>VZSF01002587.1:150207-403790 GCA_013398295.1 Chionis minor | reverse complement strand
TCGCCCCCCAGCCCCGCTGTGCGGCCACCGCCAGCTGCCCCTTCCCCAACACTCCGCGCAGAGCACCACGGGAGCCGTAGTTTCCCCAAGGCCTCCACTGCCGGCCCGGGCGGCGGCCCGAACTACAACTCCCAAGAACCGCCGCCCGCCGCGGCCCAGGGGCGAGGAGAGGGCGCCGAGCTGCCGCGCGGAGGCGGCGGACAGCAGCCCCAGCGCTCAGAGGCCGCGGGGCCAAGCTCCGCGGAGCTCCGCTCCAGCATTTGGAGAATAATGGCTCCGATCCGGCCATTACGGCGCCTCGGTCGGGTAGGCGAGCCGGGCGGGCCTGACAGCCCGGGCGCTGAGCTGGCAGCCATCGCACCCGCTCGCCAACCAGCCAGCCTCCCCCACCCTCCGCTCTCCTCTCCCAGCCACTCACTACTTCTCCGCTTTAGCGATGTGCTCGAGCGCCTCGTTAATCTTCTGCGCCGCCATCTCGCCGGCACGACTCCTCCTCCTCCGCTACGGAACGCCGCGGGGCTCACGGGGCGGCGAGGGGAGGGGCGCGGCCCTGCACCTCCCTCACCGCGCCTGCGCGGCGGCGCCTCAGGGCCGGGCCGCCCTTGTCATGGCGGGCAGGGTGTTAGGTCGTGGGGCGGAGTTGTCTGCCTCCTTCCTAGACTTCCCTGTGGGGTCTGTCGTCTGGCACGGGTTTTGCGGGTGCGTGGCTGCACACAGCGATGGGCTGTGCCTCGCCCCGGGGAGCTGGAAGGTACCTCCGTAGCCCCCAACCCCATCCTGCCCAAGGGCAGCAGAAGCTTTTTTAGAAGAGAGGAGCGAGCGCAGGCCTTTGTGTCCCAGGGCTTTCAAATGGAGGCCAGGTTTTGGCAGAAATGTGTCGTGGTTTAACCCCAGGCAGCAGCTAGGAGCAGGCAGCCTTTCACTCAGTCCCCGTGCGGTGGGACGGGGTGGGGGAAGAATCGTAACAGTAAAAGTGAGAAAACTGGTGAGTTGAGGTAAAGACGATTTTAATAAGTAAAGGAAAAGCTGTGCATGCAAGCAAAGCAAAACAAGGAATTTGTTTGCTCCTTCCCATGTTCAGCAAGGTATTCAGCCATGTCCAGGAAAGCAGGGCTCCATCACATGTAATGGTTGCTTGGGAAGGGAAACGCCATCACTCTAAACATCCCCCACTTCCTTCTTCTTCCCCCAGCTTTATATACTGAGCATGATGTCATATGGTATGGAATATCCCTTCAGGTAGCCGAGGTCAGTTGTCCCAGCTGTGTCCCCTCCCAGCTTCTTGTGCACTCCCAGCCTGTTGTCCCAAATCTGGGTTCTTTTCCTGGTGTGCAAGCCAGTAACACGCAGAGCTGAGGTTTTTCCAGGTTTATTCCATTAATGCACAGAAAGGGGGTGCTTGTCCCAAAATGGGAGCACACCTTGGTTTCAAAAATCTCCACTTTTATACATTGATTATTACATATTCAAACAATTAATACATATTTACTGTTACTCTCTTTAATGATTGGTCAAGATTTCCACACTTGCTATGTAAATTGGTGCACAGACTCTGTTTTCTTGTTCCATTATTCTCTTTGGAGTAGGTTCTATCATTTGGGTAGGTGGTCAATGAGTCAGTGATTGTGATCTCCCCCTGCCAAAATTACCTTCTACTTATTTCTCCTCTCATGCTGGCAGTTCCAGGAGATTTTCTCCATTTGCTAACCAGACCTACTGTTCATCGCTCTCTTGACAGGAATATCCTACTTATCAACAAAGCTACATTGTCTAGTGGTTAGTTCCTTAATTGAATCGTAGATAAATCATGTCTAGTTACTATTTCCCTATTTAATATTAGGTAACTCTAGCAGCAGATTAATTTTCCTACAACAAGCTTACTGTCTGGTGGGGTGGTATGAGGAGCAGAAAAGGCCTTGTCTGCTTTGCAACGGCCAAAAATGCCACTGTGCTAACCACACCGTTTCTCATCCCAGATCCAAAACAGCACTATACAAGTTTCTCGTAAGAAAGTCGACTTTATCCCAGCTGAATCCATGAAAAAATGCACAACTCATGGGCCAAAGGCTGAAAAGCACTGTTTGCCCTGCTCTGAAAGAAGCTTCCAGAGGCCTTTTTGCTAAGGAATACTGCTCTGACTCGTTTGGTATATGTAAAGACAAGAGAGTATCTCAAGTCAGGCTGGCATAGAAATCTAAAGCGAAGGCGTGAGTAATGGTTGAGCACACCAGAGTTACTAATACAGCCTACGCAATCCTATACGATACCAAAATGACACACTTAGTAACTGAATTGAAAATACCAACATCTGTGTTAGTATCTGTGCCCGTATGTCCAGTTTCCTTGACTCCTTATTTTTGTTCATCTGAACTATCCTTGAGTAACAGAAGATCAGTGGTTGAGCCCAGGAAGGTGTTTATACTCCAGACTTGGACATCATTATTGTCGTCCAGTAATCTGAATAAGAGGAGTATTTATCAACACAGGAGACAGAAAGCAAAGTAAGAAGCTGGTTAAACTTGCAAAACTTTTCAGAGCATAGAAATCATTGGAAGTCCACACTATTTACAAGAACCAGAGCTTTGCAGTTGTTTCTACCTTAAATGGTGAAAAGAAGCAATATTTACATGATTTGTTTTACCCTAGGTAGGCATCAGACTCACAGGTCTGAATTGGTCTCCCTTCCCTTTCCTTTTCCCACATTCCCCTGATGACATGGAAACTTAATTTTCTGACTTTGGACCTTTCATTGCACTTGAGAGGCTATCATCTGTTGCAGGTGGTGGAAAATCCCCACTAAATCTTACATACAGTTATTCTGTGTCCTAGAACAAAGTAGGAAAAAAGGTTGTCGAGAGGTTTTCTTTTTCTGCTTTCAAAAGCAGGTCATGGGAGTACTGGGAGAAAATAGCTAATCTTGCATAGTACATACGCAAAAAGTTTTCTGGCAAGCGCTAACTGGTAGCAGGTAAAAAGTAGAGGAAGCTATGATCGAAGAGATTCCTGTGTCATCACGTCTGTCTTTTCTTTCCCTTACTATGGCAGCCAGGATAGATCTGGCCATACGAGCCTGCAGCAGTGCCTTTCAAATAAATTTGTGTTAGCTGGGAAAATGAAATCATAGAACTGTGTCATTAAAGGACAGAATAACCTCAGAGTGTTCTTCTGAAGCACCCAGTTAATGGTTTACTCTTTGTGTGTTTGTTTGTGCTAGTGCTGCTGGCCTGCTGTGTTCCCTGGGTTATAAATATCTGTTCACCTTCTAGTGAAACTACACATGTGCACTGTCTGGTTACACTTTATACTGGAATGACCAGATGAAAGATTTCCAGGACTAGTATTAAATGAAATAGGATATTCCTGGGTAGCTTTTATTTTGTAGACATGGAACCTCCGGAGATTTTACATCTGGGAAAGATCATATCATAGCATCTGGTGCTTGGCTGTGAATTAGAATTTGGTGTTGAAAAATGACCAGGTACAATGTGAAAAAAATATACAGTGATAGCAGTTGGAGTGACAAACTTTTTAAAGAATAATCTTACAGGTTTTGTTTACTAGGCAGATGTGACCTCTGCAAATAGCTGTACCAGTAACAGCCATTAATCATCAGCCAGTCCTCAGCTGCCCATCACTACACCTTGCAGAGAGTTTCTGTCTCCTATCTAAGCATTTTTTCATGTGCGCCATTGCAACCAAAGGCATCAGGTTATCAAAAATGAGCAGCTGTTACAGTTTGAGAAAACCCATAACAATTTATTGTCATCTAGACAATTATTCTCTCACCCGATGACCCCTCCCCACCTAGGAAGGGGAATCAGGAAGAAAACAAGGAAAGCCGGGAGCTGAAAGATAAGCAGATTTAAAAGGGTAGAACTAGATAATTAACAGTACTATCACAAAAGAACCCATATTGATCCCAATACCCAGATACACTATACAAGGATTATACTTGGCCAAGTATATCAGCAGGAAGCTGTGCACTCCCAGTGGTGGACAGTAAATGTCAGACACTGTGAGTGCTACAGCTTCGGGAGGAAGGGAAGGCCTCAGCGATCTGGCACTGGGGCAAGAAGTCCTCTGGATCATCGCCATCAAGGGACAGCCATCAAGGGGGAGAGCGAGCAAGGGGGAGTGCGAGCAAGGGGGAACCAACTTCGCGGCAAACTTCCTAATTTATATTGAATGTGACATTCATGGTATGAAATAATCCTGTTGGCCAGCTTGGGTCAAGTGCCCGAGTCTCTCTCCTCCTCATCTCTGCACCTTGCGAGCTCAAAAATACTGAGAGTTTGAAACCCACACACCATAGCTGGCCATAAAGTAAATATCTTCACAAATTCAGACGCTAGAGTCTTCCACAAATACAGCTTTCCCAAGCATTAGGAAAGAAATTAGTCCTGTGTTGCTCAAACCAGGACAGTGGCATAAGCCGATACAGCTCATTTTGTCTGAAATGAGTTAAAATGCACTTGTGAGAGGTGCTTCATGGAGCTAAGCTCTGGCAAGAGGCTGGAAGCAGGCTGCTGGGGACAGCGCCTTCCACCATTATGGATGGGGCCACCAACAGCCCTGGCATAAGAACAGCCTGAGCTTCCCTCAGAGAGCTGTTGTTTGTTGTAAGAGACTATCAGTACGATCATAGCTAAGTTTGTTTCCCAATTAACTCTAACTTTTCTTTGCTGTGAATATGTCATGTTCTTGTTCAGAAAGTCAGGACTGACTGCAGTGAGTTATATTTTAAATTGGCTGCTGAATCCTACCTGCTACTCCACTGGATCTGGAAGGTGAATTTAAGTTTTCCTAGATCTGGATTTCCCAGCTCTGTCTGATACCCTTCTTTGGCAGCAGGACATGGAAAGTTCTACCTTGTAATTTATTAGCGTCTGAGTTGGAGTCGTAACTACAATAACAACAGCTATTACACCACCATGCTGAGGAAATTACCTGTGAGGGCACGAGAGGGATCTGCATATTCCTTTTCCCAGTCAGACTACTGCTAACACTAAGGTTTAATGAACAATTGGCTCAGATGCATTTTGGGCCCATTATATACACCGAAATGTGTTCTGTGATCACTCCATCCCAGTGCCAGCATCTCAGTGCTCCAGTACCTTTTCTTTTCCTGTCTTCAGCATTAAATCCCTATAATAGATTTGGCTGTGAGGCATTACTAGTTTCTGTCTTAATGGATATGGCAGAAAGCAAACAAATAACTGAGGGCAGCAAAATTATTAAAGAGTGGTTTTTAGTAGTTTTGTGTCTCCCTGCTGATGGTCTTTAATTAAATAGCAGAAGACTACAGTGTGAGCATGCCTTTTATTAGATGTCAGACAATAAAGAGAGAGACATTATAAATATCCCCACTGGGGGAAGAAGGTAATGTCTAATTGGCTTTCCAGATTCATTGGATATGAGAGAGGAGGGGGGTATTCTGGCATCTAGTAAGGTGTTCCAATGTGAAACATTAGTAATGCCTTCCCCACCATTTATTGAACATGTATAATTTACATATTCCTTTTCCAGGTGAAGTAAGGTGGTCTGACCACCTAGGCAATGCCGGGTGATTTTGTCAATGTGTAAGATGATGCGTCATGATTACCAAGTCCCTTTTAGTCCCTACCTACTATCCGTTCTGCCTCCCTTGCTTCCAACAAGAATCCATTTCCCCAGATCATGACAACCCACAAATGTCATTTATTTACAGTCAAATTAATTTTATACAATAGTTTGCATGTGACCCACAAGGATAGGTACTATATCTACAGATGGGAATAAAACTTCTGGAGAAGGAGAGCTAAATCTACCCTCTTTTAGTTTAAAATCATTACCCCTTGTCCTAGCGCAACAGGCCCTGCTAAAAAGTTTGCCCCCATCTTTCCTGTAGGCCCCCTTTATGTACTGAAAGGCCGCAATACGGTCTCCCCAAAGCCTTCTCTTTTCCAGGCTGAACAACCCCAACTGTCTCAGCCTGCCCTCATAGCAGAGGTGCTCCAGCCCTCTCATGATTTTGTGGCCCTTCTCTAGACCTGCTTCAGCAGGTCCGTGTCATTACTGTGCTGAGGACTCCAGAGCTGGAGGCAGTACTCCACGTGTGGTCTCACGAGAGCAGAGTAGAGGGGCAGAAGCAACTCCCTCAACCTGCTGGCCACGCTTCTTTTGATGCAGCCCAGGTTACAGTTGGCCTTCTGAGCTGCAAGTGCATATTGTCAGCTCGTGTTCAGCTTTTCATCCAGTGGTACCCCTGATTCCTTCTTGGCAGGGCTGCTCTCAATCCCTTAATTCCCTAGCCTGTATTGATACCGGGGGTTGCCCCAACCCACCTTGCAATTGGCCTTGTTGAATCTCATGATGTTCACACATGCCCACTTCTTGAGCTTGTCCAGATCCCTCTGGATGGCATCCTATCCCTTGGGTTTGTCAGCCACTCCACTCAGCTTGGTGTTGTCTGCAAACTTGTTGAGGGTGCACTTGATCCCACTGTCATTGATGAAGATTGAACAGCACTGGTCCCAATATGGACCCCTGAGGGCACCACTTGTCACTGATCTCCATCTGGACATTGAGCTGTTGACCACAACCTTCTGGATGCAACCATCCAATCAATTCCTCATTCACCATATCAATCCACATCTGTCCAATTTGGAGAGAAGGATGTTGGGGGGGACCATGTCAAAGGCCTTACAGAAGTCCAGATAGATAACATCTATAGCTCTTTCCTTGTCCACTGATGTAGTCACTCCATCATAGAAGGCTACTAGGTTGGTCAGGCAGGACTAGGCCTTGTCTGGTATGACACTGGACACTGGCCATAGATTAAAAAGTTCCATTAGTTGGATGTGCTGGGGATCTATCTGAATTAGGTCCCACAGACTCAAATGGCCTGGACCAAGTGGTGAGTTTTTACTAATTTCTCTGATGTTTCTAGAGATCTCTTTTGCTTTAATCATGGCTTTGAATGCCAAATTGTCTGTGGAGCCAATAGTCTTGAAAGCTCCCAGGCCTTTGATTGTTCCTGGCGACTCCCATCTCTACTTTCAACACAGTGTGTACCCCATCCATTGTGAGACTGTACCTCAGGGTTTCCACACAGTGTAGAACGATACTGACTAGTTTCCGTCTACCCAGTTGGAACAGCCACTGGAAACGTAAGAATTTATAGAATTGTAGACTATCTCAAGTTGGAAGTGACCCATAAGGATCATCAAGTCCAACTCCCTGCTCCTTGCAGGACTACCTAAAAGAGCATTGTCTAGATGCTCCTGGCAGTGCTGTGACCACTTCCCTGGGGAGCCCGTTCCAGTGATCAACCAGCCTTTTAGTGAAGAACATTTTCCTAATGTCCAATCAGAACTTCTGATGCAGGTTTATATCATTTCCTTGTGTCCTATCACTGGTCACCAGAGAGGGGAGACCAGCACCACCGTCACTACTGCCCCCCTTGAGGAACTGTCCCCATCGCGCTGTTCTCTTCTTCATCTGTCTTTTCTGTGGACCCAAGAGCATGCTTCCTTGTGCTTTCACATTAGGCTAGCTTTTGCCATAGTAGATTTAGCAAACAGGCATAAGTAGCAGTTTTCAGAGGTTTCAGCAGTCAGTAATTCTGTATCTTCCACCCCCTTGATCGCCTTCCTATAAAGCCCTTGGAAGAATAGGAAGTTTATTAGATGTCAACCATTCCAAGATAACCTTTCTGTAATGGGATTTCAACCTACCTTCTCCATGCAACCCAACATCATCTTGATGTTCCCCTTCTTCCCATAGATGTTTCTTTCAATCTAGATCTTTCACCTTTTTTTCACTGAACTCTTGAGACCTTCTCTCTGCTTGTCGCTTACCTGTTTGGCCATTTTAGACAGCAAGTGCTCTGCTATCAGATTATTGATATTTCTATGCCCCTCATACTGATTTTCAAGCTTTCAGAGTAAGTTAACTTCCTCCTGTGTCCAGTACTGCAGCCTCCTTGCCATATCTTTTTCTGGGCGGGGGACTAAGATCCATTCTACCTTTCTAGTAATTGTACGGACTGGGCCCTTATGCCAAGTCAGGCCAGTTTTAGTTTCAAACACAAGATTGCATGCTCCACAGCTCCAGCCGTCCATTACAGCAGATTCCACAGCCTTCTTGCACTTTGGGAAGTGGCAGGCAGTACTGTGATGCTTCACATTTGTTCACTGAAACAGGATCTTTTTCCTTCCACGAGCTCTCTTTAGATTATCAATTAGTCTCAACATTTTTGCTATCTGGCTCCTGCAACAAGGACGTGATGGACTTTTTTTCTGGGACCTTCACAACCACAGTGCTATTAGTTGGAAGATCTCTTCTGGTAGCTGGGGTAGGCATTGATGGCCATAAGCTGACCAGATAGTCACTCCTGGTGGAAGGATGACACCATTCCAAACCATAGAAGTCAAAATTTATGAACTCCAGCCCAAAAAAGATCCATTTCCTCCTCCACCAGTCTTTTGTGGTCCCTGATGTTCCTGAGGGCCGTGTCATCCCCCAAGTCCAATGAACTTGTTTTTGTGTCCACCAGGCAGCAGGTACTGGCCAGACCATAACATCATACACAATGTGAGGGCAAACACAAGCCAGACAGCCCACCCTCAAATATCTGCCTGACTTTGCCCAATTACCCCCATGGGCACAGGCTCTGAACAATGATCTGTAGGATCTGTTGCCAAAATTTGGTTTCACCTAAAGAAAAACTATCAAGTGGTCAGTGAAGCCAGTCAATAAGGAGGAAGCAACTGTAACTCCAAGCACATGGGGGCGTAGGCTATCTTTGGTTACCCTGAAAGACATCCAGCAGGACCACAAGGAGGTGTAGCCTCTACTGCAGAGCCCAGCTAGTAACTAGGGTCCTGTTTTAAGGCTGTTGTGGTTACTTCTGCAACAAGTGTAGAGATTACTTTACAGTCTTCCCTCAGTGGCACTGTGAATGAGTTGTCTCCTCTGTATTTATCTTTGTATTTCATGAACCCTGCTTAAAGTTTATGGTTTTTAGTCACTTCTATTTTTAGCACTGTCAAATGTCATTGCATTTGACTAACGGCTTCCAAAGTTAAAGCAAGATATTAACCAATACAAGGAGTGCTATTGTATCCATTTGTTTTCTTGAGAAACAAGGATTTTATTTCCATAGACACCAATGCAAATATATGGAAAACATGTTCCTGAGTGCGTCTGATATGCTCCATCCCTGTTGTTCCCACCTATGATTCCCACCTGTGATCACTGGTAAACATCTTCCATGTTTATTTCTTTCTGCCTTTTCCTGTGTGCTGGTAGGTACACACATGGCCATGTTGTGACCTGTATTGGAGAACTATTCTGGCTTTAGGAAAAAAGGAGATAAAGAGCCTTGCTGCAAAATAACATGTTTTTACTGAAGGCCTTGTCCCACAGAGGCAATTTGGTCAACATCTTTGAGGGTTATGGAGTCCCTCTTACCTACTTTTATGACATCATTTGGCATGTATTTCTTTTGCTGCCAGCACTAGCTTCATTGTCTCCCGGTTCTCATTATGCAAGAGTGCTCACACCCTCCCCTGCCACCCTTCATTATTCCAGCACAAA
The DNA here is from genome assembly GCA_013398295.1 of Chionis minor. Classification (NCBI taxonomy): domain Eukaryota; kingdom Metazoa; phylum Chordata; class Aves; order Charadriiformes; family Chionidae; genus Chionis; species Chionis minor. The sequence goes on along the minus strand of VZSF01002587.1, from coordinate 394,211 downwards.
TGTTTGTGTGGTCTCTCAGTGAACAAATTCTCACATTTTTGGCTAGGCTCTTCTTAGCTGACACTGTTCCCTCAGCCAATTTACCAAGCAGTCACAACTGCACAAAGAGGGTGTCAGGAGTATATGGTGGGAGCACGAAATGCTTAAGCCATTTTAAGTACCACACGCTGAATGTGTCATCATAGCTTTGCTTTAGCTTCTGAGTTGTTCTCCACAGAAGGCTCTTGCAACAGGCTGTCCTGGTAGAAAGCCAGTTATTCCTCTCACAAGATCCATCCAGTGTTAATGGCTCTGGATGCCTATTTCATTGCGTTGCAGCAGTTTATCTACAGGACAGTCAGTGCCTCATGGAAGTAACATGAAAAATGAAGTTTGACATGTAGCATTGTTCCCCAAATCGAGGCATTAATAATTTGATGTGAGCATATATCCTTCAATCTGTTATTGAAATAATGTTTGACATAGATTCCAGAACAGGGGCAGGAAAATGTAACAGTTTTCATCAGTTTTGAAAGCATAATTAGGTTTTTCCACTTTTCTACAGGACTGTCAAATTCCATAATGAATGGTTGCTCCAAATGCCAGCTTCTACTCTATATCCATGAACAGGGAATTAAGGAAACAAAAATCAGAGGTTTCCTCTCCAATGGCTGAATTGCTAATATCCAATAAAATTGCTTTGTCAGTTCAAGCTTTTGGTTACTTCTGTTGCCTGTATAGTTTTGTACCCCTGAAGCAAGATTTTCAGAGAAACAATAAGATACTCCTTTTTTTTTTTTTTTTGGCTTAACCTTTGTCAACATTGATTTCCTTAGTTGCTTCACTAGAGCATGTGTAGCTCCTCTGGCATCCTAGCTGCTTGCTTTTGGACCCGGAACACAATCCTGGACAGAAGCTGCTGGGCAGTGGCCTCCGCTTTTGAACTATGAGACACATTAGTATTTTAATGCTGGCAGAGGCACAGCTAGTGATCTCCTTAGTGAAGTGCATTTTCATAGTACACACAGTTGCTAGATTTTGTTCCACATGGCAGCACGGTGTAATTAAAACATCTGCTGCATTTCTCCACCATTTTATTTCTCATTGTAAAGTGCTTTCTGAGATTAATTGCTTTGGTCACATATCTGAACATCCTACCTCATAACACCATTCATTAGGTAACAATATTAGAGCCTGTTTCTCCCTGTAGAGGAGTCAGTTCTCCCGCTCTGAATTGTTATTTACATACACTATTATCATGCTGCTGCAGTGCATGTCTGCAGCAGCCTAAACTATGCATTTTACAAAAGTCTATTTCAATGAGCTGATTGCCAAAAATTATGCGGCAGCCATGTGGTATGTTGCTGAAGGCCTCCCAGACCACTGAAGTCAGGTCCGTGGCCAGCCTGGCTGGCTGAGAAGTGACGCTCTATTGTTCTCAGTGTAAACATCACAAGTAAAGAAAATAAACCTGCCAGTTCATTTAACACTGTTAAAGCTGATGATTCTTACTCTCAAATGTAGCATTGAGATAGTTTTAAAAACATAAAAGGAGAGTTTGATAACAGGATTCTGTTTGACTGAGCAGCCTAAAGACTTAGAATTGATGGTGGGCCCAACGCCATTTAATATCTTCATGAGCAATCTGGATGATGGGATCAAGTGTACCCTGATGAAGTTTGATGATACCAAACTGAGTGGGGAAGGGAGAGACACCCTGCAGAAAGACCTGGGTAGGCTGGAAGAGTGGGCTAACAAGAATCTTATGAAGTTCAACAAGGACAAATATAAGGTCTCGCATCTGGGAAAACATAAGCCAGCAATGTGCCCTTGTGGCCAAGAAGGCCAATGGCATCCTGGGGATCATCAGGAAGAGTGTGGCCAGCAGGTCGAGGGAGGTCATCCTCCCCCACTACTCTGTCCTGGTGAGACCACAGCTTGAGTCCTGTGTCCAGTTCTGGGCTCCCCAGTTTAAGAAGGACAGGGAACTGATGGAGAGGGTGCAGCAAAGTGCCACAAAGATGATTAGGGGGCTGGAGCATCTTTCTTAGGAGGAAAGGCTGAGGGATTTGGGTCTTTTTAGTCTAGAGAAGAGAAGGCTGAGGGGGGATCTCATCAATGCTTACAAATACTTAAAGGGAGGGTACCAGGAGGAGGGGGGCAGTCTTTTTTCAGTAGTACCCAGTGATAGGACAAGGGACAATGGATATAAAATCAAACATAGGAAGTTCCATCTGAACATGAGGAGAAACTTCTTTCCATTCAGGGTGGCAGAGCACTGAAACAGGCTGCCCAGAGAGGTGGTGGAGTCTCTGACTCTGGAGAAGTTCAAAACCCGCCTGGACGCCGTCCTGTGCAACCTGCTGTAGGTGGACCTGCTCTGGCACGAGGCTTGGACCAGATGAGCTCTAGAGGTCCCTTCCAACCCTTAACTTTCTGTGATTCTGTGATTCTGTGATGTGGGAGTCCAACACAGGTTGGGATCTACCCGGCTGGGGAGCAGCTCTGTGGAAAGAGACCTGGGGGTTCTGGTGGACAACAAGCTTAGTATGAGTGAGCAGTGTGCTGCAGCGGCAAAGAAAGCCAAGAGTGGCATCAACAAGGGCATCACCAGCAGAGATAAACAAGTCAGATAAGACAAGATAAACAAGATAAACTTGAGCAAAAACAATTTCCTTTGCTATGGTACTTTCTAAGTAATATTAATTTTTTTTATATTGAATTAAAGCCTTGTATTGTACCTGAGTCCTATAAAACAGAATACTTTTAATTAATTAAATTCAAATAATCCACCTTTTCTTTCATGAGACTTATGTTGATAAAAACACCAACTTTGGTTTCTGCTTCTCAATTTGATATACAGAACATACGATTTATTAATGTGGTGCATGTAGGAAAGAACGTAGAAGTGGTTTTCTCATGAAAAAAAATGTTTAATATTTTGTAAAAGTAATCTGAAAGATCAGGTTAGTCTATCTTTGGGCTATCCACAGATATGTAATTAAACTGTTCTCATAGGCAAAAAACATATGAGAGTGGGGATAGTGAATTCTCTTAAATGTAATTGCCTTTAATGTCATCTTCTCTGAAAACACTAGTGTGAAAATTTCAGTTAGGACGAATCAAAGCCTCCTTGTAAAAATAATATTCTTCATGTTTACTCTTAATATGGAAAATAAATTTTTGGAAATGGGGGTAGGTATCCATTTTTATTTTGAAGAATTGTAGGAGTGAATCAACTACCAATTCTTTCTTTTAAACTGCAAAATGTATTTTCTTGTCTCTAAACCTTCTCACCAAAGAACAACGACTGCACTTACAGATCTGCTTCCCCTGCATACATACATTATTAATAAAGATTACAGATGCACCTACAGAGGAGGAAAGGTAATTCAAGGTAGTGTTTCCTTACAGTTCTGCATGCCACATCTTGGCATGCATCCTGCGATGGAGGTGCTTCTTACATACCTTTCTGTCTCTCAGTAGTGCTTTTTATATACCTTTCTGTCTCTCAGTATTGCAGAGCACTGTGTCGTGCCCCACTTCTGTGCATTTGCTTTCTACCTCCCACCTTTTTCACTGTTCTTCTGTCTTTGTTTTCCCTGTTGTTTCATCTGGTTTCTGGTTTTGATTTTGCTCTTTGGCCTGGTGGCTGCTTTATTCTCTCTTTTTTCTTCTTATAGCTGCTTATAGTGAAGGTGTCCTGTGATAGTGCCACTAGACCGAAATACATATATTCTTACAGACGGATTAAAGGCTGCAGAAGAGAAATAGAAGCACAGATGGGTGCATGGACCATGTAATCTTTTCCATACAGTTGGATAAGATGCTACAGCAAAAGCAGAAGGAAAAACTGTTTTAAGTGCAGCTCCTCACATCATGTGTGGCTCCTGGACTAAGATTACAAGAGGGATACCAGCTACTCCCATGTCATTTGGAAAAATGCCCATATGATTCAAAATGAGATGGGAAAGGTAGTGAAGAGTTATAGAACCACAGAATGATTGAGGTTGGAGGCCACCTTTGGAGATGGTTGTCTACCTGCCCTGCTCAAAGCAGGGTCAGCTATAGCAGGCTGCTCGTGACCGTGTCCAGTCGGGTTTTGAATATCTCAGTACAGAAAGCATGCAGGGATGACTCATAAATACCATAAGCAATACTTAATAGCTATTAAGTATTATTTATGAATTAAGCTATTATTATTTACAATGGCTACCTCTAAACAGCAGTGTAACTAAGACAGAGCTAGTGGTGAATTCTTTCTCATTTGTCATCTGTAAATCAAAACCAAATCTCTCCTAAAAGAAGAACTTTTGGAACTTTGATACAGTATTTGGCAAGTGGAATTCAACAGTCCATGTTGCGTAAAGGCCAGAGGAGCAGGAGCTCGGCTGTCCCTTCTGGAGCTCAGTCTTGTGAATGTAGGTCAGTAAATGATCTCTCAGATTTAATGGATGTTGTAATGAAACCTAGCAAACACAGGAGGGCTCTATTTGAACGCATATTAAGAAACATTTAGGGTGGTGCCAAACAGAAGCGGTATGTTTTGGTGTTACATAACCTTAAGCTAAATTACAGCGCAGTTTAGAGAAGATCTGAAACTGCTATGAAATTACCATCTTGTTTCAGGTATGTATGGCTTTATATCTAAACATTGTCTCTGTGCTGGAGCATAGAAATGTAAAAATAAATCGCATGAACCCCAGCTGAAGTGGCCCATTAAGAAACATATAAAATAAGATTCCTAATTTTGTCATTATACTAAAAGTATCCATTCTTTATGAAACGGGTTTAGCTGTCACAGATATATCACAGTACATCACAAGCTTGCTTCTGACAGGAAAAATGGTCTCTTCCCTTGATTTTACATTACAAATCCTAATTTTTCCATATTGCTACCATGGAAACAAATGGAGAGTAAAGGCAGTGGGAAACAAAAAGCCACTATTTCATAATGGGGTTTGGTCATTCCTCCACAGAGACAAACAGGCTTTCACAACTGGGCTCTGCTGCAGGACTGCAGTGTCCCTGCACGTCCCTCAGGGCAGGAACCATGCTTGCCGGTGCCAGCAAGGAGTTTTGATTTGAAGCAAAGGGGCTGGGCAGCCGTTCAGCATCAGCTGTATCCCAGGCAGCCAAAGCGAACATGTCTCTCACATCAGACAGTGCTAGGAGAGAGGGTGGATATCTCCTCTTTTTCTGGCTTCCCTTGTCCACCACCCCATTCACAGGGCAAGCCTGCGAAAACAAATAGAGGGTAAATAAAATCTTTCTGGGACAATAACGTAGCAGCCCCTGCAAGAAATAGGATTTCTCCAGCGCTGGTGAAAACAATGCAGGTAATGATTAGCAATGACGGTCGTAACAAGGGAAGAGGAGCCACAGTTTCCTTGTCTGTCTGAGGATGCCCACCTGTAAAGGAATGCTGCTTTGCTGGGGCCAGGGCTCTGCTCTGGGCTTTACACAGGAAGTGTCATGGGCTTGTTCCCTCCCCTCATCCCTGACTCTCTACATAAGGAGCTTTGTTCCAATATTTCTTGCTGTGAAAAGGAACAACATTGTATGTGGAAGAAAGGCACCGAATTGGATTTTTCCTGACGAAATTTGAGCATCTAGATGAAGATCCCATGGTAGAACTGTTTTTCTGTTAGGCAGTTCCTGAAGCAAGTTGGAGCTCAGCTACCCTTACATGTGCATCATCCTGCCTGTTGTTCAGCAGGGGGCTTCTAGAGAATAATGTAGATGTTAAAAATCAGATGACGTCAATCCACACTGTTTGGAATAATGAAGGTGGCCTATTGACAGAAACCTCAAGATCAAACTACTTTGGAAGAATCCACGAAAAGGAAATGTTCATTACCAAATCAGAAACAAAAGGCAAGTTACTCCAGTAGGATGAAGAATTGTACAAGACTCTTGGATTAATCTTTTAAGACTTGATTATCTCATTTCAGCTGTACGCTAAGATTGGTTGTGAGTGCCTCCAGTAAGCAATACCAGTTGTTAGCCCCATTACATTTCCATTATAATGCTAGTTCACTTTAATGTTTAAATCTGTCATGTTAAGACCACCTCCAGCAGGCTGGTGGTTAAAGTTAGATTTTATTATAATTGGGGGCTTGGAGGGGTTTTTTTCAGTACTTCTCTTTTGCCAAGAAGTATAAACCTACACTGACATAGCAAATGATGTATTCATTTACGAACCCTTTGGGAAGGGACGTACATAACAAATGATTTCTGGAATGCAGTTTTTAGCCCAGATAATTATTTCATAATCTATTTTTCCTTCTGAAAAAAATATTTTGATTTAGTAGACATTGTTAATTGCTACTAGTAATCTTAAGTCTTCTTTTCCTTCTCCCTTCAAAAGTTAATGACAAAAGAGCACAGAATATATTACTAAAGGGACATGTAGCAGTTCTTTGGATCACTGCTACAAAGTGCAGCTAATCAGCATGAAAAGATTAATTTCTTATGTTATAGACATAGAGTTCTTGACAAGTGGGTTATCACTCCTTTACAGCAAGCAGTGTTATAAAAATAATTAAAGCCACACTTACACATGTACAAACAGAGTAGCCAGGGAGTGATGAACATGCAATCAGTGGCTGAGACTGACCCAAGCTTTGGAATTGGAATTTCGGAAAATGTTGTTGCTCATTGAATGTGTGGATTTGGCTCATTACAGAAACAGGTCACAATCTGCAAACTTCTGACCTAAATTTGGATGAAAATCTCCTCCTACTTCAGTAAAATTTGGATCAAGGCTCTGGGTTAAATCTTAATTCAGATCATCATCTGGTCTTTCATTAGGATTACTGGGGAAAAATGTTGGCTCGAGACCAGGTTTTCCCTCTCAGATGTTTATTGTAAATTCTGTTGAAGTAGTCCAGATTGATTGTTGCATATACATACTGGAAGAGACCCTGTATTTTCTTCACGTGACTGACCAGAAAAATATAAAGAAAATTACTATGTTACTGCAGTACAGCTGTGGGTTTGCTAAGCAAATCTGGCCCACAGACACATTTATATAGCAAATCTCCCAGTTGCTGCTTCCATTTTGATGAACCACAAATATCTTGGCATTCTTATCTCTCCACAGCATATTTATCTCAGCTTGTAAAAAGAAAAAGAAAAAAAAAAGAGAAAAACAGTGAAAACACTGTAGTAAGGATTGCCTTCTTCCATTCCATCATTTGATGCTTGCTGTGTTCCTCAAGAAAGAGGAAGATGATGGGAAGTAACACATTTGTGATGTAATGCAGACAGGAAACCTCTTTAACTCAAGGTTTATTAGGAATTTTTAAAGGATATTTACCCTGCATCATGAATTTTCTGTCACTACTGGATTCTGCTGACTTCAGCTGTCCTCTGTGGGGATGGGAATCAGAGAAGAATCTTTTTTCAACCAGTGGGAAAAGTAATGCAGCTTTATCAGGGGAAAGTCTGGGCAAGCAACAGAAGCTGCTATAGATGCCAGTACTATTATTGAGAAGAAACGTTCTTAAGGAGAAAAACAGGAGAAAGACTATTCTAGTAGAGGCTTGATCAGATGATATACAGGCTCACCAGGTACTGTCCAAGAGATATTAAAGACTTTTCTGCCTCTAGCAGATCAAAGAGCCACACTCATGCTGGTTCTGCAACCTTCCGTCTGGACACTGTGCTCCTCACCTTCACAGACAGCTTGGAAATCACATATCCATCTGAAAATTTTTCATCTGCTGTTGTTATAAATGCCTGTTTCTTACATGCAACAGCAGAAAAACAATTAATCTCTTATTTTCTGGTATGTTCAGTTGGAGCAATTGACACTGTAGTTTGTTAAATCACTTGAATTTTAGAGGCAATCAGTGAGCCTTTTTTATTTTTAGCTTTAAAAAACTCTTTATATCCCTTATAATAAAGCAAGCAGGGAAAAAATCTCACAGTTTTTGCATTATAATTTCTCTTTGAGGTCTTTAACTTTTAATGACTTTTTAATGCTACACTGTAACTCAAATACTTACTAGTTTTTCTTACATTACAAAATAAAAGATTGCTTCCTTTGAAGTCAGTCATGCTTGACAATCTGAGGCTGAAGATTATCAAAAGCTAAGAAAGGTCACACCTGGTTAGAAAATAGAACCATCTCTCCCAGTCTTCTGCTCTTCAAGAGTACCCAAAATACCTAGAAAATTATGTAATAAGGCACCATATATGATACTTTCCCTTGTACTCTCCTGTCTTCCAAACGTTTTTGGTTTGGAGACTTCCTAAGCAGTATTTAGGTTTTGTATTTTGTAAGCCTTGTTGTCTTTCTCTTCCATGAGCTTGTCCAGTCTTCCCTTCCACCCATTTAGGGTTTCAGCCTCTACAATATCTTCTGAAGAGGTGTTCCACAGCTCATCTACCTGGTGTAATAAGAACTACCTTATTTGGTTTATTTTGAACCTGTATTTTAGTCACATTATTTGATTCCCCTGGTGCTGTTCCCAGAAGAGACATTGAACAGCATCTCCCGTTCTCCTCTTTCTGTGGCAGGTGGGATTTTATGGACTTACTAGGTTCTTGTTACAAAGTCCTGAGAGTGGGATATGTGTGACATGCTTATACTTGGAAATGCTTGAACGTTTTGTCATGAATCAGTACCTGCCAGAATCAGCATACATGCTCAAAGCCAAATTCTAACTGAAATTGTTTGTTGTTTCTCAGGAAAGATACTGATACAGGGATACTTAGCACAGATACTGAAAAGAGTTCACTCTTAGCAGCCTTTAAATCTTCAAAGACGGCCTTCATATACAGTTTATCCCTTGTAGCTGTGAACAGATTGAGTCAAAGGACTGTACATATTCTGGTCTCTCCAGATGTGAAAAGGCTTTTATGCCAAAATAGGGTTTATACACTCCTGAAATCTTCTTATACAAGGCTTCAGGACCACGTATATTTTAAAGACTTGATTTAAGTGATGTGCTTGCATTTTGCTTGCCTATTCCACAACTTTGAAATTCAGCCACTCGCAGTAGAGTTAAGGCTTCATAGTGGGAATGCAGCTCATTCAGGTTTCTTACACAAATATCCCTCTTGTACGCATTAGAATCATACACCATGCTCTTGTGTTGTGTGGATGTGCCTAGCTGTGTGCACTGTACATATGTACGCAGCTGTTTTGTGAGGAGCTAGAGGCAAGTGCATATGTTGCACATTGGACTATTTTCCTGACAGGCATTTGCCCAGTGCTAGTCTGTTGAAGATCAGAGACCTTTAGGAGATAGAGATATTTGGCTTTAAGTTTGTGAGGACTAACAGCTTTGCCATCTTTCAGAAGAACAATGAAATAAGATAATAAGAATGAAAAGGAAAAGGAAACAGTCTTTTAAAGAGATCTTCTATATGAGGAATGGCACTTCAGGGCAAGCATGCTTCTCTCCTGCCTCACAGCAGTTCTTTCATCTCGGCCCTTGTCACTTCTGGTCTATCAACACAGAAAGCCCAAGTCTCCGCCTGGGTGCCGGCGCTCTCTCCTGTACTGCTGCAGCTTTGCCAGACTCTTCAGTCAGCGCTACTTGAGTGCCAGCTGACTGCCCTTACAATGCTGTATTTGACAGGCACATGCTGATTAGTGAAGAATAAAATGCAAGAAGCAAGAGAAACGCTCTTCACAGAGCTATACCACTAAGTTCTTAAGTTCTTGCAGTGGCCACAGGCAAAGAAAATTGCTTCCTAGCTATTAAAAAATGTTTTCAGCAGCCTTCTTTGAAAAGGAAGCCTGCCTGGAAAGTGTAAAGGGAAATGAGACATAGGATCAGAGTATGACAGCCTGCCATATATATTTTTCCCTGGCCTGTAACGTGCATCTGGAAGGATAAGGTCAGAATTATTTGTTGTAAATAACAACTTGGAATTCAGTTGGTGGAAATTAAATCAGCCTTCTTTTTTTTTTTTATTTAAGTAACCTAGAGAAGAGGTTAAATTTGAATGTAAAAAAGATAAATCTTGAAGGCTTGTTAAGCTGATTAAAAAGCACTGCAAGACAACGCTGTTAGCATTATGCTAGAAAAAGCCCATTCCCTTTGATTTACCTGGATCTCTTCTTTGGGGCATATGCGAAGAAGTAGAACAGAGTTCTGCCTCTCTTACTTGTCTTATATATCTTGTAGTCTCAGTATATAGATTGTACTTTTGTGCCTAGCCCAATAAACCTATTTAACTATAGCTCCAGCCCAGTTCATGCATCTGGCCATATTTTGGAGGGCAAACATCTAATGTCTTATTTCTGTGTAGATTCTGGGTCATCCCTCCAAGGCCTTTGTTGGAGCATCTCTCTGTCTTTGATTAATCGCAGAGTCTGCTCAATAACTTATCTCAGATAAATAAGGCTGATTGATTGAAGACTTCAACCAAGGCAACAGTCCCTAGGTAGGCTTAGACCAAAGTGGTAAAGATTTCAGCTTGCAGGATTATTTGTGACCTGTGTGAAGTTTGTCTCAAGGTTATCCATCCTAAGGAACATTTTCCATCAAAAAAAAAAGGACAGGACCTCCCTGGACACTCCTGCTAAACAGGGGCCAAGAATTTAATGGGCCTGGAGACGAATTATCCTCTCATTTCTAAATGTCTTCTCCTGGTCCGTGTTACTGAGGTACATTGGTAAGACAGTATGAAGGACACTGTCTGTTCTTATACTCACTTACTTTTTTCCAGCCTCTAGATTTTTAGCTCTCTGTGGATGTTGTGGTTTGGGTCAGACTGGCCAATGAAAATGAATGACAGATGCACTCCCCAGCCTGTCTCTCCGAGGAGAGGAGGGAGAGAGAGGAAAATACTTATGAGTTTAGAAAAAACTAAACTACTTTAATGAAAATATTACTAAATTAATAAAATAATTTTTAAAAGAAAATGAAATATATACAATATATACAAAGCCAGTATCGAGCTCCCAGGATAGCGATCACATCACTGACATAGTGAAAGTCCCAGACCGGACTCAGTGATGGACAGGAGCTGGATTCTGGATCTGGATTCGGTAATGCATGGATTGGGATCAAAGGCAGACAAACAGAGTCCTCCTCAGACACTGGGCATTGAAGAAAGAGGCTGACCCCTTTGATCCCTCAGCTTTTATACTGAGCATGATGCAGATGGGATGGAATACACTGTTTGGTCAGTTTCGGGTCACCTGTCCTGTCCACTTGTCCCGGCAGGTGTGACCCCTCTATGCTTTTCCACTTCCGACCCTCCAACAGGGCAAATAACAAAGTTGGCTGCCCTTGGTTGTTACAGCAAAAAGTATAAGCAAGAGGCTTTGTGCATACCATGCCTTGCGTATAAATTACAACTAATCAGGTCTTTTCACTCGGACAGTAAACAGTTTCTGCACAATATGCTGTTAATTTCAGAGATTTCAGTTAGTTAGAAGAGGCTTAGCTGCAAAGTAAAATTACAAAAAAGAAAATGGGTCCTCTTTTACCTCAAACCAGGACAGTGGATTTATGTGGTCTCAATTCCGTAATACCTAGGAATGGTTGTTCATTGACTTATTCTCACAATAGCCTTCTCGCTTTCTAAATTTTACTGAGAGTGAATGGAGATGTTCACAAGGCTCCAAATTTCTCCTAGGAAGTTCACAGTAGGAGAAGAGCTCAGCTCTGGTGTCTTAACCAAACAAAGTTTCTTCCTCTGGAATTCCTTTCAGACACTTTGTTCGGTTATTAAAACTGGAGAGGGGAAGGAGAAAATGTGTGTATGACAAGTTACTGACTTGAAAATGAAATGCTGTCCTGGAGATGCAGGTTCTCAGCTCTGTGCTGAGCTTCTGCTGGTAACACCACAGAAGAGCAGCATTTTCTCTGCTGCTGTTAAGCTGGAATGGTGGGTCCTAATAAGGTTGCAGATCACCAGAATCACATGAACTGGGCCAGGATGGCTGCCTGCCATACTCAAGATACAGAGGTTAAAATGGGGAAGCTGACTGTAGAGGGGAATCTTCTGATTTCTTTTTAGGGGACAACCATGTGGTAATTGTTGAAAACCTGCAGCTATAGATCCAAAGTGCAGAATTGCAAGGCACACGCAAAAGAAAAGAAAAACAAAATGATGTTAAGATGTCCTGTACTGAGTTGTAGATAATAAATACAAGATGCATTGCAGCTCTGTGTAGAATTGGAAATGACAGCCATAAGGGCTGGAAGAGGGAAAGAGCTAAACAAATACTGCATTTGTTGCAGAATAAAATCATGAATACAGGATGACCCCTGTTTATTTTAGAATTTTGAAGAAGTTTGACCTTGAATGTAGGATGACTCTTACTCTGTACCTTTGTTCTCTAGCTGTATTCTGGCACGCATACCCCCTCCAAAAACACACACACACATAGTCAAAACAGGGCTGTGCAGAGCCTTTCTGCACAGCCTCATTACTCCAAGCCTTTGCTTCCTGCAGCTTAAATCAACAGTATTTTGTTGTCAGCTGTATGTCCTTAGAGGTGGGACCAGAGGCCCTGATGATGGCTGAATTTCTGCCAGCACAACAGAATAGGCGCAGGACGGGAAACATTGTGCAGATACAGCACAAGCTACTGCAAAGCCACTGGTTTTGCGTAACTGCTCACATGTAGATTCTTCCCCCGTGGCTTCTGTAGGATTCTGCAGAGAGGGGGTTCTTGATAAACTGACCCACAGCTTCTTGACTCTGTTCAGAGCAGGGATGCTTAGCTTACACTCTTTCTTTTTCTTTTTTTCCCTATCCATATTGCTGTTGAGATAACGTTCCAGGCAAAAGTGCTAATTTTTGTCCTCCAAACTCTCAGTACAAATGCATAACAAGGTATTAATTCATAAAATTAACTATATTTTTAGTACAGTTTGAAGGAGGGAAGTATTTTGTTGGTATTTAAATGCACAATCTGCTGAACTGACAGCAGACAAGTATGTGCAATAGATCATTCTGAGCTGTAGTTCCTAAAGCATAAAATGCATTGAAATCATAGTACCCTGTTCAAATGCAGAACACACACAGGTATCACCGGCGTATTGGAGAGTGTATCAGTTTTGGAGCCGTGAGCTAAACAGGAACCTGCCTGACAAAATGACTGCATGTAGCACTGCAGTGTGAACATAACCCTTCTGCTCATTCCTGTTTTACTCAGGCTGATCTCACCTGGATTTATGTAATCAGATGTCTGTGCTAAAGATTTCGTATTACACATAAGAAACATCCTCACATTTACAAAATTTACCTTATGGGTGCCCAGTAATTTGGCTCGCTCCCATTCTAGATGTCACAGACAAGTGGACTTTATCTTTCCATGGCTGCCAGTCTGTTTTCCTTCTTTCAGCATGTTGACTCTCACAGAGTTACAGTTTGCTAAAACCACATGAAAATATCAAGAGTATCCATACCTTCATGACTGATCCTCTGGGGTGGATGGGGCTCATATAAAGATTGCTCAAAGACAGTGACTTTTGTCCATTCTCTGTCATTCCCCAGCAAAAGAGTTGATGTATTGAGATGGGAGCGAAGAATTTAAGAGAGCTTCCTCCTCCCTCCCCTCCTCTGTGGTGGCTGCATTCGGTGTTAGTGGCCATGTGGAATGTAATATGGTCACACACAACCCACCCCTGTCTTTACCTGGGAACTGTATCCTCCCTTGGTAGAAAAACAAAAGTCCTCTTTTCTAGAGCTTTTGTCCAGCAGGTAAGCTTTGACAGCCTTCCTGTGTTTTATTAACACTGTAGATGGTATTTGTTGAACAGGATATGTACTTACTGAAATATCTGTCTCCTGAAAGGGTTATTGTTCTCTGATATTTTCTTTCTGTTGGGTCACCAGAAGTTTATTCCCATATACTCTTTCATTAGGGTATTAGGGTTTTTTTTAAATTTTCTTTAGGTTTTTTAAGGCTGAGGGTTTTTTTAATTCTCATGGTTTAATTGCAAGCTGTCAGAGCAACACCATAGTTCTTGGAAATTGAAGGATAATCCTTTGAAATGCAAAAGGTAACCAGAATAAACAAAGAGAGAAATTAAGTTACTGAAATAACTATCAGTGTCAGCACCTCAACTGACTGGGGAAAGACACTCTCAGAGAAATACATTAAAAAAATACAAACCAAAGATAGGATTTTTACAGGGAACTATCATCTTTTCTACTCCAGATCTTAGCCATTATTTTATATTCGTCATGCATGGGTTTGTTTTTTACCTTACAGAAGATATTTTGTCACTTCCACTGCATTCCCATTTGAAAATGTCAGTCATTTAAAGTGTCATCCTATCATGCAATGGTGGGATTCAAAAGAATTTTAAGCTATTTGATCCCTTGGATATTCTGTTTGGGGTGTTTTTTTCCAATGTGTTCGCTAGCTTGGATTCCATATGTAGTGAGGTCTGAATGTACCTCTATAATGTGTAGCGTTGATTGCAACACTGGGACCTATGATCTGTGGATCACAGTGTTCAAACAGTTGTTTTTCCAGCTCAGTGGGCAGTAGGTGACAAAGAACATCAATCGGAAACCCACAGTCGAGTCATGCAGACATCCTGGTCAAACAGAAGTTCCCCATTTACTGATAGGAAAACCAAAGCACAGGAAGCTCGTATCGCCAGGCTGCAGGTGTTTCCAGGGCAAAGACTATAGTTTTATGGATCTGCTGTAGAAATGTCTGCTACATGAGGGCTGTAATCTCTAGGTGTTATCATAACACAGATCATAACACTTAATGCCAATGTTAAAGGCAGAGGCAGGACCTGAACTTGAATCTCCCAATTTGCAGTCCCAGATATTCCTTGCTAGTTTATTATGCCATATCTCTTCAGACCAACTGAAAGTGCTGGTATTTTTCTTGGAGGATAGAGATCGACAAGCCCTGGCTAAAGAGGAGAGCCAGGAGGTAACATTCTGGTATCTTATTTGTTGGCCACACTCCCTTTAGACTGGTTCATTTTATTAATGCTCTTTCTTCCTATTATTGTCTCTTTCAGTAGAGCGTTATAAATTCTGACCATTTTCCTTTGAACTGATTCCTAATCCATGTTTCTTGTTTAGGAAAATCAAGTGTATTTGAAGGTAAAGTTAGCGTTTTCCTAATATTTCCGTTGCTTTGTTGTTGTTGCCGCTCTGATGTGGGAAGACCTATTGGCCACAGACATAACTCCCTCTTTACACACAGCTGGCAAATGAAAACAATATCAGAACATCTCCATGACACACAAGGCTTTTATACAGTGATGTTTCAGACTTTACTGCAGTTTCCTTTGGAAATGCTTAAAACAACTACATCTGTTTCCTTTCATTGGGATTTTGTGTGCTTTAAGCCAAAAGGAGGGGATAAAACTCATTAATTCTGAACAATAATTGCAATGTCCTATATAAATATTTTTTCGACTGCAGGGTTGTTTTTTTTTTTCTTTCCACTAAAAATATAAAATAGCTTGTCTGTTCAATGTAATGAGAGTTCCTGGATACTTCTACATTGCTCTGTTATGCACAAATACTTGAACTAGATTTAAACAACCTGGCTCAGATGTTGGTATCAAGCTAGTAGTGACTGCACAGAAAGCAGCACAGAGCCAGACGCCTAACGGCAGGAGGGAGCACAACATGGGTTTAATTTGCCATGTTTCTCAAGTGCATTTTGCATCCTACAGTGTCTGTCAGCCTGTCATAGCTAGACTGCTACCAGCCTGAGGACATGCTTCCTGAAAATGCAGCAGAGACCCACCTCCTGTGGCAGACGCTGTAGCTACGCCTGGGGCCAGAGAGTGCCTGGCATCCTTCTGCAGCGCTGTACATAAGAGATGGGGAATGCAGTTGTAAACCAAGTACAGTTTTTTGAAGGCAACCTACCTTTTGCTACTATTACAGAGGGGTAAAATTGAGTTGTGCAAGCTACATCATCTAATCCAAAACAAAAAAGCAATGCTGTATCTCCCCTTATCTGAGGACCAGGCCTGCCTCTGGATCCATTTGTGCTCCTCAGACCAGTGCTTTTCTAACAAATATGTACAGCTGTGGTCTAGTGTTCCCTGCTTAAGAAATTGTTTGTTATTCATCTGTCTTGAAATCACTCTTAATCCAGGCCAAGATAAAGTGCAAATCAAAGTACTTAAAACATTTAGAGTTGATGATACATTTAAAAAATGCTTATAAATAAAAGCATGAAAGTGTCCTTGTTCTGGCAGGCATAGGGTTAATTTTCACAAGGAGCTGGGACAGGACACAGCAGAGATGGCTGACTCAAACTAGCCAAGAGGGTAGTCCATACCATGTGAGCCATGCTCTGTATGTAGCCCAGGGGAGCTGGACGGAGGCTGGGAGAAGAGGCAGGAACCACCACTGGGGAGTTGGCTGGGCTTCTGGGTTCTGGTTGGTGAGCGGTTGTACATTGATCGTGTTTTCTACATTTCTTTATCAGTATTATTGATGATGTTTTCCTCTTTCCTTTGCTGTTCTGTTAAACTGCCTTTATCTCAATCCATGAGTTTTCCCTTTTTCTTCCCATTCTCCTCCCACCCCACCATGGTTGATTGAAAAATACTATTATAAACCACCAATTTGTTTTTGGATTGTGGGTTCTGAGGCTTGAAAGAGACGTAGACATGAAAGACAGAGTGCACAGGACGACTGAGACACAGACAAGGAGTGGACCTTCTTCACAGGATAAAATAAGTGTCTTTTTCTGAGAGATCAGGATTGGGAACAGCACAGCACTGTCATAGGCAAAGAAATAATACATCTGTGCTTGAAATACTGCTGCAGATAACAGGGAAGACATGACATTTTTTAAAAGATTTCCCAAAACAATGAGACCCAGGGTGAGTATCAGAGTAATTCCAATCTGGGATATTAGGCCTGGGACTAAGTTAATTTACTGGTTATGAACATAAGGAAAAAAATTAGCCCATTTTTTGGTTAACTAGTCTGTTGTTTTCACCTTAGTATCCTCATCCTTTATCATTTTCTGTCACTTCTTTTTCCACAGTTTAGCACTGTGCACACCCCCTTTTTCATTCCAGTGTCTCTGTAGATACATCCCAGGGACCATGTGAAATAACCACAGAAACAGATGTACAATCATTGCTGCGTACCTGAAATGAAAACTGAACTTATGGGGATTGTATGGCATCAATGGAAATAGGCCGTTTTGGCATTTACTTCCTTCTGGCATTAAACAAGATTTAAAAGTAAAGAGCTAGATACGGCTTACTATATGCAGAGAGGGGAGAGGGGAGAATATAACATTACAGCTGATACCAGATGGTAAAAATAATTCCTTAAGATGGTACATTTGCTTTCCATTTAACAGCCAGTAACATACTTTTGTTTGATGTTCCTCATTAAATCTGTAGTAGTTTAGATCTACATATGTGAGGAAACTTCCTTTCTATTACCTTTTAGAAACAGTATCCCTAAATATTTTTCTCACCACTTTCCTAAGCTTGTATTTTTTCCTATTTTAAATCTACTCCCTTCATCTCTAACTGCAACACTGAGACAGACAGCTCTCACGTGGCAAGAAGTACATGAGTCAGTGCTGTTCACTGTCCACACAAAGAAGTTACTCAAGCTATGAGGTATCTACTATTGATAATCTTTTTAAAGGATGTGCCCTCTCTTTATAAATCTAACACAAAGTCTTACCAAAGCTTCAAGGTTCAGGTGCAACGATGAAACGATAATTTAAGACCTGTAGGTTGGGCTGTTGTTTTAAGCTTAAAGGTCTATTGCCAAAAGTCTTATATCCAAAGCTGACCTTCCTTAAGATTGCTATAATCTGCTTTGGAATGTTTCTTGGACACATTCACAAAAACTATTCTGGCACAAAGACATTGAAAGAATTCATCAGTTCCAGTATTCATGTAGAAATCTACAATAATTTGGCTCTGATCATTTGGCAGTATATGGAGATCTTCAGGAAGAATTCTTTCCTCTGAAGTACTGCACAGGGCTTTTCATTGTTCTGGGAGCCTGCATTGCACATTGTTAAAGGCAGGATACCAGAATCCATGGAATAAGGTTGCTACTGTTCTTGGAGACACAGTTGTAGAGTCAACACAAAGACCATTCTCTTCCTAAATTTGTGCTGAATAGAATGAGCATGAAAATACACTAGACAAGGGTAGACAACTCGTACTCCATAGTACCTGGAGACCATAAGTTGTAGGAAAAAACATGTTTTGTATCCAAGAAACTGCAGTCAATTAATTATTGGAGGTTTGAGAAGCTGTCAGGGTGAAAATATAATAGGAAATGTAAATTTCAGTCACCCTACGGCAGACAAGGTAAACATCTCACGAGGGAAGGCAGATCTAAATTGCAAATAATGAAAAAACCAATCAAGGACCCAAAGAAGAGAAGCAGCTTTTCGTTTAGGCCAGAGGAGTGAGCAGGAGCTGGTTCACATTCACAACGTGTTAATTCAGAAACATTCTGGGTCAAGGATCATAATGCGATGAAAATCCATGTTCTTTCCAGACAGAAAAACTAGCCAGAAAAATACCCCATCTCTTATCCCCTGAAAGTGCAGACCATTAGCGATGAATCTCAGAAGAGTTAGAAAAAGATAAGACAGAGCTAATCAGGTGGAGCAACTAACAGGGTAAAACATTTGGGAGAATGAGATCAAGAAGGCAGTGAAAGGGCACTATGTTAGAAGATTAAATGTTTTCGACCAGTTAAAACCTTTCAGTCAAAATATGAAGAAACCAATGCAGATCAAAAACAAAGGAAAGAAAGCTATCGGGAGTAAAAGTGTGTCCTTTGAAACTGGGGCTTATGTTTAAGAGGAAAATGGAAGAGAGCGTAAACCTTGGCAAGATAAACATTAAACAATAATAATGAAGGCCAATATGAGGCATGCAATTTACCAAAGGTATTAAAACTAATAATAGAAACTTATTCAAACATCAAAAGCAGGAAACATGCCAGAGAATTGGTAAGCCTGAAAAATGATCTATGTGTAAAAGGCATACTCAGGAAAGACCAGACTGGAGCAGAAAACCTGAAGTTGACGCCAAGGCTTCACTGTTCACTGCAGAGAAGTTTATGGGGTTTCTCATACCAGGCCCATTCTTTACAGAGAAAGAGTCTGAAGATTTATCTCAAACTGAAGTGTTGATACAAGGACTTTTGTGCCTAGAAGAAAATGTAAACCACACAATAACTGTTAATCAGGACCATGTGATATTTACCTAAGTTCTCCAGAGGAACTCCCCGTGAAGGCTATGAACGAACTGTGGTCTGTGATATATTGCTTAAATCAGCCCGAGCACGAGAGAAATGTAAGGTAATAAATACAATGGAAAATTTAAAAAGAACAGAGTTAGTGCATAAATGGATATATGTGATATATCTAGGAAGTGCTTGAAGAGGAGAATAAAGCCTTTTAGAGGAAAAGTATTACCTTGTAAATCTATTACAGTTCTTTGATCCAGTCACTGAACTTGTAAGAAACATTGATTCAATTGATACAGTGATTTTATCAGCAAGCATTTGATGTCTCTCAACAGAGATGCTTAAAGGAACTAAGCTGTCATAGGAGTGGTCACATAGATTATTAATTTTTTTAGAAAATAAAGGGTAAGAATAAATTCTTGGCTTGTGCAATTGAAAGAGGTTACCAGTGAGGCCCAAGGGAGCTTTACTGACTCATGCAGTTCATTAAATGAATTGGGAAGGGACTGAAAAGTGAGGTGATGAAGTTAGTAAATGATACAGAATTATCCAGGCTAGCCAAAACTAAAGTGGACAGCAAAGAGTTGTAGAAGGATCTCATGATACTAAGTGACTAGGTCAGAGAAAGTAAATAGGGAACAATTAAATGAAAGAATTTATTGGCAACTAATGAAATTATGCGGCAAGTGGTTTAAAACAAACAAAAGGAAATACTTTGCTGCAAATAATTAAAATGTGCAACTCATTGCCACAGGATGCTCTGGAGCCCAGAATTACTTTTAGAAAGTAATTAAGACAAATTCACAAAAAAACAGCTCATACAGCATGGCTAAACACAACAACGTAGGTATAACTTCTGGCTTAAGGAGCCCCTAAACAAGTGACTACTGGAAGCTGGGAGGTGAAGCAGCGGAAAGGTCATTCTATAATTGCACTATTCTTATATTCTTCTCCTAAGCATCTGCTATCAGCTGATTTACAGGCAAATGAACAAAAAGTTTTGAGCGCTGACTTCGAAGAATTGGGAATATCCTATTCAGTGTTTCTTTTTTTTGTCTTACCCATCTGTTTGTATTTGTCTCATCTTGTAGGTGTGGAACAAGGACATTTATTGTATGTTTATATAGCAGTCAGTGCAATTAGGTCCAAGAGCATTTACATTTTAGCTCTGAGCTTCCAGACATTATGTGGCCCCTGGTGAGGCTTCATCTGGAGTACTGTGTTCAGTTCTGGGCTCCCCAGTTTAAGAAGGACAGAGAACTGGAGAGAGTACAGCAAAGGGCTACAAAGATGATTAGGGGCTGGAGCATCTTTCTAATGAGGAAAGGCTGAGGGAGTTGGGTCTTCTTAGTCTGGAGAAGAGAAGACTGAGGGGAGATCTCATCAATGCTTACAAATCCTTAAAAAAAGGGTTCCAGGAGGAGGAGGCCAGTCTTTTTTCAGTGGTGCCCAGTGATAGGACAAGAGGTAACGGGTACAAACTTGAATATAGGAAGTTCCATCTGAACATGAGGAGGAACATCTTTCCTTTGAGGGTGGCAGAGCACTGGAACAGGCTGCCCAGAGAGGTGGTGGAGTCTCCGACTCTGGAGACATTCCAAACCCACCTGGACGCCATCCTGTGCAACCTGCTGTAGGTGGACCTGTTCTGGCAGGGGGGGTTGGACCATATGATCTCCAGAGGTCCCTTCCAGCCCCTAACGTTCTGTGATTCTGTGATTCTATGTTTTTATGTGATTATTATAGTTTAAATACTGAGCCACCTTTCACAGAAAAGGCTTGTTATATTACAAAAACAAGCAAACACATCTGTTGAAGAAAATTAAGTGGCAACTTCAGAGTTCAGAAAGATGTGATTTAAAGTTCTCAAAGCACACTTTGACCTTTGCAGTCCAAGCCTAGCAAAGCTGTATGCAAATGGAAATTACTACACAGAGGAGAAGCAATCCAGTGTAGGTTCCATGTTTAACTCAGTGTCTTTATGTATTCATTTATCTTTTTATACACACATTCCATTCATATACACAGAAGAAGTCATAAAGTCTTGTTCCGTAACTGGGTCCTTCATTTTACAGTTTCAGCATGAATAATGGAAGAATGCTAGATGAAAGAAATCTGGAATGAGGAATCTGTGAATCAAAACTGTAAAACAAAAGGGAAGAAGGTGAAGCTTGAGGGACCAGCTTTGTAGAAGTGATGTATTTTCTATTGGTTTGCAATGAACTTGTGTCATAAGTGAGACAAAATTATGGAATTATTTTCACTGATGGGAATGCACTGGGGGCAGCTGGCTTGCATACATGTGTTCTAGCACTGAGCAGGATCCCATATTGAATAAGAAGTTGTAGGATTTCCTTCATAATCAAATATAGGTGATGTATGAAAGAATATCTTTATTTCTAGTAAAATAACCCCACAGAAATGCATTTAAATACCTGTGTCCATATCTTTTGGATGTGAAGAATGAAGACTGAAAAGTTCACATTCTGAGCAAATGAAGAAGAGTTTCCTTGCTGGTGATTTTCCAGAGAAAGAAAAGTCCAGGGCAGCATTATATCAGAGAGGCAAAATACAAAAAAAAGAGAGGTGTGGAGAGAACAGATAGCCTGGGTACTCTGTTTCTTCCTGGGGTCTATCTGTCTTCCTTGCAAACCTTTTATTTTAAAACTTTGATCTCTTTGCACCAGGGCTGTCTAGTTACTGAATGCTGCTTTTTGGGTGCTGTTCACTTTATACTACAGTTTGTCCCTCCTGCTCTGTGCTGATGGCATGGTCTGCTAAGGGTATCTCAATTAGGACCATCTGAAGTGGAGATCAATATCTGAAAGTCTTTATCCTTTAAGTTTGTTTTTCCTTAAGTCAAAATACCGAACAAATTTTGGTATAAACAAATACACAATCCATGATGGAGCTGGGTGTCCATTCATGGTGGCTAGAAAAGTCCTGTGGGATGTGGTCAGCTTCATTTGACATACCGACAGACTCCATTTGCATCCTATTCAGCTGTAAGGTGCAGTACATGGTGTTGGGGAAGTTGGTATATTTCTTGCATTCCCATTGGGAGGCATCGTCTCATCATTGACTAACACCAGAGAAAGTACCGAGGACCATGAGCCATCTTCTCCCAGCCTCAGCATCAACCAGGCAAGTTAAGTAAGCTTTCTGCCAGGAGAGGAAAAAACCTATTCTTTTCCCCAGTTCCTTTCTTCTACAGTCCCTGCTTTTGAGCAGGGGCTCACTGCTGATCAGGTCTTTCTGTTTGCATCCTTTGCAAAGTTCAAAAAAAACCTGGTCTCTCCATGAAACAACCAACAGAACAAATTGTTTATCAGGCAGTAGAAAGGGCACAGAGTTTCCCATGCCCAACCTCCCAGCTCTGCACTGTGGAACAGATTTGTCGGGTGAAGCAGTTACTCTGCAGTCCACAATGCTGAATCAGCCCAGAACACCGTGTACAGATGTGAACCAAGCATAGGTTTGCCCAATAGAGTCCGTGACAGTGAGTGCTCCTTTTTAAAACTTTTGAAGCCTGTATTCAGTTTTCTCTTGCTGATGGTCTGATTATTTGTCCTTATACAGTTGTTTACATTTAGCTGCTAAAATAGATGGCTCATCTGGAGTAAAAAATGTCTCCAATGAGCGTTCCAGTGAGTGGTTTTTTCTCTCTTTTTTTTTTTTTTTTAAATAAAAATCTGTGTAGAGTTTTCTTATAGCTGTGTTGTGACTTCTGGGGATACAATAGAGTAGAGAACTGGACAGCAGTTTGCTTTCTAATGATCACATGGAATTATTTACTTTTACCTAACAAACCTCTGATTACTAGAAAATGTACCTGTGCACAAGCTAGTATCCTGCTGCAGGATATTATGGAAGCAAGTGGCTTTGTAAGACTGAAAGGAGGGTTAAACACTTATGAGAATAAGCAGTTATGCCAATGAGGAGAGAAGATAAGGTTTACCAACTATTGTGCTTCTGGGCATAAGCTGTTCACCTGTTGAGGTCAGAAAAAGTTTCCTTTTTGCCATGTTTAAATGTTGGCCTGTACGTGAATTTGAGTTTGTGAATTTAAAGCACCTGAGACAGGCTAATTCCAGTCTTAATACCAGATAATACAATGAAAGCTAACAGGAAGTTGCATCTTCAGGGTAATGTTGCTTTTCTTTGTTATCATGCTTCATGCTGCTTCTAGATATCTCTAATGTCACCTGCTGCATTAAATGAAAGATATTTAACCTCTCTATTCACGTGGGCCATGAACTGACATGAGAGGGGAGTTTTGCACCATTGGCAGTCCCTTACTACATGTATAGGTCTGCTGTTGACCGCTAAAAGCATAAACGATGGGAGTTTTCCTGCTTGCTCCTACATAGTCCATCAGCAAATCCCCAGGTGGCTCAGGAAAGCAGACACGCATATTTTTGCTGCTGCCAACAACTGAATTTTGGCCCTAAAATCATAAGGATTAGGCTCCAGGCAGGCAAGGCCAGATAGTTCAGGGGCCATCACCTGCTTCCAGGCTGCATCTTCCTGGGTCCCTCTCACATAACTAGCTATATCTTTATCAGATAGAAACACAGGCCATAGGGGTGGGATAAGTGAATGTGATAAGTGGCTGTCTCAGAGTGAAAGTACAATCCTGAGAAGTGCTGAGCTGTCACAGCTCCTATTAACTCCCACTGTCTCAAACCAGTGAAATACTCTTTGGATCTGGATCATTGTTTGCTTCGCCATTGTAGTCTTTCCTGGTTAAGGACAGACATCTTGCTATCTTAAAACCTGAGAAAGGAAACATAAGTTGAAGACAAATTCCTGTCACACCCACCGGCTTTCTGAGATGCAGCGTAGGCTGCTCAGGCTTGATTCTCGGTCAAAAATATATCTCAGCTGCTCACTGAAATGAACAGAAGTTAGATAGCACCACCATAGGCACCTTGTGAGAATGAAACCATGAAAATTACCTGTCACAGTAATGAGAAACAAGGAGAGAGATACACATAAATGGAAAAGGTTTTGCCTCAATGAATTTTCTTTTTTATACTTCATGAAATGATTGGGACCTGAGTATGTTTGTGGCATCACTGTAGCAATCTCTACAGAGTTACCAAAACTACCTATGAGGATCAAGTTCCCATAAATCTGGATAGGATTGAGGGGCTTGCCTATCTTACATGCTTAATAAATGGGGTGGAGAGCTAGAGGTCTCTTCACTGAACCTCTAGAGGACACAGTATTATACAACCTTCAAGGAAATCCACAGATATTACAGTTATATCACCCCCTCTTATCTGGGATGTGCATACTCTCTCAAACACAAAATTCCAGCAGGTCCTTGTATGGTTCTCAAGTAGTATCTTCAAGTAGTACATCCTGGCATGTATGCATCCCTGTAACATGGGGATGAAAATGTGTCTTGGAGTTATATATCCCATACTTGCTTTGACAACAAAGTCAACACACTACTTTTTTAAACACATTACTAGTGATCTTAGCAAAGCATGACCTTGTAGAGGTCAGAAAATGTGTGCAAGTTTGCAGGCTAACCACAGACATCTACAAGTCACAGGAAGCTTATGCAAAGCTGTTGTCTTGATATTTCTTTGTGCCATTCCTCATTGTTTTTAGAAATGACTGCCTTAGCTAACACAGAGATTATTCTGCATTTTAATTTGCAATTGTTTTTACATGTACTCTAATTGGTACAAGGTCAAAAGGAAGGCTTTTGAAAGGAGATACGAGATCCTTGTTGCCACCAGATGACAGCATGTTGAAAAGTTACCAAAATGCCATGGCAGAATAAAAGAGGGATTTTGCTTGTTGTTTTGCCCCTAACATGAATTGCTGAGCATTTAGGATTTCTTTGGATCAGGGCTCAGTCATCACTTTCAGAGTGAAGAAATGACTCCTTGACAGGAAAGGGCAAACTAGATTCCTGTTTTCCTTCAATTGTATTAACATTTACAGTTGTCTGAACTATCCCCATTGTAGTTTAAACCCACAGGAAGGGGCTCTGGAGAAGGAAATCTTTGTGAGAAAATACCCTCACACAGCTTCTTAGGGTTTTTTTGTGGGTTTTGGTTGTTTTCTTTTCCACCGAGGGACAGGCTTTCTCTCCAGGGGCTATGCCACAGGGCTTGTCTCCAAATCCTAAACTGGGAAGAAGTCCTTTAAGCTGTCGTCAGCTTTCCATCCAACATAGTATAATTCCCCTGAAGACTAGCTATGGGAGGTTGGGATGTCTCCTTACCCTTGCAGGTCTGAGGGGAACACAGGGGATGATCAAAGGTGGAAGGCAGGTTGATGCAGTTAACCTGAAGCCCTTCCCTCCCACATGGGATGAAAAAAAAGCAGGGAACAGAGATCCTGCAAATTAGTGGTAGAGAACATGAGGCATTGTGACCGGCAACTACTCGGTGTTTGGTTCCACTTAGGAGCCATTTATGCAATTATTTAGGAAATTTTAGATGAATCTTTGCAGGCCTAACTTCAAGAAGCCTCTCATGAGTTTTCCTGTGTTTGCCTGAGTGAGGATTCCGGTACTTGGCAAGAGATTATCCTAAAGTGAAAAGTTTTTCAGTATTTTCTGTATCCCAGTGTTTTTTGTATTTTGTAACACATCACAAGAAGACAGTTTGTGATGAACAGATGAATACCTTTTTTCTTCTGATTTTTTGCTATGCAAAAAGATTTAAAATCATGTTGGAGCAATGCAATACCCTGCTTTTGTTTAAAATAATGGCACTGTCACTAGTTTTGAAATATTAAGGACCAGTCATGTCCTAGAGGACTTTCTCACTTCTTAGTTGGACAAAGCTCCTCCTTAAACTAATGCACTTACTAAAGCCACAGAAAAAACATTCAAGACTTGGTATTAAAAGATTAAAAAACAGATTTTCATCAGAAGATGTATAACAGAGGTGGATATAGGACGCCAAGATTCCTGGATCAAGTTCAACAAGTGTCAGTAAATACCTCACCGTTTTCCTGCAAGCTGAATTTGGTGATCACTGTCTGATTACCTGTATCTTCAACCGCCTGCATCTCAAATAAAACTGAAATTATTGTTAAACTATTGTGTGCCAACGTCATGGGATAATGACTTGGACTTCATGGGAGCCAACAGGAAATACATCACTCAGCTCAAAAGTGACAGTCACAAGACTCAAGTCATCAGGTGCTGGGCTTCTCCCAGGATAAATCAGAGCTACTCAAGCTACCTTGAGTGTGGTGGCAAATAAAATGAGCCACCTCTGCTCAAGGACCACTCTGTGCCCTGAGGCCAGCTGGCACAGCTTGTGAGTAAGCTGTATCACCAACTACAGGGTAAGCTAAATTGCCTTACTCTCCAAGCAGTGTGGTTGCACCCAAAATGCCTTTTGGGAGTGGTCCTTGTCCTGTGCCAGTTCCCAGCTGTAGCTGGCCATTGTCTGGAAGCCTTTGGCAGGCTCTTCCTGAATTCAGGCCAAAACGCTGCCAGACCTGTGCAGAGGCAGCTGGAGAATGACAGCCTTGTTCCTGGTTCTGCCCATGCTCCTGTATCTGCAGCAAATTCATTTCCCTCTTTAGCGTTACTAACCAGCGTACAGGATGAGATTATCAACCTTCTGACTTGTCCCTGCAATCTTCCAACTCACATAGACAAGATGAAGCATTAGGTCCCCAGAAGCAACAGCACGGACCCTCTTACCCAGTGTGCATAACACATGTTGGAAAATAGGGGGGGGAGTGTATTTCAGCAGTTCACAGTTTTCTCTGTAGGCCATCTCCGTTGTGGCAGTGACGTTGCAGACTGATTTTTCATGCATTGCTCCCAGGAAGCTTCAAGACACGTTAGCAGGACACCATGGAGAAGACCCTTCGTTGGTAGCCTAGTCTGTGCATTGTGGCTGAAGGTGACTCCAGGCCCTCCATTCCCCTAGTGGCCCTGAGAACTAAAGCTGGTAAGAAACTTAAGAGAATAAAACCCAGATTTTTTTTTTTTTTTTTTTATAGCACAAATAACTGTAACAAAATTTGATTCCAACTTCTCAAGAGCACATATATAATTTCTGGCAGCCCCATGCATATCTACTGGGGCAAGAGTAGCTTCGTAGTGTATACTACTTAAAAGAACAGCAGTTACAAAGAGAACTAGCCACTAACATCAGTGTCTTTGCTTTTATCTTCAAACAACAGATGGTGTTAATCTGGAGCTTTGCATTCCTAAAAGTGCTGGAATCATGAAGCAACTTGCTTCGAACAGGACCCTGAAACACAATGTAATGCTAGGGAGAACAGTCAAAATGACTGATCAGAGCAAAATATGCCTGCCGTCAAACAGTCTTTGAGTGAAATTCTTATCTTTTCGCAAGACAAGACGTCACCCAGCTGACAACTGTGGATCTCATTCTGCTTTCAGTCACACCGCCTTAATCAGGAGTAGCTTGTGTGAGTCACCAAAATCTGGAGTAGCTTCACTGACTGATAATGCGTTATGACAGGATAAGACTAATAAGATCACAATTGTGTTCATACACCAATTTTACACTGGAATAAGAACACGGCACTCTGCAACTAGGTCACATTTCAGCAGAGTTACTTCAGATTTACTTCACTGTTACTGAGATCAGAATCAGTGACTGCCTGGGATGAAAAGTTAAGGTGACACTGAGGCAATTTCTTCTGTACTTCATGCTGGGAAAGCTAAAATAAATAGCATGAAAGGCCCCCACGTTATTAGCTAGTGTGTTTGAAAGAATCCTGCCGTTGTGTTTTATCTTTTCTTAACTGCAAGCCAGAACATTTAAGATTTAATTATTTAGAGAAAGGGGGAGGGGAAGTGTGCCTTTTGAAGAAAGTCCCACAAGTTTCCAAACACTTCAACATTTCATCGTGGCAATCTGCCAGATGCCAAACAAAATGCTGCTTTCCACCAGGGATCTGACAGGTGGCCTTTCCAAAGTTTACACACTGAAGTGAGAGCTGATGTTCTGCTGCTTATTTTTCTGTCTTTTAAATTATTCCTTTATTGAAGCCAGACTGCAGACATCTTTCCACGTAACAAAAGATAAAATCTTTCCCTGAATATTTGGGGATTTTACTATGCTTTTATTTTATCCGTATCTACTCAGGGGATTAGTTTTCATGCTTTCAGATGAAGAAATGTTGGGCTGGCAAGAGAGAGAAACACATACATATGCGGGCAAAAGATAAGCTATTTGAAGCTTCACTGATAACGCAGAGCCAGATACTACTGTGGTACAGCCCAGGGCAAAATCCAACCTTTCCCTCGAGGTGCTTCCCCTCTCTCTGGCCAGGAAGAAGGCTGGCACCCCAGCCCTGCTCATCCCCTGGCTGGTCCCCTGGAGCAGCTCCACCTGGCTCCATCTGCCTGGGGCTCTCCACCTGCCACCCACCAGCGCACCCAAAGAGGCACCTTCAGGGAGAAGCAAACACAGTCTGTGGTTGCATTCCACTTGCCTTTATCTCTTCTCTTTCTCTGTTGTCCTAGGGCTATCAAATGTCTGCTCGGAATTCGCTGGATGCTCCTGGATATCCTCTAAATTGAGAAAATATCAGGAGAGACAAAATGCAGGGGGCAAATGGAAGTATAATAGCTCTAGGTTCTATGTCTCACTTTCCTTGCTCCCATCATGTGCGGTGTCCCTACAAATACACAGCAAGTTCCAGGTGAAGAGATGAGAGAAACCACAAATTCTTCTGTTGAAATAAATTTCTTGAAGAAAAAAGGAGCACGACTGATTCAACGGAATCACTCATGACTGATAGCCACATTAATAAGGGTAATGTCTGACTCAGTTTAACTCACTTCTGGGACCAGATTCTGACAGTCCACAAGAGAAAACTTGGGGCATGTCCTTGCCCTCATTTATATCCTGTTTGGCCATCATGAAGCCACAGGAAAGGTGGGATATATTAGATAATGAATGCAGTATGTAACCAAAAATTAGCAACATTTAAGAGGGAGATTCTCGCAAAGAAAGGCCTAAGCCCTGACCGAAAGTTTGGCTTACTGTTGGGAAGCAGCAACAACGGATCTTTCCCCCAGTTGTGTTCGTGTTCCTATACTGCACTCTTCACCATAGCATCTGAGCTTCCCATGCGGCTAATGTCTGGCCCATACTGTCTGTTTGCTCACCATTCCCCAGGGAAAAGAGACGTGAGCAGTGAAGTTGTTGTCCCAAAGCACATCAGAGTGTCTACGTGAGCAGTGAAGTTGTTGTCCCAAAGCACATCAGAGTATCTTTTTTTTTTTTGGTAGGGATTATTTTGAGTTGTTGTTATGTATGTTCATGTGTATTTATACTACAGATGACAAGGTCAAAGAAGTAGCTTTGCACTTGAAGCAGGCAGGCAGACAGTGCTAAGTCTGTGCAGGACCTCAGTTCCTGGGGGAGTTTATTCCACTGGCGGAGAACAGCACACATGAGCTGTTTTTACGGAGGAGAGTTCTCTTCAGCCAAATGGGCAAGGTTGTAGCCCATAGCATTTCTCTTATATACAAGTATGTGTGTGTATAAATACAATAGAAGTCTAGACATAAGTCAGGAGTCTTTGAAAACGATGTCTGTGTTGGAGTTGTTTTACTATGCCAGAATGCTATAAAGGGACCTTTCCAATTAGAAAATTAAAAATCAAAATATATGAGTAAGTATGGCAATGAACATATTTACTACATGCTATGAGTATTTTGTGCAGAGCCAGATCACGGAAAAAAATCCTCTGTTCTTTGAACGTTCAAACTAAGTCAAGAGGAAGTGAAAATAGGGCACCATCATGCTGAATTGTCCATCCTTGGTCGTAATCTTCATATTTTGACCAGTCCTTTCCATCCAACCCTTCATTTTCCAAAAATCAGAGGAGGGTACCACTGAATTTGTCTGCAGGACTAAGAAAGGCCTGCATATGACTGAAGGGGAAGTACACTTCAGCATCGCATTTTTGTTTAAGATCTCAGCTTCCATCCATTCATGACAACAGCAAAACAATCACTGATTTCAGCCATGCAGCTCAAGCATATTGCAAAATAAGCATAAAATTATTCACAATTGTTAGCAACATTCCACAATATTTAGAGCAGGCGGAGAAATGCTTGAACTCCTCTGTGAGTAGTAAAAAAGCCAATATGCTCTTGCCATCTCTACTCCCACCCCACCCCCTCAAGAACACTAAAAAAAAAGAGAAGAAATATAAGAAAAGAAACTCAACAAAGCAGGCAATTCCTTAGGAATTTTCTTGTATTCAAAATCTCTTTGAAATTATCCAGCAACTAAACCACAGGCCCCCTCGTACTTTTGGTCTTACAAAACAACACCACAGTGTCTTCTGTGCTCAGATGCAGTAATTACAGGCAACACGCACAAAGAAAAGCAAATAAAACATTTCAATTGCCAGAGCCAAACATGCAATTGTGTATCTATAAAGGTAATTACAAACCAAAAGATCAGTCATGGTTCTTGTTTCTTCAAATTACCATTTTGCCCTGAAGAAAAACAATTACCACGTAAGTAATCCTAATAACTTTAACATTTGTTTTGCATATCAGCGTTATATCTGAATGCCCTTCTTTTTTTGAGGCATCTGAATTGTGTATTCTGAGCCAAACATTATAGTTCTGACTAATTTCTGATTCAGGAAAGCCTTGGTCCAAAATCCACTGGTGGCAATGAAAAGAACCCATAGAGCTTTCTACTGCTGATTCAGGTTTTTTTTGTCTTACCTATTTTTATGTCACTAGCCTCTCTTGCCAATAAGCATTGTAAGCATAAGGAGCAGGAAGATGAGGGACTCCAGAGACAGGCAAATATCAAAAGTTGACATATTTTGCTGTTGCTTTTCAGCTTTACTGTTGATGTATATGAAATTTCTTTACTTGTTGGTATTCACGGTAAAGCATTTGGTCAATAGCTTTGTCTACAGTAATAAAATACCTTGGGTATCCCCTCACTCCTTGACCCAAATTTGTGGAGAGTGGCATCTAATTATTACCTTTCAGTGCAGGTCGATCCCACAGGGGATCCCTTTCCCTGCTTGGAGGGAAACACAAACACATGCCCTAATACATAAATACTTGAACAAAATACCTCATAGAAAACTAATGAAGTGTCATCTACAGAGCTTGATGAAGAATCTCATTAAAGAAATTAAAAACACTAATAAAATGCTTTTGCCTCAATATGACATTGAGAGTACATTGAGCCTTTGGAAACATTCACCATACATTCAACACCTCTCAAAACCTTTTGTGCAGGGAAGAAAGAACTACAAATGAAAAAGCCAGATCTGTCTGCTTTCAGTAGCTGTAGCTCTCAGGAATCAGATCACAGCTGAAAAATCAGAAACAGAAATTACTGTTATAACATCAGTGGATGTGATCCTGATGAAACCTTGAAAGGTGGCCTCATTTCAGGGGCAACCAGGGGAGATTAGATCAGACTTTTCAGCTCTTTTTCCTATGGACAAGCAAATCTCCATAACAAAAACATCTCACAAAGCCTCTCAAGGATGAGCTGTTGAGATGATGAAGGAGCAGGTCAGGCTCGTGCTTGATGCCCAGTTTGGGCTCAGCTCAAGGAAAGTCAGGGGAAGTCAGGCCAGCAAAGATATTTTGGCACAATTTCCTGGCGGCCACAGTGACCTCACATATCTATTATATATTTTCTTTTTCATACTCTATGTATTTAGTCAGCTTTGTTGGCTGATGTCCGATTTTTGGCTTGTTTCACTATGACTTGGCTGTACCTTCGATCACTTGGCTTGCCCAAGTCTCATATCACTTGATTTGTAAAGCTGCTGCATTTCTTAATTGGACAGTTATAGACTGGAATCCATTTATGAAAGCTTGTTTTAGCATTTCATGCTGCATATGAACTATTTGCTCATTCACTCATTCAGCTTGCCGAATACAGAGCAGGAGCATATACAGAAATTTGGGAAGAGGGTTAAGGGGGAAGACAAAGATCAGGACAGGTCATGAAACCTCTCTCAAAGTACAGGAACAACAGCACAGGTTTTTTAAGGTGTTCTGTGTCAGACATTGTCTCATTTTTATGATGTGTGTTTTCCTTTCCTATATAATTTTTAAGCTCTCTTTCCACAGGACCCACTTACAGTGTCTTTCCCTCCCTACCTTAGGTGTAGGCAGCAGCTTTCACCTGAGAGAAAGCTCTCAACAGGTCAAGTGATGCAAAGGACTACACCAAAGATCTGCATAACACTCTTCCCCTAGCAAAAGGGAGCTAACAGCTACTGCTGCACCCCTCAGCCCCCTGGGTCCCACCACCTTGTTCAGAAGTCTACACAACACAGCTGTACTCAGAGCACCTGAGCAGGAGAGCAGACTATCACAGAGGCAGATACAGTGCCTGACCTGGGGAACCTGTAGATGTGGAAGGATCATTTCTTACTTCCACCTCCTCCCTTTTTACTTTCTCAAAGCCTTTTTGCTTGTCCCTCATATTTCTTCTTCCTTATTCCCCTTTTCCAGGCCAGGCTTCCAGCTCTGCCTCCTTCAGCCACACTTCCTCTCACCTCCTCAGTCACTTCCACTTCCCTGCCTCCCTGCCTGCAGTCCCCTTGGGCAGGTGGAGGAGTGATGGGGAGGAGGGTGAAGGCACCTGTGGGGATTTTCAAGCTGCAACAAAGGGACCCTTGCCAGCTCATGCGAGCAGCTCATTGTGCTCATCAGCAGTCTCACATGAAACGCAATGAGGTCAAGTGAGAAGAGTCCTCTTCTTCCTAAGAATCACATAAACCCATTGTAAAAATGCTTGGGCGAACCAGTGCTTTCTCCTGCGCTGTTGTGTGCACTGTGGTGAAATCTTTCTCGGCTGAAAAAGTGCAGAAGCAGCAAAAGTATGAATGCCTTTTCCTTCACTACTCCCAAAGTGCGTGTTTCAAAGCCTTGTCGGGACTGTTGTCATGCTAGCAAGTGCAAGCACACACCATGGCCACACACCATGGGCCAAGCTGCCTCTCACGGTTTCCTCCACATGGATTTGGGGACTAAGCAGGGACTACTTTAACTTGACATTGTTGTTTCAGCCTCAAGAAAGCAGCTGATTCTTGAAGCAGCTGCAGGCAATAGTTAGCGTGCAAGTGGTCACCGGCAAAGCTTTGGCACAACTGCTGCTAAGTCACTGAGGCAGGGAGGGCTTTCTGCAGCAGCAAACAGGCAGTATGGTGGGGCTTTGCAGGGGCAGGCTGTCTCCCAGAAGAAGGACTGCATGGCTTTGCTTTCAAATGACAATTGTGATGTGGTCACAGGCAGAATAAAACACCAAGAGAAAAAACTTGGCAAATAGCCCTCATGGGAGAGCCTCTGGCTTGGCTGATTACACAGAAGCTGCTCTTCTTCCTTGTGAGGTTGGGCAAGACCTACCATAAGAGCAGCCCCATGGCCTTTCTTCCACTGGGGCTAAGACTTGATCCTGCCCACCCTGGAGAAACAGCAACCAACTTTTAGCAGGAGCCCCTTGGCTCTGCTCCCACAGCAGTATGGCTTTGCTGTATCCTCAATTCAAGACCTAGTAGGAAAAGCCAGTCTGTAGCCCACAGTGGGCAAATGTTTTTATTACTGGGCCCAAATGCTGGTTTAGGGTGTGGGTAGAACTGCATGATAACATCCCTATCTTCTCTAAGAGTTTGATGGTAGCTTGACACACATGGGCACACCAGGAGATGTTTAACATGTGCAGGGTTTACCAGGAACTAGTTGTTTCTCCTTCTCTTCCCTTCCCTGCTTGGGGCCACAGTATAGAAAATACAGGCAACACCATATCTTCTCACAGACCACACTGACCCAGATCTTCATCTTCTTATAGGCACTTCGGATCTTCAGTGTATGATTGCAAAGGAGCTTTCCCCTCCAGTCTTACACAACTCCTCTTGAAGAGGCGCAGTGGCAAAATTGAGAGAGCTTAAGGACATATTAATATTTGTGCCACAGTGGTGGTCAGCAGCCCAGCCACGGAATGAGACCTGTTCTAATAAGTGAACACACAGGAGATGGCAGTGGGTTGCCGTGCCTCTTCTTCTTTCCACTCTGCATCTCAGTAGGGATTTGGAGGTGGGAGCAGGACTGCAAGGTGTAAGATTTACGAAAGGAATGTGATTTTATTCCTGGTTCCTGTGTTAATATGTTACATTATTTCTTCAAGACATGTGGCCATAACTGGGAGTTATGGAGGGGAGCTTGTGGCTTAGAAGATTAAATTTGGATTTGCAGCTTTTTATTTTAGGAGCATTTTTCAAAAAATTGGCTCTTCTATACTGCCAGCAGCCTTTTTGCCTACTGCGCTGATCAAAGCCCTCGGCTATGCCATAATCAGAATGACAATAAGAGATCTGTTTGAAACCATCGAAGTGTCATCTTGTACCACACAGCAGTGTTGAAAGATAACTGTGTAAGGATGAAATAGCTGACTAAGAATAGTTACATTATACTCTTTGACCACAGGTTGCATTTGTTGCTTTGCATGCAGAAATTCTGCCCAGAAAAAGAGTTATTGGGCCAACTGTGTCTCCAGTCAAAAGCTGTCAACTGGAAAAACATATCATTTCATGTTCAAGACCACCAGCATTTCTCTGATGGATGCTGAGATTGGATGAACAATGTAATGGAAGGAGAAGGACTGTCCGGATCACTTCCGATTTTCAATAAATTATATAATGCTTTTGTGTATCTCTCTCTAGCAATACAAGGCCAGGGGAAGCGGCCTCAGAAAAATCATGAGTTTTGGTATGGAACCGTTAAACCACCTTCTTTATTACATTTTGGGAAATAGACCCTATAAAAGAAGCTGGCAGTATTCTGCAGGGAGGCCTGGCATGAAAAAGAGCGCAGCACTGTAATTGAAATTTATTATGATGAATTATTACTGTCATGTGAACAAATCCGGGAAAAATTCTGGCTTCATGAGGGAAAAAAAAGAAAAGTGGAGGAAACTGCCTACCTTATTTTAAGGTCACAAAAGCTATTCGGTTTAAGTAGCACAGATGTCCTTAACCAGTTGTGAACTTAGCACATCAGGGGACAGTGGATGGATGTTCTCTGAGGCTGAACTTGGCCCCAGCACTTCTTATAACAACTCAAGATGCTAGAAAATAAACCCATTTACTGTCCCTTCTGGAGTATAAAAGAATTGAGCATTGTTTAATAATACTGAGCAGACCAACAGCAAAATTTCACAGCACAGAGAACCAACACCATCAGGATAAAATACTGTGATTTCTTTAAGCATGAACATTACATTCCCATGAACTCCAGAAGACACTTTCTAGGATGCTGGTCACTGGCAGAGCTACAATGGAAAAGATGAATACAGCCTATAGTTTGGACATCCTTTGAACTAAAGAATTACATGAAATGGGTATGGAGAAGGAAAAAATTTACATGGACCTTCCACAAACCCTGAGTTCACTCTAGGGAAGATCATAGCTTGCCCAAATGTCCTCTGTAATTGCTCACAGCTACCAAGCCCATTGGCAAAAGTGATCATGTTGGCAGCAGTGGTTAAGTTGATGCATAGACACTCAAGTGACCAAAAATGGCTCTAACTTAGCCAACTGTCTCAACTTGGTGGTGGAAATTGCATCAGTGGAAAAATCTATATACTGCCTACAAGACAAATTATGAAAAAGTGGAGGCAATTTGACCGTATCAGTCTAACGGAAGTAGATACTGCTTAGGGTATTAGAAATGCTGCTTTACTAACAGCCTTTATTTAGGTATGGTCTGTAGAGCATTGATGTAGTTATGTAGCCTGCTCACAGCAGACTAACGTATACCCAATTATACCTGGGGGATGTGGTCAAACACCCATGGATTCCAGTGGTTCTGAGATCAGGAATTGAGTGTTCATGCTAAAGGAAACCCAAAATGAAAGTTCCAGAAAAACTCCCCCATAAAGCACAAGATCCCATCAAAACGGTATCAATGTCACTGAAATGGAAATCTTGGTATTACTGACTTCTACTTCTATAAAGCTACTAGCCTTGAAACCAGAACCCTTCTCTGAAAAGTCTTCATTTTCAAAACAGGCTTAATGCAGCAGATTATGCAAGATAAGAGGATATAGCTACTCAGAGCGGCACAGCTTGCCTATTGGAAAAATTCTTCATTTTCTGTCAAATGACAAGAGCAAATACATATGTTGTTAGTAATGTTGCCATAAATGTAGTCATTATAGCTCTATCATTGCCAATGTAAGAGCTATATATATATATTAACAACTTAGTTCACAGCTAGTCCAAAACACCCAAAGCAAGATAAATTGCTAGAGCACTTTAAAATTCATATAAATTTTAAAATATATTTTTAAAATAAAATATTCCAGGTTTATGCATGCATGAGGACACAAGTGGAATAAGCTGTATCAGACAACATCTAGGTATTATTTGTAACATATCGCATGAAAATGAGGTAAAGTTACTTTCCTTTGCTTGGAACAAGGAATATTTGAACTGTAAGAACATCCTGTAACAAAGACCAACTCTCTTATGGGAAATGAGATTGTTGGGAAAACACATCACCCAGCTTATAACCAGCATTTGATATTCAGCTCAAACCTTTGTGGATTTGCCATCAGAGGCCTGCCCTGGTTTCGGCATGAGACTGGACGATATGCTAGCTCTTTCCATGGCTCCCTCCAAGTCACGACTGAGGAACAGAGGTTCATTTACTCTGGTTCGCTCCAGCCCTGCCATTATGACAGTTCCTCCTGTTTTCTGGATCAGTGGCAGCCTCCAGTTATTACCCAGTGGCCTCAGTCCAAGGCTGGACTTTCCAGAAGCTGAAGCATAAAAAAACAGAAGTCTGATGCTGGTGATGAGCCAGAACACTTGGTTTCCAAATCAAGATAAAACTGCAATCGTACTTTTTTTTTTTTTCCTGTGGGAAGGGTCCTGGGTTTTTTGATCTCCACAGTGTAGTTCTCATCAGTACAGGCTTTTACACACATGCTTGTATACACCGCTGCCATTGTCCTTTGTTCCAAGGCTAAGTGTTGGCAGAATAAGCGCGGTCATCGTAAAATGTATTAATATGTGCAGACACATTATTGAGTAAAATCAGTCTCCGTCAAAACTGAACTGTCTGAACATATCTCGGTGCTCTTTCATTCTGGGAGTAATTAAGACTGAGGCAAACACTGCCGAATCCTCTTCTGGAAGACCAAATCCAAGCACTTTATGAAGTCACATCATGAACATTTGTTCCTACGTGTTATTTCTGTGTTTCCTAGCAGAAACTCATTAGCAAATTCAGGTGTGAAGGGATTACTCGTTCGCTGGTAGCAATGTGAAGCTGGAAACCAAGCAAGAGTGCCAAAGGAGGGTTTTATTTACATTTTGCACTCCAAATAAAGGACAAAGCTTCTAAATAGCAAAGGCTTGAATGTCTTGAACTAAGTGTTGATCTTTCTGTCAAAATAATTTTTGTGAAAATCCTCAAAAAATATTTGGGGTCAGCTCTTTCAGAGGAGGAATGAACAGCTAAGGTTTGCATACCATAAGGGCAGGTCCACAAGTAAGCATCAGGAAGACTTCCCCAGGCTTGGCACCACAGCAAGGGCACATACAGATCAGATAACCTTACTGCCAGAAGTTCTTCGTGTGTGCTCCACTGCAATAATTACATGAGATACTGCATGTGCATTTGCATCTTTATAAAAATAAAAATAAAAAAACTGAAACAAAACAAAAAACCCAGAAACACTGATGACAGTTGCACACAATGGATCCATCAGTAGTAAAGAAGTTCATGTTCATTCTGTTTCCAGACACTCTGTTAAAATGTCACTTTTCTAAGTGTTTAGTCAGTGTCCTGATACAATTTATTTGTAAAATATTATAAAAACTCACATGGCCATATTTCACTGAAAAGAAGTTACTCTTCACTTGACTTTTTGGTATTCAGCTCAAAAAGAGTACCTGACCTACTTAAATAGCCATAAATTTATCGAGCTGCTTATATAACCCATTTTTGTCAACTGAAAGCCCCTTAGCCAAAATGTTATTGCAGATAAAAATGGAAAATCATGTGAGCATATCTACACATACTATTGTTTTCATTATCAAGGCACACATTATCTTGAAATCAGGTAGTGTGGATTCGTGTGCATCTTTTAAACAAACAACTTCTGCGAATGCAATATTCTTTCTGAGATCTTGAAATGGGCAAAAGATGAAGAAATTCTGATCCAGCTGACTCCAGATAAACAGTTTCCTTCAGCCTTCTGGGCTTGCTTACTCGTGTCATTTTGGAAGTCAGAGCATATATTAGAGTGAGGGGGGATGGAAAATAAGTCCTGCAGGGAAGCACAAACTGAGGAGGTTAGAATTCAATTCCCATCTCAAGAAGAAACTCTCTCCTTTTCTGTAATCTTAATTGACACAAAGCTGGAAGAGACCTCTTGAGCCGATGAGTCTAGACCACAGAATCTACAGTATGAAGCACAATATATACTGTGTATGCCCAGTATAGTTGCTGTTGTACAGTAAAACTCATATGATGGGACAATGCATGATTCACTGCACCACAGAGGACCAGCTGTTGCACATGCACAATCATCCTGGCTTCAGATGAGTTCCAGCAATGGTGCCCATTGTCTATTGTCCCTCCTTTATGCAATTAAGCTGAGCCACAACTCCCTCTGCAGCCCTGAATCAGATTAATTTCCTCAGCTGGTGAGTAGTAACCTTATAGAAAGAAACCTTGAGTAATAGTTTCATTTAAGATAGCAATTGCTTCCTTTTTTTTTTAGCTCTGAGCTCCACCTGCCCACAGTGGGTTAAAAGCTCAGGCAATGGCGATTGCTTGGTAGATGGGCCTTCTCTCATCATCAAAAGGTGAATGCCCAAGAGCTCCTTCCTCAAAAGAGATTCTTTTCCTTTCACAGTGAACTGGCAATGGATCTTTGCCCTGGCAGCTGGTAGGTGGAGCGGACTCCTCCCAGAGGCAGGAGTAGGTACGGTAACCAGCCCTCCAGCTCTGCAGTTGGACTAAGGTTTGAGGTCACCGGACAGACTTTGAGAGCACAGTGAAACTTCCCCAATACAATATAGTTCTTCACTATATTGTATTTACCCTACATAAACCTGTCTTGCTGCAAGGTATAACACAGCTGACTTTGCACCACTCCGCAATCCTTTTAATCTAGATGAGAGTGCTGCCCTAGCATGACCTACAAGCTGAAGAATTAGCTAATTTTCCCCTCTGATTAATAGCTTATGTAAAATTAGTAGGAAGGAAAAAAGATGTGCTAGTTAACCACCACATCTTTCTTGGCAGGAGGATGTAAACGTTGAAGGCAGAGATAATATTACCTCCCTTGGGCATTAGACGCTTGGTGGTTTGGAGCACATGCCTTTGATAATCAACATCAGTATCTCTTTCATGTCACTGAACAGAAAATAGGGCCTCTTCAAAGAGACTAACTCAGAAAAGAAATTGTTAAACAGGCCTGACTGGGTTGAGCAATGCTGGAAATTAAGTACCCTGGAGGGGCAGGATTAGAAGTGAGGTCAGCACTCTCAGACAGGGCAAGGGAGTACATTAATAGCCCTCTGTACTGCCTCTGAAGTTCGGATGGTTGTCACTGAATATCCATGTGGCCCTCTCGTTCTCCCCCTCCATATGCTGCCCTGATGATTAGCATTCTGCCTTCTTGTCATAAAATACATGAATTAGCTGGTGGCCAGGAGCTTATGGGCCTAAGCTTTTGAACTGCTATAGAGCTTCAATTACACAGACTCGCTGAGAATTTTTTTTTTTTAATCCTGACTTTTTCATAATGTTAATCCACTAGTAGATACTTGTCCTTTATCTAAGACACCAAGGCGTTCAGCAAATGCACATGAAAGAATGAGGCTTTGTTCCTTTGCCATCCGGACTCCTGTTTCATGTGTGCTTCAAATAAGGGAATTACTTTCTAATGACTCACAGTTTTCTTTGCTTTAACCCTTCTAGAGACAAATGACTTGCTGTACACTGATGACATCATTTTTCTCCTGGACAGTAACTAATACAAAATTAACCTTTCAGCAGAAGCACCTTTAGAAAAGCACACCTGGTTTTAGCCTGGGAATTTCAGAGGTTCTTAATGAAATTGGGCTCTCAGTAGCAATGTGCTTTGTTGTTGAAGGTGCCTTGCAATGTCCTGCCCTTCTGGACTAGCAAAGCGGTATAAGTAGTGCTGCGGAGTGAGAGTAGGGTGTAGGGAATGTGCTTGCAAGTGTATCTCCACAGCATAACTGAGTGCCATGACCAGGTCCTCAAGTGAGTTTGCCTGTGCCTCCATCACTGGACCGTGTGGAGACACAGAGCCTTTGGAGCCACGTGCAGGGGACAACACACCCCGACAGCACACCCGGTGTCAGGGCAGGCTGGCTGGCTCGGTTAGGGAGCGATGCTGATGTATTTATGCTGCTTGCAGACCCAGGGCTCTGAGTCATGGGCAGCAGGGGATCTCTCTGCAACATACTTCATTGTAAAAATTCAAAGATACCTCCTAACAAAAGCAAAAGAAAATGAGATGTTTTGTCTTGGTGACTTAAGGTACAGTCTTTCCAGCCTCTATTCTTTGAGTCCAGTCTCTTTGCCAAAACCATTTTTGTATATAGTTCTTTCTAACAAGGGTTTAGTTTCTGTCCAGCGTAAACATGTAAAAACCAATTAATTGCTGCCATGAAACTTTGTCAAGAACTTTGCTAGCAGGTGCAGTATTTCAGCACAGATGTGGCTGGTAGAATTTGGATTCTGGTGTTGGTAGCATCTGAGAAAGTTTGTGACTGCCTGCAGGGGTCTAGGCATATACTTCTTGAACCAAATGTCAGCAATTTGCTCACTTCTCAAGTTGATAAAGAAAAATGGAAACAACTTGAGAACAAATCTTCCACTGTGCACTGCTTACTGTTGGTCTGGCTTAAATTACGTTGCATGCTCTGTCCCCGATCTACTCAAATATAGAATTTCTTTCTGTTTCACTTATTTCCAGGAGCAGCTTCTTGCATTTTTCCTCTTAGATTGCTTCACAAAGATTTCAACAGGCAACCCTCAAAGCTTTGCTACAGAGGACCTTAAGACCAGAAGCAGACATCTTTTTCCAAATAACAGTGAGTTAAACTCCCGAGAGGCTTACAAATTCGATGCTGTTTCTGGTGAACTAGAGAGCAGAGCTGGGTAAGCTGGGTCCTCCCAAGGCTGCACAAAAATGCCACACGCATAAATGACTCCGACACGTTTCCTGTGTGCCCAGCCAGCAGGAGTGCCAAGGAAAACAGGAGAGATTAAAACTTTATCTCCAACAACAGACTGCAGGACTGCCTTCCCACAGCTTCTGCTGCAGCTTTGGGAATTAAGTAATGTTGGGGAGGGGTCTGGCTGGTGAGCCAGCGTACCCCAAACGCATCCAGGCCTGTCCCTAAAACAGCTCCACCAGGACTGCGTAGGGAGCCTTACTGGCACCCTGGCACGGCAGCGATCTCTGTAGAAGACCCAGCGAGCCAGGGCACAAGAGACAGCATTTGTGGCTCCCAGCTCCAAACTCACCGCATGGCAATGCTCATCATTTAAACTAATGCCTGCTTCCTTGCATGGATATACATCTCTGAAGGAGATCTTCTCTCTGAAAGATCTCCAAGAATTTCACAGGCCACTAAATTTCACAGGATCCTTTTAAGAGAGGTACTGTTGAGCATGTTGGGTTTTTTCTTGAAGTAGAAGAAACTGAGGTATGATGAAATTAAGTATCAGCCTCAGAAAGCCAGAGTAGAATTAGAAACAGACTGATCCCACATTTCCAGTGTGTGCCATCACACACTTGTTTCTCCGTGATGTAACTCAGGAGATTAGATAGCCAAACCTTGAATGCTGTTTTAAATTGCTTAATGTGGGTGAAGTTTGTTACCCGTGTTAAGTATCTAGTCTTACTTCAGATTCACTGGGCTCTCAGTCTCAATCAACAGGCACCCAGTTCACCAGTATCCATATAGGTCCAAGAGGCTGGCAGAGCTCTACAGCTCAGTGAATTTTGTTCAAAATGAACTCTTACTGTTGTTCTCTTTGCTGAGAGACATTTTATTGAAAAGCCAGAAGAGTAAGGGTGACAGTCTCCTCAACAAACTGTCTTGTTTTGTTCTGCAGAGAGAAAACATTGGGACAGCACTGTTTCTTTCTTTTTTTGATCCTACTTTAGTCAGTTCTATCAAAAGATACAGCTTCAAGGTGACAAACCGGATATGTACACTTGGGACAGTAACATGGGTTCAACAGTACCGATGAGAAGAATGCAATTAAGAGAGGGCTTGATTTGTGAAAAGTAGACTGATTAAACCCAAAATATGCAGACATGTAAGTGAGTGTTTAGATACTACCATTATTCCATGTAAGGGTGGGTTAAGGACTTTTGGGTTGTTTTAATTTGTTTTAAAGAGGCAAATTCATAGAATTTAAAGCTACATTCCCTTTCATGGTGCACTTCTTACTACAAACAATACCTGTCTTGTAAAGCGGTCTCTGTTGACAATGACAGGCCTGAGTAAACACTCAGCTGGCACATAGGTTTCCATTAGCTCAAGTTTACGTGCCTTGTCATGCTTCTCCAGCTCTCATTTGTCACCGTGCTTTGCACAATATCAGCAAACTATTCTCCCACAAACTTTCCCCTGTTGCTTTCTTAGGAGGGAAAAAAAGAAAAAAAAAAAAAAGGTGGCCATCATAATCACTTCTTCTGCAGGGCACTCAAGCTTTGCATGGAAAAGCAGCTTCAAGTCTTCTGTCCTGGGACCAAGAGCAGAGCCCTGCTGTGCAGTGGTCTCCAAGGGAGCTCTCCCGGCATAAGGCTGCGCTCAGAGATGGCACGACAATGCCAGAGTCCCCAAGTGAAGCACAGCCAAGCTGGGGGCTTGTTTCAGTAGTGCTTGACTGGCCACAGAGCCTTGGTACTACTGACAGTCCTGCAAGCCAAGCGGCTGTCAGAAATCATCTCTTTTCAGCTTTCGCTGACCTTAAAGATATATAGAAATGCTTATGCTGGGCTACCGGGTGCTTGTGCATATTCCTCACAGGGACAGGGTAATTCAAATGCTGGCCACATCGGGCAACTTTAGGTATACACCAACAATAAGTACATACAAACACATAAACCCCCACATATTTAAGGATTTTGGCATAAAACCCATGTCTAAAGGAAAGACAGTCCACTCAGTGGCACGCTCACAAATGTGCTCCAGAGACTGACACTCATACAAAGCAAACCTTGAGCCCAGGCTGTGGACTCGTGATCAACATCTGATGAGGAGCCGTAGGACACTTTGTCATTGCTCCCCCCAGCACAAACGCCGCCCTGGTTCCAGGCGTTCTAGGTCCTCAGTCTGGTTCCAGTTTAGAAGCGGCGACATTTGGCGAGTCAAAGTGACCTCAGCTTCATTGAAACTCCCCGCTTGCTGTTAAACAGCCAGCAGGGATTTATGGGAATAGCAGAAACCAGATGGGAAAGCACCAGGACTGGGGACAGTGGAGCTGCAGATCCAAAGGTCATTACTTCTCTGTAGGGAGCTCCTGAGCCACATGTGTGCTAGTCCAGCCCTGGGGCTAAATAGCCACTGCAGAGCTCGATGGCCTGGGGAGAAAAGCCCCTGTCCTTCCCAGCCTGCAGATAGCCCCAGCCCTCCCCAGGCTGCGTCTGCTGCGATGGGCATTTAACCAGCAAAAGCACCTGGAAGTCAGGCTGCGCTTGTTTGTTTTTATGAGGAGGGGCAAGGGGTTAAGCAGCAAAGCAGAGATGGAAAAGCAGATGACAAGCCGGTTTCTGTGGCCCCATTCTATGCTCCTGGTGCCTCTCTGGCAGCATGGGAGCTGCCACCTCCCCGCGAAGCCCTGGGCGGCTGCTTCCCCTCCTCGTGTCCAAGCCCCTCCAAGCTGCCCGCAAGGCGTTACGTCGGGGCCAGGGAAAGGGCAGAGCAGCAGTGGTCCCCCTGGTGGTATGGCTTTTTAGAAAGAATGGG
Organism: Chionis minor; assembly: GCA_013398295.1. Taxonomy (NCBI): domain Eukaryota; kingdom Metazoa; phylum Chordata; class Aves; order Charadriiformes; family Chionidae; genus Chionis; species Chionis minor. The sequence goes on along the minus strand of VZSF01002587.1, from coordinate 350,072 downwards.
AAAATAAGATTATTCAGTTTCATTGCTGCTTTCTTTTTCTGTTAAGAGGGCAGGGCAGATTCGGGCATTTTCCGGGTGAACATTGTTCAAGTGAATCGCCCGTGCTCCCCCTGCTAAACTTGTATTAAACAAGTAACAGAATGCCAGGCGGACACGGCGGGGATGGGTTTCACACCCTGCTGGCCCAAGGGCTGGGGAAACGCAGCACTGCGGCTGCAAGCCCAGCACCTCCCACCCCCTGTTGTCATCCGGCCACCGAGTGCCACCGCCAGCTCCCAGTGCTCCACTCACGCCAGCATGGGGGGGCCCACGGGTGGATTTGTCCATACAAACAGGTTACACAGGATGTCACCTGAGTACAACAGTGGTTGTTAAAACAGTGCTGAAACCCCCGTTTCAGTATTTTTGGGCCAGGTGCTTTCTTGCTGCCTTTCTTCCTCTACCACTAATTATCCTCTCTGTGAAAGCATACATCTAAATGTGTGCAAATGATGAAACAGCCGGAACCCTGCAACGAGCTAGAGCTGTGCAGCCTAGCCCTCAAGGGCAAACTGACCCTGACAAGGAATTCTAGAAAATCCTAAGATAAGTCTGTGAAAGTAGCCTTCAAGCAGGATTTGGTGCCACAGCCTCTGTTCTTCCTTAGATGTTATTGCCCCTTTGAGCAGGATGAGTATCAACACAGGGGGTGGCGGACCTTTGTCATGCAGCAGGAATGTTAACATCCTCCAGATTTAAACGGCGCCATCTGAAGAGCAGTTCATGTTCTGAAATTAATTTTTCATGTGTACATCATGAGGTCCTAATAAAAATGTTAAAAAACTGTCTTTGTTGTCCTCCGGTCCCAACAGGACTCCCTTCTCCCTTGGCATTTCTCATCATTGTTGTTGTCTGTAGACAACAAGGTGGTTGTTAAGGTTGTGGTACAAGCTTCACAAAGTGAAAAGGATTTAAAAAAAAAAAAAAGAAGATGAAGAGAAAAACAAAAAGACAAAAAACCCTCAAAACCAGAAAGAAGATTTTTGTTGGGGGGGGGCGAGGGGGTGGAGAGAGAAGAAACAGAAATGTGCCAGGAAGCAGTATAAAAAGAAGCAGGGACTCTTGATGTTTTCTTTTCCCTCCTCCTTCATTCTTGGCTGAATTATAGGGCGTAGCATAGTATTTTCAAAGCATCTTTTACAAACTTTATTTAGTTCAGTGATTCACATTTCCCGAGCAAGGTTAACCAAAGGGAGGGATGTTGCTCCCCTTTCCCCCGGCTGTTCCCCAACTTTCAGCTAAATTGTATCACATTGTTAAAAATAATTGTCAGAAAGGAACCTTTCCTGATCTCCACCGGCATTGTTTTTCCCAACAATGTGCAGGATGCTTCATTACTTACTCATTTTAGAGAGTGATTCTAAAGTACTTTGCACAATCTGAAGCATCAGACTTGGGTAAGAGAGATGCATGTAGTTAAGACTGAGAACGTCATGGTTATTGACCACCAGAGCTTGTCATCTTCCTCCAAACGCAAACCACCAGCCTGAAAAAAACCAAAAAGTTATGTATACAAGTCAGCCAACTTTCTCTCCTAGACCGAGTTGAGTGCTCCCTGGGAAAAGCCGGAGCTGAGATCGGATGCGCAAGAGGAGACATCAGAGCTTATCTGGGACTTCTGGGCCTACACAGACACCACAATAATCTCCATGCTCCAGCAACCCACCTGAGCAGCACAGGATGCAAGCTGATGCTGTGCTTGGGACGCGCCTCACGGTGACCGCCAGCACCGTACAAGCGCCAGAGTGTTGAACTGGCAGGATTCATTTCCTCTGTTTCCCATGCAATACCCTACACCTCTCCTGTTGTCCAGTACTCGCTGCTGCACTCCTGGCCTCTGACCCCTGCAGCTGGGAGAATATCCCCCAAAATTCACGCAAGGGCTCTATGAGCGGCTTGCATTCACTTATTTCATCAGTTCAGACCAGTCTCTGCACAACTGCTCATCCCTTCTGGCTACGCATGAGAGAGAACAGCAGCAGCCATGTCAGGGCTCCAGGACAGAGAACGTATGTACTGGGCTTGGGGGTAAAAGCCAGATGCTCACAGTTAAAGCAACAAAAAGTTGCTTTAGGGCATGACAGGCAAAGCAGGCCAGTCAAAATGAGAAAAGGTTTGAAAAATCCAGTATCTTTTAAAGAGTATCTGACTACTAAAAAAAAAAAAAATAAAAAACCAAGATCAGGATAGGAAAATTTTACTCTTTCCTGCTTCCTTTTCAGTGACTCAAAGAGAAGCTTCTGCTGTCTCCACGAGAAACAACTGTAAGGTCAGATTTGTTTGAAGGGAATGGAGAGGAGAGTCTCTGGTTTCTTTCCAAAAAAGCAGTTTATTTTAGATTCACGAAAGGTCAAGAAGAATAAATTGCAATAGATACTCTTCCTGTGTAGCCAAACATATTTCCAAGCAGAAACAATATGTTATAGAGAAACAAACAAGTAAATATAAGGAGGCTGAAGAAAACCCCAGCCCTTAAAGATATTTGACTGCAGAATGGTATCACTCTCGCATATGCTCAAGGAGTAAAATTACTTTTAAAAGGTGGTGGGGGTGATAGCTGCAAGTTAGATAAGCATAGAGGCTCACTTTTGGGAGATAGTTACACATCGGAACAAACATCCTAGCACTGAGTGAAACTCTGCCAGCATGGCTTAGTCTTGATCTCTATTGCAATCCCTTGTACAACAAAGGAAATGGTGTATGAGCCAGAAAACCCATAACTCTGCTGGAAAATGTTGATGCACACAGTAATATATACGGTCTGTTACCTGCAGTATATGAGGCTTATTTAGGTCCTTCACCCCTGAGCTGCATGTTCTAACAGCGGCATATTTAGCCGTTTGGATGCTTTCATTCCCACATGGTTTCCTTCAAGCAGGTACATGTAGCTCCATTTCAGCAAGTGAAAAGATAGAGAAAAATGCAAAGGATTACCTGGAGGATGTTAATCTACTTAGACTGTAAACCAAGAATATCTTACTTTATTGTGGGCTTAATCCACTACCAGGTATTTAAAATATTCGGCAGCCAACAAAAATTAATGAGAACTGCAGACCCTACAAAGGGGAAAAACTACTGGATATTTCTATCATTGCCTGCTGATATCCCTAGTACTACGGAAGCCCTACCAAAACCTGGAAACACCATGGTTGTGTCTCCAGAGGACATTGTTTATTTACTTGCACCTAACACTGAGCTAGATTTTGACTTAGATCAGCACAGATTCCAAAGAGCCCTGCATGGATATTTATGGAGAATGTCTACTGGATGTCTGTGGTCAAGGAGGCCAAAGCCCCTCTGGTCCAAGCGCTGGGAGATGAAGACAGGCTTTCTTTTTTTGTGCTTACACAGCACCTGACACTGGGCATCAGGGTCCCAGAGCTATCATTTCTCCACCCTGCTGCCATACTAAAGCAGTAACAACTGTCTTGCTGAGTTTCCAGGTAATAAAGTTGCACTTTTCTCTAATTGCCATGATCACTGACAGTTTATGTTAATCAAGCAACACCAATATAAAGTGATGGGCTGCTAGAGGACTAGAAAGCATTTTACCCTCAGCTGTTTCTGACATGTTTGTGTGCACAGTTCAGTTTACCATTAAGAAGGGCAAATAATGACCCATCTCCAGTTTGAGGCTGGGTCCCTTAAGTAGTAAATTGAAGGCCGATGTTTAAACAAAGAGACACAACTACAAATTCAGCTTGACACTCTCCAGGAAAGGGGTCATTAGGCAGCAGAGGTCAGGCAATCTTCATCTGGCCCTTAGGAGGTTTCTGCTGTACTTTAATGACCACTGGAGATATCGTTCATCTTTACTCAACCCGGTTCCTAACAATACAAGGACCTGAAGAAGTCAGGCCAGTTACTGGATATAGGTGCATGATGGCTCTACACATGCCTTTTTTCCCTTGCAAACCACCATACAGACGTGCAGCCTGGGGCACAGCCCACCAAGCAACCTGCCATGCGTCAAAGGATGCATTTTTCACACCAGGTCCCAGCGCAGGGAAAAAGCTGTGGCACTGTACCACAAGCCAGGGGGCAGGAGGGGATCTGAAGTACACCAGTGGAGCCCTTCCAATGCTGATTCACAGGAATCAGCATGATCCATGGCAGCCCAGACCACCGCTGTCTCCTCCACCATCATTTGGGAATGATGGATGTGAAATACTGCCAAAGGATTTCATAAAACCATCTCCCTGCCTCTCCTCTCTGTAATCCTGGGGCATAATCCTAAAGAATGGATGAGGATTTCAGCAGGTAATATAATGTTGTGTCGTGGTTTAGGCACATGGTCACATGGGCGCATGGTCACATGCCATGTGACCTTTCCTATTGATTTGAAGATAAAGTATTAGTATCTGAACTGTTAGATGCTTGGATACATATTGTCCTGGTCTGAGGTAAAACAGAACCGATTTTCTGTTCAGTAATGTCACTTTTCAGTTGAGCTGCTTCTAACTAATTGAAATCTCTGAAATTAACAGCATATTGTTCAGACACTGTTCATTCCCAGAGTGATAAGACCTGATTGTTTATAGTTGATGCCAAGGCATGGTGTGCAGAGAGGCTTTTGTTTACACTTATTGCTGTAACAACCAAGGGCAGCCAATTTTGTTATTTGCCCCGTTGGAGGGTCAGAAGCAGAAAAGCGTAGAGGGGTCACACCTGCGGGGAGGAGCGGACAGGACAGGTGACCCAAAACTGACCAACAGTGTATTCCATCTCATCTGCCTTGTGCTCAGTATAAAAGCTGGGGGATCAAAGGGTCAGGCTCTTTTTCTTCAATGGCCGGCGTCCGAGGAGGACTCTGTCTGTTTGTCTGCCTTTGATCCCGATCTGTGCGTTCCAGAACCGAGTTCCTGTCCAACACTAAGTCCAGTGTGGGACTTTCCCAGTGCTCAACAGTGATGCGATCATCATCCTGGGAGCTTTTCATTAAAGTAGTTTAGGGGTTTTTTTAAACTCACAGGTCTCTCTCTCTTCCTCCTCTCCCTTCAGGGAGAGGTCGGGGAGAGCATTTGTCATTCATTTCAGTGGCCAGTCTGGCTCAAACCGCGACACATATATAATCCTTCATTTTGTAAGACTGCTTACTATTTTCTCTACCCCCGAGGCTTTCTGTCAACACTGATAACTCCCATCTAGGATAGGAAAGCATTAAAAGTGTTTCCACTTAATAGTAATCAAATTATTTTTTAAGAACTTGTTAAACCCAAACAACTCTTCTTCCATTACACTGTCTCGGCAAAAGCCAGTAATGTTTCCAGATAGACAAGAAAGAACAGTTATACCCTATGGAAAAAGGCATCTGAAAGACAGACTTACTTCCCCTAAAGGCAAGTCAAAAGTAGGCAATGGTTGAATAAAGAAAATGAGGAAACAATATTTAAATTCATAATATGTATTCTCCTAGAGTTGTGGTTCTGCTGCAAAAATAAAGAAGGGGATGGGAATTTTCGGAGTGTCAACTTAATAGAGTCACAGTGATGAACTAAGTGCCTGGTACATAACTGAAGGTCCTATTTTAGGATATGTCCAGGAGCTTCTGGCTGTCCTGACATGTAGTCCTCAGAGCTTTCCCTTTTCTCCTCTGTACTTTAAACTAGGAACCTACACAGTCAGCTGCCTGACTGAATGGAAAATACTTCTTCATTCCAGAGTGTACAGCTGTATGCAAATATTCCTGTTAAAATCCCATTGTTAAATTTAACCTCTCAGCAGTCCTTCATGCTGATACGTTCAGTCCGTTCTAAACTGTAAAATCTAATGAGAAAATGCTCCCACAAGCTGTGTCTGACCCTGAAGTAGAAGAGCTCGGTTAACCACGCGAACCTTTAATTTGTAAATGCAGAATCCATCCTGCCAGATGCTGCTGCTTCTGAAAAAGCTCATCCACAAACAGCGGCGAGCATATGCAGTCCCAGTGGGTGTATGCTGCAGGGGCAGGTAGCCGGGTTGGTATTTTACATGGGTTTTTTAATTTTTTTAATTCTTTTTTTTAAAATCCTTAGGCACTTTCAGAGCAATAGATGTGCAGGTTGATTAATTCCCATTGGGACAATTGCACCGACAACTGTTTCGTGTTTTGTCAGCCTGCCTCACTGCAGTACAACTATGAAGAAGTTCATGCACAGGAACGGACCAACAAGGGACAAACTTTGTCACTTGATGCTCTGATTCAGTCAGAAATTGAAGCATATATTCAATTGCCGCCTTATTTTGACTATTCACGTGCAGAAAAAAAGGCACAAGCTGAAATGCCATGCATAACTCAGTCACAGAACAGTGTAAAAAGCATTATGGCAGCTCAAAGGCAAAAGTCAAAATCAAGGTCTTGATTTTTAAAAGCCTAACCAGGGATGGGTTCGATGAGAAAACGAGGGCTGCCATGCTTAAATGAGCACATCTGGTCAATTTTATTTTTAACAGGACAAAGCCTCTTTTCTCCAAGGCCAAAATACTTGGTCTTTAATCTTTTTCCATATTTCTCATGCTTATCACATACGGGTGTATCATAAAGATGTCTTTATCACTTCTTCCTTTTGATTAAAGGCTCTGAGTAATGCTAGCCAATATCAATAGAGATGCCCTAAAAATAACATTATGATCACACCAGAACTTTGCAGGGAACACAGCGTTAATCTCACTAGTCCTGCTTGTAAGAATCATTCAGCGTGCTCAGAAGAAAATACATGAAGAGCAAGGCTTTTCAACTACATTATGTTTGGGGTATCATTCAAATTCAGTATCATTACAGAGAGTGAAAGCCAAGGTGATCTTTACATAAATCACACGGTTAAATGCTCGGATTAGGCAGGCAGGTTGGGGGATGAGGGAGAGGGAAGAGAGAGAGAGAGAAAAAAAAAATAAGTTGGCTCAGAACTTCATCCCAAACAGAAACCAAATGTTAGCCACTTTTGAAGTACCATAAACTTTTAAAATGTTTGAGTCAAAGGAAACAGTGAAAGTAATTAGTTTTGCCACACATTCAATGATCATCAGACTAAGAATCAGCCCAATAGGTATGTATATGTAGGTATAAAAAGAAATACACATTGTTCAAAAATATGGTTGAGGCATATCATCCATGTGAAAGGTGAGACTACAGCCAAACAAAAAAATAATTGCCATAAAAGGCATTGATTGCCAACCAGCCAAGTTATTACAGACAGTTGGTATGTATATGGGACACAATGATAATAAAGACACTTCGTCGTCCTAAAGGAAATAACAATTGTGGGAAATCATTTTAATAGTGCTCAGAAGGATTACAAAATCCCAGTTTCATGTCATTCTACAACAGACTGTTTTCCCATAAATTATAGCAGATTTCAAGGGAAAACAATTAATGGTAACAGAATCAAAGACATATGAAAGCTTTCCCATTTAAAGTGGCACAGCTCATTTTAAAGTAGCTGGTTTTAATTAGCATCTTCCTAAGACCATTAAAGGTACGTATTGAAGGTACATTTACACACATACTGGAGAGAACTTCTGCACTCAAGAAGCCTGTAAAATTGCGATCAGCAACTGCAAAATTATTTGTAAATTGGCTGAACGCTCATTAAAAGAACAGAATTTAGTAAATAGTCCTAAGATGATGGTTTTGTCCTTCACTGTCACGGTCAACTGCTGAAGAAAAGCCAAACTATAATGATATTCTTAATGCAAATATCCGCAGTATATGTGAACCATCAGATCAAAACCCTGTCTCAGCTACTGGAAGGTGAGCCTCTGCATTATTCATTTTGCATGAGAATTTTCCTTTTACTAACTTAACATAACACCTCAGTTTCATACCTTATTAATGGTCTTTAAACAAGTAACAACCAATAAAAGGACTTTTTCTAATATGTTGGTTTGTCAGTGCTTTATGCACATCTTGAAGTAACTAGAAATTAATTTGTGTATGTACCTGTCTAGACAGGTGACTACAAAAAACGTCCCTGAATTCATAAAACATGTCATGGATTTTTATGCTTCTCTACAGCGACTTAAGAAATCAAAACAAAAAGCATTAATAAAGTTGACCAAATGCTAAGAATTATTCTGATTTTGAACACATTTGATCAAGACAGAATGATGCATCTGACCTGCTTTTGATCATTCACTTTCACAAAATATTTCAACCAGGCATCCGAGATGCACATGCTGTTGATTTTTTTGAGCAGTTACAAATCAAAACATGTGCGGAGCTGAAGTGCAATCAGTTATGTGGAGGTTAATAAAATGTCCTGGACTGGAATCCCTTCAGCAGATCTGGTTTTAAAACTTCTGTACATATGTTTGCTTTGGGTGCATTTGAAGGCTGAGTTTATTACTGAACAAAATTGCCAGTAGGTCTGGTATTTTCAGGGGTTTTTTTAATCCATTAATGACATTGGGATCTGCACATCTAATCACGCTAATAGAACAGAATCACTGGCAAAATAAAGATAATAGTAAAAAAAAATTAAAGCCCTGAGTGTGCCTGAGTACAAGCTATGCAGATTCATGATTTAACTTTTCTTTGATGATGTAGTGGTGTTTCAGAGTTTTGAATTAGTAGCATGGTGCATTCCAGCTAAACAAAAGGTGTTTTCTGTTTTGAGATCTCTTATAACTGGGGTACATTGTCTAAATCCAGATTTTCAAGGCAAGTGCTTGTTTTCAGTGCCCCCTTACCTGAACCTGATCAGCACATTGATCCTGCAAAGGTGCTGGTGTCCTGGAACCGTTCCCATGCTCCGTCAGGTTTCCAGAGCCTTACACTGTGCTCTCTAAACCATTCCTCCTATTCGAAACCCTCAGCTATAAATTGTAGCAAGACACCACTTCAGGAGAGGGGAGATAGTAGGACAAAATGAACTGCACAGGGTGAAAAATCTGCAGTATGCTGCATCCCAGAAAGGAAATGGGTGCTTTTAAAAATTATTGGAACCTCTCTCAACAAAAATTAATAATCCTTTTCTGTGACCGATAATGAGACACAATGCAGAGTTCTTTTCTTCACCCCTTGATTTCTTCCTTTAAACGCTTTCTGCCCAAGACACAGGAAGCCGAACAAGTTGGGTTCATAAGCTTCTTGCAAGTGTCCATTAGGACTATGTATTGACACCTGCCTAAAAGTTTATGATAAAATTAGAGATTTAGATTTCCAAGTTACAGTTTTCACAGTCAGATTTCACATGGGCAGCAGAAATGAACACAACCAGAAGATTTCTCTCTCCAGAGCACACGATGTTTATTCTGCTTCAGCCCCAGCCCAGCCCATTCACAGAGACCTGGGGTTAGCGCAGGGAGTATCCTTGTGCCATGAAAGATGTGGAATTCCTCCTATAATGAGGAAGAATTGTTTGATTTATAGCCTCTGAAAATATCTTCTTGTTAAAGAAGATGTATTTGCAACTCCGGACAGAAATGAGCTGTTTGGAGCAAAGGATCCGCTTGTTTCAAGAAAGAGAAGCTTGTTTCAAGAAAGAGACCTGAAGATCTCACAGATCAGAGCCACTTCCTGTATTTTGAAGGCACATGTCTTTTAAGCGGCTGACAGAATCCGTGGGTTTTTGGGTGCTCCAAAACACAGATGTAATAAAACGGTCTCATATTCAACTGGACAGGAGATTTCATCCTTTCTTCTTAGCTACAGACTGAGCATCATGAGGTGGACGTTTGTCACTCCTAGCTGAAGAATTGCTGTGCTCCAGGCACCTTGGGATGCTTAATAGGAACACGAAGACGCTTTGTGACTTCAGCAGAAGCATCTTTGCCTCCCCAGTAAACACGGCCCTTTGGGAATCTGTCACTTGGGTGCTCCGTGTCCCAGCTGGGCTCCTCACTGGGGATGGGCAGTGCGCACTGCATAGCCCAGTTTTCTGGCATGAGGAAGAGAGCAGCTTGGACATCTGAAGGAGACTTGCCAAGTGACCCTTGGGAATTAATGAAATTAAGATGGAGGCAAGCAGCTACCAGCTGAGGTAAGTCCTTAGGACTTGGATACTTGGCACTGATGGGGGAAAGGCTCTTGGCAATGAGAAACTCCCTGCTGTCAGAAATAAGAAAGTAACCCAAAGCCATCACGAATAGGGCAATGCAGAACCCACCTCTGAATCTTGGCTAACCCCCCCGCGATCTGCTGCAGTAGCCCTGCATGAGTTGCTTACCCTTTCTGTGCCCCAGCTCACCCTTCTGCTAAACCAGGATAAAATTACTTGCTTACCAATTGCCACAGGAAAGCAGTATCCTAGAAAAATACCAAGATAGACTTAACTAGGCTTGTAAATTATTTTGATATTCCCAGATGAAAGTTCCCTGTAAGTATAAAGTTTTATTATTATTTCAGCTGCTCCCTTCCATAAGCATAATTGCCAAAAAAGGCTTTAGAAAAGCCTCAGATTAACCATAATACTTTTCTTGTTAATGACTAGCAAAACATTATACTTCTCACATGTGGGACACAAGCATTTGATTGCAGTTTAGCTCACCAGCACTTAAGAACCAAAGCAAGTACCGCTCCATGTCTTGCTCAAACCTGACGTAACTTTCTCTCGGAAAATATGTTTTGGGGACAGTCCGGCTGTGCTTGTTTGCAACTTACACAATTTCAAATATAATTTATAGAGAGACTAACCTGAGGTCAATTATTATTACCATCTTGAAAAAGTGATTGTAAACTGGGAATAGCTCCTGCTTTAATCATTTCGTTTGCTCTACAAAGCAAAATAGAAACAGTTTGTCATGAAAAATGTGTCTTCCAGTGTAAGCATCCAATGTCAAAAGAAATTGTAAGATTAAAAATGATAGCTTTCAGCTGTTGCTTAGTAAGTAGTCAATGTTTCTTCTCTTCTGGAAAGCTGATACTCCCTCTTCAGAGGAATTTAAATGGACAAATTTGGAATTGGAGAGTAAAGAGACTTAATGAGACTGCAGCCAGTTCTGTGATTCTCTCCATAGGAGATGTTTAACATCTTGTTTGCTACCCACAACTGCCACATGTGCGTTGTGCCTGAAGTGGCCATTGTTAAGCTATGCTGGAACATGCCATGGGGAAGTTTGGTGAAGGGACTTGGTTATATGTATATAGAATGGACTTGTCCCAACACCATAGCTCAAATGCAAGGTAAATCAAGAAGGATCAACCAAACTAATAGAAAGCAGGAGGAGAAAGTTCAGAACAACTTTTGCCATTCTGCCTGGAGGATATCCATGAGCTGTGGTTAGAAACAAAAGATTTCTGCAAGGATTTACTAGTATTTTTCAAAACCACATCAGATGGAAAATCCAGAACCACAGAAACGCCAGGGTCAATCCTGAACTTCAGTATGCCCATAACCGCATGGACTAATAAAAATAAGTCTATAGATAGTGTAGTAAAATTTCCTATGTATATTCATAACATGTAATGTGTAAGCACCTGAAAAAAAAAGGAGGTTACCATGCCATTTTCTATTTTGGTCAGCAGAATGGGATTTCCAACACAAAGGCCTTCCTCTGCTTTGAAATGGAGGAGGTGTTTAGTGTGATGACCTTTCAGTACTTTCTCTGCTTGGCTGGTTGGCAGCACTATCACTTTCCCACAGTTGAATAAAGCCATTTAAGGGCCAAACTCTAATCCCAGTTACGCTCAGTCCGTGCCCTTCCCTCCCCCAGCCCACGGGGCTGGAAAGAGGATCTGTGATGTACCCAGCAGGGACTGAGGACAGCTCAGCATTAGATACCAGGACCCACACAGGGGTTAGTCAGAATCTGGAATCAAGACAGAAAAGCACGCAACATCCTTCCCACCCTCTACCACTGCCACCAGAGCTCAGGCCAGAATAAAGTCTCCACATACAGATTGAGAGCCTTGCTGCATAGAGTTGCTCCAGTTNCTTTTTTTTTTTTTCTTCTTAAATGCAGCAGCTCATCAGCAAGCAGTCTGCTCCAAAATACCTCACACATGTATTGGGTGCTAAAAGCATCTGCTGCCTGAAACTTCTAAAATGACCGAAGGCTTCGAAAATTCCTTCTGAAAAGCAGTCATCTTCTATGCGGGGTAAGCAGGAAGCTTCTCAGCTTTAACTGCAGGGCTGGTTAGCTGGCTTTTTTAAAACTATATCTCATATTGCCTAAATGCAAGATATAGACCACAAGTAATGTTGGTTAGAGCGAGCTGCTTATTAAGGATGCTGCCTTCACTACTGGGAGTTTGGGGCTGAGATGTACCAACACATCATGTTTGTCTTTTAGTTGTGAGATCTGGCCTAGCTAAACAGGTTGCTCAGTGTATGGTACAGACAGACAGCAGCATGTTGGGAAAGGCACCCTGTCTTGAGGAAGAGCACTCTGACGCTGCTCTTCAACCTCCCAGTAAGGGAGGAAGCATTACTGCCCCATGCCTCAGTGTATGAATAGTCTTAGGGCACACCAGATTATGAAAAGGTCATAAAATTCACACTATAGCATTCAACGTGGCACTTTTTTGAGGTGGTTTTTATTGCTGTACTATGGAAAGATTGTGGAGGTTCTGGAAGTTCAGTCCCACAGGTCCCACCACACGGTATGTCCCTAAAGCACCAGCGGGCTTGTCAGAGGTGCACTGGCCTTGGCTTGAAAGAGTCAGTCTAGCCTGTTGACAGGTTCTCCGTGCGTGAAAACCAGTACTGTCAAAAGCAAGAACCTCTCAAACCAGCTCCAGGTAAGAGGAAGGAGTGATGCAAAGATGAGCAGTTCATGGCCCATGTCCTGATCTCAGTTCTGTCAATCCCTAAGTGTCTTTCACTGGAATCATCTGGATTACCCCACATATCCACTGACACAAATAAAATTAGATATTATGGCCCAGAATACCTTTCCACTTGAGTTTAGTTATTCTGTCACATCGATACATACTATATGGCCTTAATCGGTAGGAAAAGGAACAGCCTCTTTCAGAATGCGGTGCATGTGTACACTCTTCTTATCCTCACTCATATTCTCAGTCTCCATACACATATTTGAGAATATGCTTACTCTAAAAAGATCTATGGAGCTCTATAGGGGAACTAAACACCAGCAGCTTGACTTAGCATTGTATTTGTCTAGAAAGATCAAAAAAAAATCTGTTGTAACTAAATTATTTAACTGTCTCCAGGAGTCTGTTTAGGCTCAAACACCTGCAGTCCAGCTGACTAATGCCATGCTGTTCCCCCAGACGCTCGTGATGGGATGGCAGTGCCCACTCAGAGCTCTGCAGTCTTAACCTCAGCCCCTGCACCGGCGGCTGTCGCACCCACACTTTGTCCTCTGCTGCCAAGAAGCACAAACGCAGTCTGAAGCAAGACTCTTCACAGATGTAAGATTAAAAGCACATCTCTTCCACCTATCAACTGCCTTTTCCATTTTGTATGCAGTATAGAGATATTCCCAGAGCCAGTTTCTGCCACTGTCACTTAAACTGAGCAATAAATGACCTTGTGAGTAACCTACAGATGGCAGTGGGGTTATCTGAAGAATAAGGAACAGATTTTAGGGGGAATTTTGCTGGGAGAGAGGTGTTTTAGTGACTTTCAAGGCACAGACATAAGGTAGTACACAATACGAACGACAGGATCACAGTCTGGCTTCAGTGGCTGAATAAAAATAAAATTGAACATTTTACGCCAGACAAAAGTCTCTGCTATTAGCAAACAAACAGTTTGAGCTGGTGGGATACCACAGCAGATGCACTACCAGATCTCCAGTCTGTAGGTTTGCATGCTAGGGCTGTCTTCCAAAACATGTGAAGTCGTTCCCCAAATGTTCATATTACATCTTTTAACTACAACTAAATACAGCATGTATGACTCCCACAGTGCTAGCAGCAAAGCCCTGCTTTGGGAAATAGGTGAATGGAATGAGTAAGGGGAAAAATGACAATACAAAGCCTAGCACGTGTTTTTGGTTATGATATCACCATATCACGATGATGTACTTCCACCCCTGACACACTTGGGCAGGTAACTGGGTAACCACAAGCACCTTCCGACCTGCCTCTGCACTCCCATTAGTAACAGCAGAGGTCACAGCTTCTGTCCTCAGAAGCATGGAGACATTTTAAGTGACATCCGTCACATTTTATTTAAAATGCAAGCAGTTATGTTAACCAGAGGACAACCCAGGCTTGTTTTCACTCTTAAATGTTTTGGGGTGGGTTTTTTTGATAGTCTGGATCAACCCAAAGGTACTATCTGACCTCCCTGGTTTTGAGTGACATTACTGAGGGCACTAAGCAAGTTAATCATTTTACAGTCAAGAAGTTAAGATGCATCTCATTAATATCCCAATTTGTACTTAAATTGCACTGTACTGAGTGTCCAGAAAAAAATAAAAAGGGACTCAGACCCCACTGTTTCAGAGTGCTTTGAGCTAACTACAGACAAACACAGCAGGCTGCAGACTTCTTTGGGAAAGGTCAGGAAGTATGTTATTTTTATAAAAGGCAGTGCTGAAGGAAGGAACAGCAGCAGGATGAGACAGATGGGTGGTATCCTGTCGCTAATGGCTGAGTAAATGGGATAGACACGTTGGCATGCCAAGAGATCTGATGCATACAGTGTGCCTGTCTAGGTCCCCCAAAATGTAGGGAGCAGACATTTTAGATGAAGCAGAGAAAGGGATGGGATTCCAAGTAAGGCAGTGGGAAGCTGATTTTGACTGTGCTCCAAGCAGTAATTGGATGTCCCACTAATCTTAGTCATGCATTATCCAGAAGAGGAATTAAGAGGTACTTACTCAAGGATAAATAGAGAGTAGCAGTCATCCAGAAGACTATGACCCTATTGCCTGAAGGCAGGGGCTTGGCGCTCAGCAGGTGTATATCTGCAGTTAATAAGTTTAATTGTTTCAGTGAGCTTCACCACAGTAATACAGGGTATGGCTGCACACCTCTACGTGTAGTGACCGTTGATATTTTACTCTTCTTGTGCCTTTCCCAGTAAGAGGCAGAACCAGTTTGCTGCTTTTCTTCATAGGTAGCATGAACCCTACAGCTGCCTGCAAGACAAACCTGAAAAGCACAGGAATTGGTGCTTGCTCTATCATCAGGCATCAGCACCTCCAGCAGCTTCCTAAGCCCAAACTTGCTCTTTGTCCCTGTTCCAAGTGCTGACATTGTCCAGTGTTGTCTCTGTTATGAGCTGTCATTTGCTGAGTACCTGCAGCGCTGACGCCAGGCTCTTTACCAAACTACAGGAAATATGGACAACATTAATGGTCCTGTGAGCCACTGTGGAGCTGGGCTGATTGAAATGTGGCTTTTACAACAATTACAGCCAGTTTTGCTTTGGCTGCAGATCTCTGGCATCAATCTGCCTAGGTGTCTACCACACAGGTATAACTCTTGAAAAGTGAAGTCAATGATACTTGTGGACCTAGTTTATAAGCAGTCTTCCGGGAGAACGTTAATAAGAAAGTCTGAGGATAAAGTTTTCAAGGATCTAAATTATTTTACAACTGCCATTTCTTTAAGTCTTCAATCACATCGACCTCTGGTGAAACAGGCTTTTGAATACCTACATTGCTTTGGAACAGACAATTTTTTTGTTTTTAAAACTGGGATCTGCTGAGGAACACTGCAGGAATGTCAGAATCCATTCAACAAATTAGAATTTGTTCCAGAAAATTATCTGGTTACCCAAGAAAAACAGCAGAGAGGAAACAGAAGCAGTATAGGATTGATCAACCCAATATAAGTGTTTAAGTCTTTATTTCTGCAGATGGTGTTTTGGACTGAACTGACTCTCCTAGTTTTCTGGGATCATATCCTTAGAGACAAACTGATCTGTTTACACTCATGTGACCCAGCTGGAAGCAGATAAGAAAACTCAGCCTAAACTAAAACCAGAAAGGTATGAAATATTCAAACTGTGCTAAGTGTGGCTGTGGCTTGCCGGATTTTAGCATGGCTGTAGCATATAATCACTTCGATCCGTTCAGTAATGCTAATTACAGCCTAGGATCTGCTAACATGTCCTTGTGTCACACGCATAGGTTTGGAAATCCTTGCCTTAGGTGATGCCACAGCAAGGTGCTTTACCATCAGCAGCAACCTTGCCCAGCTTCTCATGCAGCATCCAGCAGCTTCCCAGCCCCTTACCTCCATCCTGCCACAGAGCTGACTCTAACCACCTGCTCCTGGGCCAGGACCCCCCACTCAGCTCTATTTCAGCATTCCAAGCCAAAACAGCATTGGAGAGCAACAGTCACTCATCTGTGTGTGGGTCAGGAGCAGCTTTTGCACAGGGTGAAGCACCACACATCCACCACAATGCTCATCCTGGGGCAGAGAATCCACTGGGGGCTGCCACACAGGACAAATCTCCCCATGCACTGATTTGTGTGCACTCAGACCTCAGCATGAAGTCCATACAGGCTTCTTAAAATAAAATCTAAACTTGATGAAAAAAGTGAAGTTCTGGCACATAATTCCTAATAACTTTCTAGTGAACCCAGTAAAAAGCCAAATCTTCCGTCATTTAAATTCCAAGTACTGGAACTACTATACTATTGATAGTTAGCATTAAGTTACAGTACATTTAAAAGGCTCAGAGGCATGATATAGGCATATGTTACAATAGTTTATCTAGCAAGTTCTAGCCTTGATAAGCTAATAATATACTGAAAAAGCTAGCCATGTCCTGCCAACAGTATACTTTTAAGGCACTTCTCTAAAACACAGAGCCACAATAGAAAAATACTTTAAAAGGAAAGAAACTATCCCCGCCATGTGAAGATGTGCCATCCCAACAGATAACCACATTGGTGTGAGCCTTTTTAAAAGGCCAGATGAAGCAGGATAGCACATGCAAACTACATCTCTCTCCTAGAGTTTATACCCATATATCTGCAGATGAAATAGTGGGAAAAGGAAATGAGCTAGAGCTCACTACTTAAACTCATGATTAGGAGTTTAAACGGTCAAGTTATATGCCTATTTTTATAGATATCCTATCTTTATATGTATGAACTGTTCTTTCTTCAGCTAAGCTTTCCCACATGTGAAGTGTTTTGGATCAACAGCTATTGCAATAACTGTTTCCTTTGAAATACCCTGAACAAACTTCATACTGGGCTTTTTCTCTGCAGACATAGTATTTCTGATGGTGTCAAGTTTTTGTTGATATCTCATAATAAAAAAAATGGTGACATCTACTCAAATGCAAGTTATCAACAAAATTTTAAATTTAAGCCAATTGAAACCCATGTAGTTGAACTGTTGTTGAAAACAGCAAAAATTTTGCTACAGATGTATAATTTACATTGAGGAAATCTAAGGGCAGAAGGGCACAAGAAATCCCACCTTGTACAGACTACCAGATCACTGCCTGCTGCTGTGATTCTGTTTATTTTCATGGGCTACTCATAACCCCCAGCAATAAGCCTGGTTTATGTGGATATGCATCCACAAGGTGGCCAATTCCAGGATTATGTATGTCTTTATAGGTATCCTCATATGTCCCTACTACTTACCTAAATTTTAAGGATATGATGCTCTAAGAAATCCTGTCGGGAAAGCCCTTAAGCACATGAAGGCAGGATAATTCAGTGTGTCTTTAATAGAGAAGGGACAGATTTTACAGAGCCAGTCAGGATTCCTGTAGTCAAAGATGTGGTCAGCACACGGGATAAAACAAGCTCACCCACACCACATGATGACACCCCATGCCTGGGTCCCCAGGCTGGATCCAGGCTGGGGAGATAGGTGCAAGCTCCACACAGATACTTTGGACTGGAAGAAGTATTACCTTGCTAACACAGGTAGGGCCCATTAGCTCAGACACAGGGCTGATTTATGCTTTTTTGGTAGGGATTTTTAAAGGCCTCTGATCAATTCACTGGTATAGTTTCCCTATGGCCTCCTAAACAGCTGTGCAACCCAGCCAATGTAGGGCTGAATAAGGCTCTGTGGGAGGGAAGACAGCAGAAAATTCTTAAAAAATTATATTTTCACCAAAAGATAGCCATACATGGAGACATACCCCAGCATGGGCTTTACACAACCTGGAACAAGACCCCACCTCCTCTGCTATAGAGAATTTATTCCTATCCCTTCTATATACTGTTATTTCCACCTTTACAACACAGACTGT
Source organism: Chionis minor (assembly GCA_013398295.1). Taxonomy (NCBI): domain Eukaryota; kingdom Metazoa; phylum Chordata; class Aves; order Charadriiformes; family Chionidae; genus Chionis; species Chionis minor. The sequence continues at coordinate 331,965 of VZSF01002587.1, read as the reverse complement.
ATTGCTACAAACGTCTTAGTTTAGAAGGTGGCCCCACAATGTAATCCAGATTTTTAAGGAAAGCTCCCCTACTGAGCAAGGGGCTGGCAAACTTCAGAATGGGTTGGAAATGCTTTTCTGTCCTTTCATCCTCAAAGCAATGCTTCTCACACCATTCTTAGCCTGATGTTCCTGCTTCTAATTTTCAGCTTAAGATGATGTTGGATGACCCAAAAAGCTTGTCTATTTTATTGCCTTCTCCCTTTCCAGTTCTCTCCATTGTTCTAATCGAGCAGGGGGGAAAGCCTCCCTCCAAACTGCAGCTCACTTAAAGGCCTTTGAAGGGATTTAAGAGGGTGTTGTACACCACTAGCAAGTAGTCACTGGTAGTGAAAATTAGCAGTGGTGACCCTGTATTACAGTGAGCCTTTACTGAATGACACAAGAGACTGTCTGGAAAGTTCGCTGCAGTAAGTCCTCAGTCCCACTTTCCCCTCACCATAACAATGGTATTTGCTAGACATAGATATTCAGAATTTTTTTTTTAAATTGCATTAATATATTACTAACCCCTTACAATGCTTCCTCAGGCCCAGAGAATTCGGAGTACAGTCGCCTGCAGCACTAAAGTAACTTTAGGCACGAAGTACCAGTCACACCACATATTCACTTGTGTGAATGTTGCCAAGATTTTGTAGTCAGTCAGGTCTTCAAAACCACTTGCTTGGTAGCAAGCATTGCTTCCTCTGGTGGGCTGTTGACTCAGACTGTAACAGAGTATTTGCTGTCAAGTAACAATGCTGCACTAGCTAAATGAATAGTTTTCTGTCTTAGAATGTTTTATGATTGTCTATTTCAGACAGTATAAATTCCACCAGGCTGCATTCGCTGCAGCCATGAACCTCTGCAGAAGGCAGTAGCCAGCTACCTGGTCCCAGCCTTGCATTGCAGGCAGAATGCATAAGCCTAAATTCCTTTCCTACTGCAGAACAAACTATGAAAACCCTAACATATCTGCTGTATTTCATTTCTGGTAGGCTTAATCTGTGCACAGCATCCTTGCAGATTGGCTGCCTGGGTTTAACATACTTAGTGTGTTTGCTCTTCTGTTTCCTGGAGCGCATACTTAACTCTTATCTCCCTTGGATGCTCTGGGGACAACGCCTGGAACAGATCCTAAAGTTGGTGCGTCATTGCTAATATAATGTATTTTCTTTTCATAGGTGTGGAGAGAGCCACAAGGGATCCATAAGTCTGTATCTGACTGCAGTATTGTCTCTCTTGCCTGTGTAGCTTGTGTTGCCAAAAATGATGGCAAAAGACCAATCTCACTCCAGTACCAGCCAACACACAGATAATTTCATACCAATTGCCAGCCCTAACTGACCAAAAGTATTTTGAATTCCTCTTAGCTCTTTCAAAACTGGTTTTAGACAAGAAAATACTCCTCAGCCTATTCCCCCTGACTACACAAGAAAACTGCTACTTTAAGTTAAAGCAATTAAAGCAACTCGTTTGCACCTACCTCATTTCAGGAAAGCCCAGCTCATTAAAAGTGTTTCTCACAGGGGCCAGTTCTCAAGAACTACGTTTTGATGGACATTAAAATGAACTCTGACTAACCAAGTGCAGAGGGGTGGCTTCCACCAACTGTGCACGTATTGGAAAGCATTTAGTGTCTTGAAAGCTTGTAGAATAAAAGACACTGCCAGAAACCACAACATTTATCTACAGGGATTTTACTAAAATTGAAAGGTAGCAACCACATGTGATGCTTTGATCTTAGATAGGAAAGTAAGATCAATCTCAGTGCACCCTGCAGCCTTACTAAAATTAATTGTTTCTTCAATAAGGAGAAAGAGCCTCACTTAGGTGGAAGGTGGCACTGCTGCACAACTGCACAGCCTTACATTTCAAACTGCATCTCAAGCCATACTGAATCAGTGTTAATCAAAGAATACCCACCCCTTGCTTTCTCAAGAAAGGGACCTTGTTTTTTTTCATAGCAAACACCATCACTGTTCATTTTAAGATTGTAATAGTGCATCTCACAGGGATACACACAGGCTCAGCGATCCATTTATTCTCTCTTAAGCAGCAAAGTTCACACGTATAAGGGGAAAAAGAAGAAAAACTTCCAGCCATGGTGGGAGTGCCCAGCCACAACTTCCAAAAAGAAGCACGAACTACATGCAATATCCACCTAAACAACCATATTAAGACTTACCCTTTTTAATTATTTTCCACAGAAGCCCTCATCAGCTTGCACTAACAACACTTTCATCCCCAGATCAGTATCCTCCACAGTCCGTCCTTTCCTACCTTACTTACCAACCTTTTAACTAATGAGCAGACTATCTACCAATTTATCACCTACTAGCAATTTATCACCTGGCCACCACCCTCAGCTGATCAGCATGTACATAATGGAGCACAAAAGGAGCAGCGGGACGATAAAACCCTTTGAGAGGTCAGTCCTCTGGATGAGAGGCTTCCTGAAACAAATAACATGACATTTAGGAGGGACAGCTGGAATCACAGCTGTAGCAGTTAAATGAAAAACAACTTTCAGCTCACTTCGAAAAAATCACAATCCCAGGAAATGTTCTATACAGGCACAGCATTATTTTCTTATAAAGGCTTACACTTTTTTTCTTTCCCCCCCCCCCCCCCCCCCCCCCCCTTCCCTTAAGCTGGTTGTCATTTTTAGATGGCTCCACAATCCAGATATTTGTGACGACATTCTTTGGGCTTTGCAGTCCAGAAGTATCAGCCCTGTTTGCTACTTGTCTTTGTACCCAGTCCTTGTGGCACCTTTGTTCCTGGTAAGATAAAAAATCCATAGCTGTATCCAGTATGGAAAATACACTGGGACTGCAACTGAAAGAAGTTTGTAAGGGATGTTTTATCTGTCTGGAAAAAAGAAAATTCATCAAGCCTAGCGCGTGCGAGTGCTGATTTGTAGGTCATACACAGTGTGTATGAGCCTGGGTGCATGTCACTGCTGAAAAAGGCTCAGGGCAAACCCTCAAAAAGTTTGCAAAGTGAGACTGCCAGCTCAACAGGGATGTGCCCCTCACAATGGGAATGCTGCTCGTTCGCGTGTTGTCCAGCTCCCAGCTTTGCAGGCCAGCCTTTAACAGTGTGGTGTGCCTTCTCTTCTTCCTCTGCCTCCAGCGAGGCTCCTGGATGGGGACTGTGTGAGGGCTGGGGGACAGCCTGCCCCTCACACAAACTTACAGCACATTGTCTGAAGCAGCTGCTGAATGTGAGAAGTAGCTTCCCTGTCCTTCCTCCAGATATTTTGTGGCCCTCTGGCTAAATTGCCCAGCCCTACAAATTACTCCAGCTAGAACCCATGTCCCACCTCCTTCCCCTCAGCTCTTTCCCTTCCTTTAGGCTTGAAAATGAAATGTAACCATACAAGATGTGTAGTCTAGCTTCTTAATTATAACTGCAATGAAACCAGCTAATTATTAGCAGCTCTCCTTTTCTGAAAGGAGGTAATCAAGATGCAACGCCAGGCTAAGAAACGGTTATCCAAGGAAGATTTCTGTCTCTATCTTGGCGCCCGCAATGCCCTGCTTGGGTCCAAGTTAAGGAACTGTAAAGAGCCTTTGAAGTAGGCTCAGCGTGTCATCTGCATATGTTTGCAGCTGGTTTACCCTTAGTGTGGCCAGAGCAGATAAATGATTATGGGTATATCTGACCTATATTTGTTGATACTAGCCTTCTTTCTTGGAAGCTTTCTTTGTACACTCTCCAACCCTTGTCTGGCTGCTCATAGCATCACTTCTTGCATATTCCTAAAAAGTGCCACACCACAAACTTGCAGAGGACTTCCAGAAATGCTTCTAAGAAAACACTTTCTTCAGAGAGCTGATGGGACAGCTAGCACAAGTTATTTGGTCAGCTGTAATTCCCATCCATCCTAGAAAGTCAGCATCAACTTCAGGCGAGCTTGGGCTCCTGCACAGAGAGGAGGTGACAGCCACCATGCAGCTGGAGACAACTCCTTCAGTATGTCCACCTTCAGCATAGCCACAAAACGCCTGCTGCAGCTGCCACACTGTTCCTGCAGGTCACTTTGATTCCCTGCCGTATCTCCCTGCTCACCAGGCCCAAATCCACACAGGCATTTCTGTGCCTAATTTTAACTGAACTGAAGGGGAGGTAGGAGTGCCAGCTCTTAGTCATTTGACAGGCCTTACCTCCCCCAGGCAGCTTTGCTCAAGGACAGCACGGAATAGCATTCAGGGTAGTAGGTAAGGTAAGATGCTGTCAGCTCATCTTTCTTAAAAGCTCCATAAAAATATTCAGAGTATTCAGCCACCCACGCTGGCTCAAATTATGAGTTTCTCCCACGCTATGTAGCCTTTGAATGTGCTTAAATAGAGCTCCTTTTAACTGAGGATACTGTTGCTTCTCATTCTCTAGATAAAAAGCACTGGTGTCTGAGCTTTGCACACACAGCAAAGACTGTGGCAGGTAAAGGTCTGGCCAGGTTAAACAGAGCAGGTAAAAAAGGTCTTAGGTTGACTCTACCCTTCCACCAACTCAATCAATGTCATTTAGATATGTTCCGTGGCGTTACTCCAGGTTTATGACACTGTGAGACCCAGAAGCATTCATATCCAGAGATTTTATTATTTTCCATATCTAATTATCAAATAGCATCTGACATTTCTAAAATTCCAAGATAATTAAACTACAATTCTAAGAATTGTGCCTGTTTCTCAAGCAAGCTGGTGAAAGCAGATTCCTCACTTCTCCATGTTACAGTAACCCATTTCCTGACATTCATGTGTGGGATGAAATATAGTAGCCTTTGTGTTATTATTTGTGTTATATTACGTGCAAACAACTACATCTAGTCAAATTTAGAAAATAGAAATGGGTCTATTTCTGCTAATCTTGGCTTTTACTAAGTCTGTCCCTATGGAATCTAAATTCTGAGACAAATTTGACTGTACATCTTGAATGCCCCAATCTCTTGTAAAAGACAGAATCAAAACAAAGACTTACAGTTTAAAAAAAAAAAAAACGTATTTCACTTTAATTAATATGTATGTAACATTCAGAATTATCTGTTTGTTTTGGAAAGCTGTGCTGTAATGATTAACACATCCACAGAAGCATCCACAGAAGTCAGGCAGGGTACGCTGCTCCACCAGTGTCAAGGTCTGTCACACTGCATATTAGAAGTCTGGATGAGAAAGAATTTTCTGAGTGATTCAAGTGCTGTGCAAATGAAGTTAGCGGTTTAGATACATTTACTAAAACAAAGGCTGGTGATTACAAAGCTAGAATGAACTTGGACTGTGTTTACATCTGCTTCCTGGAAGGTAAAATGTAATCAGAGGAAGAAAAAAAATTAGCTTTCAAGATTTTCTTTGTTGTTGTTGGGGTCTTGTCGGTGGTGGTTGTTTTCTTGTGGCAGGATAATATGGAAGACTTCTGTGCTCTTATTCTGTGGTGTGATTTGATGAGACAGCTGGTGGTACCCCATGCTGGAACAGCAGCTGGGAATGGTCATGTAATGTTTCTGGATAGTACAACACACAGCCAGAGATCTGTGTCTATCAGCTACCAGTCACCTTCTTTTTAATTAGTTTCAGACGCAGTGTCTAAATACGTAGTGAAATGTCAGCAGTCCCACACTCTGAAATAAAGCTTCCTCAGACCCCAGGTAGAGCTTGATTGGTTTTGTTGCTGCAGTCCACTGACCTTTGAAGAAAGAAATTCCCAGTTGTGTCCAAGGAGCTATTTCAGAGCACACATCTAACAAATCTTAACCTTAAGACAGCGTGCACTTAAAACCTTGGAGCAAAAGGCCTTAAACCTACTGCTAAAACCTGCTTTAATCACGATCAGTCTCACTGAAGTAAGATTAACTAAAATTATAGAGAAAATACTCATCCAACTCCTAGGCAGCTGTCCAGACCCCCTTGGAAGTCAGAAATAAAAGGTAGCTGGAGATAGTGATTCACTCATCTTCTTGGATACCTGTCTTAAGGTGACTGATGTGCCCTCTGTGCCACTGATCACTGGGGGAGCTGAGTGACCAGAGCCTTTGCTTTCTCATGGTTAAATTTCAGTGAGGTAAACCCTACCTCTAGTTACTACAGCTTTGCAGACATTTTGCTGCAGTGAAGAACAGAAGAAAATCTGTAAAATGTCAGAACAAAGGTTATTCTAGCCCTTACACTGCTTCCCATCATGGCCAAGAGCAGATGCCTAGTCAACAGGCATATATGAAAACCCCCTGTAACACTCTCCCAATTTCCAGACATTTTCAGGACAGGAATTTCCTGATGAGGCTGTCGTTCCTATGTATTTAGTATTCTCAGGGGATTCCATTAAATTCTCCAGTCTGTCCTTAAATCCATATAAAACTTTAGCACCCGCACCATCCTTTGGCAAGCAGATCAGCAGGTCAGCTGCCTGCGAAGATGTTTTGTTTGGAGCCCTAGTATTTTATTAGCTTCATCTGATGCCTCCCACCTCTTGTACTGGAAAAGAGTAAAAAATCAATTTACTCATTCTCTCCATGCCACTCAAAATTTCTTTGTAAATCCATCACCCCCTCTTTCACTATCTCCTTTCCAAATGAAAAAGTCCTAGCTTAGTCATCCTTCATACAGAGCCTTTCTGTACCTTTGATCATCTTTGCTGCCCATCTCTGAATTTTTTTCCAGCTGCCCTGTAAATTTCTTGTGATGAAGGGATCAGGACCTTCTAAGCTCACATCTAACATCCCAAATTTGTTGCAGTGCCACTTACTCAGGCTCAAAGCATCTGTCAGCACAGCGATAAACAGGCTGCAGGCAGCAGTTGAAGAACGTGAGCAGCGTTACAAGAGAGCACATCCTCTGAAATAACTTGCAGAAGCTCAGTCAGGTCTTACCTTCTCATCCTTTTCACTTACAGCTGGCACATATAAGAGGTGGGAAGTCCCACCTCAGTGGCAGAGTCATTGCAGGTAGAGGAACTGCAAGGCAGGCACCGTCAGGGAGACAGCCTGCGTTGGGGACCTTCCTGAGACACAGAGCAGGCATGGCTCTTGCTGTCTTCATCACGTTTCTCCCAGATCCCTTTGGTGCCTTAGCTGTAGCATTAGGAGACTGGAGAAGGGGCCAAGTTCCCCAGTTCTGTCAAAAAGGGACATTCACTTGCCAAGCAGAAGAAATGAAAACACGAAGAACTCTTTCTGTAGGATCCCTGCCTATACATGTTCATGCAGAGAGGACAATTGTATCCAAAGGGTTTCATCACCTAACACTGGAAGCAAGCACATTTTGTACATAATCAACATGCAGAGCTTGCGGGGAGGCCATTTAGGCAATATTTCCCTTTGATTTAATGGCAGATGTGAATATGAGAGGTCTGGTGGACCTATGCAAGTCCAGGGCCCTCTTGGTATGTTGGAGTCCCTGCATATGTGATGTAAGGTTGGTCTGTATCTGCCTGCCTCCAGACCAGTAGCTGAAGAAGTGGGAGAGTAGGCTGTCACTCAAGTAAAACAATGGGCAGCTTTAACCCAGGTGTCCTCAGAAGCTCTCTTCAAAGCCATGTGGTTTGAAGCTCCCCCAACTTCTTTAAGTAATGGCCTTGAGAGAAGCACTCTGGGAGGCTTTGCTTTCTCCTTTTCGGTGCACTTCACCGATATGCTTACTTTGTGAATGTTTTTTTCAGCAGTGAACAGATGGCCCCTTGATGCTCACCACAAATGTATTACTATTACCTCAACCAAAATCTCCTTCAAAAGAAAGCAAGCCAGTGTTTGTTTTGCTTGCAGATAGAGAAACTGGAAAAACACAAAACCACAATAATACAGGGAGGGGCGGGGAGGGAGGAAGAAGGAAGCAAGCAGAAAGAAGAAATAAGAAAAAAAAAAAAAAAAAAGAAAGGGGGGGAAAGCTGACAAGAAAAAAAGAACACATAAAACAGAGAAAAGAGAAAAGAGAAAAAAGACAGTGACCCAACAGGTTCAAGGCCACTGAACATGCACATTCATGTATCTGCTTAAAAAATACACTAGAGTTCCAAAGCTATGGTACCTTCATTCACTGCATTGCAAAGTAAAACAGCTCAGCTTGAATCGTTTGGATTCTTGATAGTCAGGTGATTATTTCTTAAAAGGTGCTAATACCCTATCATAGTGTAATGGTCAAATAGATGAGCTGAAGAGAAAAAGACTGGTCATCCACTCCAATAAAGCCAAGGAATTCTGGATTCCATTGGCTGAGACTCCATTTTCCTTTGGATTATGGCTTTCCCTAGGTCTTAAGGGTAATACAAACCTTTTCAAACAATGGCAGACTCAATTAAAAATATGTGATATACAGTGTTCAGACTCCAAGGTTAGAAAAACACATTTTAAAAGCACAGCATTATTATAATTATTTACTATTACAGAGTATTTGCCAAGGAAAATATTTTTGTCTTCAGAAAAATCTGAAATTCCCAGTAGGGTGGGATGCAACTGACATTCCTAGTGGCTTGCTGTCTTGTTTGGAGCACCATGTGGTTCACAGCTAAAGGACAGAGATGCTTGCTACTGAAGAATTGCAGTCACCTCAGAGAAATGCATGGCCTAGAGCATTTCATAGTTCAACTGGACCAGAAATGCAAAGGCAAGCACAGAAAGAGAGAAGAGGTAATTTGTTTTGGATTATTCCTATTAGTGTGATGTCATTGTTACTTGCTAAACCCACTTTGTACTGAAGCTTTTGCACAATATTGGTAACAATGCAGTATTAAACACAGCAAGGCAGCTGCACCATTCTTTTATGTCAAAGAACCAAAACAGGACTTGTGTTAACACCTACAGTGTCACATTTCTGCAATAAAACCTACTTTTTACTGCTCCAAAGCCAGGAAGACTTTATTTTTGATCTTTCAGGAAAACTACAGTGATAAGCAAGTGCCTGTATAAGGAAGGGAAAATAAAGCTGATTGCATAAAGCTTTCACCCTTTTCATCACTCACATATGGTCCTTCTTCTTCCCTCAGAGTCTGGTCGTCTGCCAAGAACCATGAAATCTCTGAGCCTGGGTACAGGAGAATCAATGAATCATGAGGAAACAACTGAGAAAGGAAGCTACAGTGATTTTTGCATCAGTTAAGGAAGACACAACCATGGTCTTTCCAACCGGTCCTTTTCCTCCTGCGTTGCTGGCCATGCACTCTATCGCACAGAGGCTTGATCTTTTGAAATCTGGGCCCTCACAACACTTGAATCTGAGGCAATCATGAAGCAAACACAGGGCCAGAGATTCGTCAAGTGCATGAAGTCCAGTAATGTGATCCTCTCCAGTAAAGTGATTTGTCACTTTTATAATCATAGAATGGTTTGCGTTGGAAGGGACCTTAAAGCTCATCTAGTTCCAACCCTGCCATGGGCAGGGACACCTCCCACTACACGAGATTGCTCAAAGCCTCATCCAACAATTCCAGGGATGGGGCCTCCACAGCTTCCCTGGGCAACGTGTTCCAGTGCCTCACCACCCTCAGAGTGAAAAATTTCTTTGTTATGCCTAATCTAAATTTACCCTCTTTCAGTTTGAAGCCATTACCCCTCACCCTATCACTACATGTCCTTGTAAAAAGTCCCTCTCCAGCTTTCTTGTAAGCCCCCTTCAGGTACATGAAGGTGCTATAAGGTCTTGCCGGAGCCTTCTCTTCTCCAGGCTGAACAACCCCAACTCTCTCAGCCTGTCCTCATAGCAGAGGGGCTCCAGCCCTCTGATCATCTTTGAGGCCCTCCTCTGGACCCGCTCCAAAAGGTCCATGTCCTTCTTATGTTGGGGGCTTCAGAGGTGGACACAATATTCCAGGTGGGGTCTCACAAGAGATGAGTAGAGGGACAGAATCCCGTCCCTCGACCTGCTGGCCACACTGCTTTTGATGCAGCCCAGGGTACGGTTGGCCTTCCGGGCTGTGAGCGCACATTACTGGCTCATAATGAGGAGATATCACACCTTCACCCCACCCTGTAAAAGGTATGAATGACAGCCTGTTGTCAATGTCTTAATTTCTAGCAGCCTGTGTCAAATGTAATGCAGCTATAGACTTGATTCCAAGGCCACGTGGGTAGGAATGTGCACAGTAGGCTGTGCAAAAAATAGGTATCTGACATCTCCAAAATGTTAAACAAAGAAACCATCCTGTGCTGCAGTTTTTTTGGCTACAATTATACTGGTGGAACTAGGATAGTAATAAGTAACTGCCAAAATTAGCCTGTATGCTTTTCCTCTGTTGAGAAAAATACGTAGTAATCCATAAGACCATGGTTTAATCACTATTATTCATAAACAAATGAGGCACTTTTTGCAGTTCAATTAACATGAAAGAGTCAGGGGGTATTTTTCCCCTTTCTCATGTGCATGAAGCAAGTATTTAGTGAATCAACTCATAGTCTGATGCTTCCAATGCATGTCCTCTAAGGAACTCAGCGTCTTCATCTTCAAAAACCTTTGGTGTGGCATTGAGGCATTTTCTGTTTCTGTTAAAGTCTGCAGGAAATTTGCAATTGACTTCAAACTGAAGCAGAAGTTGATTCTTAGTGTATAATTCACAGAAATTTGGAGAAGACTAAGAAGAAACGGCAAAAGAGCATGACCACTAAGAAAACAAACTAAGAGAATTATTAGTTTATTTTTAGCTCTTTTTATTACAAGTCCTTTAAGCAACCAAAGTGAAATGTCAGATACTGGAGCCAGAGCAAAGACAACCAATAAAAGCACATGATATTTTAATCTTTTGATAGCTTAGATGATAAGTGCTGAGTATCATCGTATTTACAGAACATTTCTCTATCTGAACACAGAAAGGCAAAGTGCACAACCGATTCTACACTCATCCCCTGCAAGGCTAGCCGTTCAAGATGGATGGAGAAACATAATATTCTCAGTGCCACAATGACAAAACAACCTTTTCTTTTCTCAGTGTTGGGCCTGTACAACAGAGCTAATTGATGTCATGTGTTGCCTCATAGAGGGCTTGGCAACTGCACAGCTTCATGCAGTTTGTGAAGTAAGCACCACCATCAACATTTCACAGAAAGGGAAATGGAGGCAAAGACAGCAAGTGTCTGGTCCTAAATCACTCAGCGTGTCAGTGTCAAGTGCACGATCGGGGACATGGTAACGACCCCCCAAGGCCTGAGCCAGCTTCACGCCGCTCTTCCAGGATTCCCCTTTCCATAACAAGCCAGCTGGCCTAGAGACTGAGGCAGCAGAGCTGCAAGTAATAAACAAACCAGGAGGGATGGGACCAAACTCCCAATGGCAAATACCTCAAAGATTTCAGCTCCTGTCAGCAAAGCTTATATCCCAACACAGGCCTTACTGTCAGCAATAATGTAATATTGTTGTCTCTGGCTCCCACTGGAAAGAAGAGTGCACAGGAGAAATCAGTTAATGGATGGTGATTATTAACTTTGCCATGCCTGAACCCCCTCCTCCGCGTGGCCCAGTGCTACCTCTCCATCCTTCTCCCACTGCTCCCTGGATAGTCATAGCTTATGTGGCAGCAACAGCGGGGGAGAGAAGAAGAGCTCAGGTCCTGACGTGTTGTAACCCACCACTGGTGGGCCAGAGGGTTGCCATCACTGCTACTGGCTCTGTGCTACCAAGACGTAATTTAATAGATTACAGTTGAGAGAGCTGAAAATAAAAATAGGGGAAGTTACTTAATTTTATCTAACCTCTCTAACTTATCATTGCATTTTTTAATGTCCTGAAAACATACAATAGGAAGCTTTAACCCTGAGCTGAAAAGTAATGGCTCAGCCCTGGGGTCACCAAGGGAGTTCCTTGGTTTGCATGGGATACTTCTACTTCTGGAGTTTGGTTGGTTGGTTGGTGTTTGTGTTGGTTTTTTTACAATAGTGGTCATCGTGCCTGAACCCTGCTAGAACACTTACTCTGACTTCTTACCAACCAGTGATGCTGTCAACCTGTACCATCCTTATACAAAGTCAAAGAGCTGAATTTAAATCCATTATCATTAAAATTGTGGGTTCAGAGAAGAAGTTCTATTTATGTTTTTTACTTCATTTGATGCACAAGAACCCATACACAGGTCTTACATAGATATGAAATAGGTAAGAACTGTAATTCAATTCCACTTCCTTCCAAAAAAGTGACCTAAGTTACTTCTCTTTCCTCCTTTAATAGGAAAACAACAAAGCCAAACTGGAAAAGCAGTTCAACAAATACTGGCTCCACATGGAAAGACTAACCTGCATTCTCCTACCCAAGGGCCAGGGAAAGCTTCACATCCTGGAGGCTGAGAAACTTCAGACAAAGGGAAAAAGCCAAAGGTTTGCCTCCAATCCCAGCCAAGCAGCATCACCTCTTCTGAGCCAAGGCATCTCTGGTTTGGGATCATTCCTGGCCACACTGGATAAAAGAGAGAAGTCAGGCTCTCAGAAATGTTTCGTAAGCCATGTTCACCTTTGGGCGGAAACCAGTGCTTAACATTGTCTCGGGTGGCTTGAGCCAAAGCTTTTTGAAGTCAGTGGAAAGATTTCTGCTGACCTGAGTGCTCTTTGGGCTGCTACTTCATGTAAAGTGTGGAGCAATTTGGCCATGATTGTTGCTTGGGAAGTGGCATGCGGTATTTTGCATCAACTTCTGGTTTAAGCTACACCCCACACAACATATTGCAATAGTTAGCTAATATTTACTGGGGGTGGATCACAGCAGCTAGCGTTGCATTGGAAAGAATATGCAAAGATGTAAACCAGTTCTATTACACAAGTATCCCACAGCAATAAGGAGTCCAGTAACACATGAAAGACACTGACAATCATAAAGGGCGGGTATAACTTTGCATTAGTCATCTGCACCTCCTTCGCTGCTTATTATTGCTAGCTGATGGACTAGGCCAGGTCACCAGAAGACTGGACTTCCAGCATCCACCTACACATCATTATACCCCAACCACACTCAAACTTACAGTATCCTGCATGAAAAAAAATAGGTGAGCAGCCACCCAAACAACCAAATAATCTTGCCACTCCAAATATCAGACAAACCTGACAGTGCCATTTCTAAGTGTGTCTCATACAGGTGGCACCTTTGTCTTTATGTGGATTGTATTGTTCTTACCATTCATTATCCAGTGGTATTTAGGTCTCTTAAAAGCCCGTTTCTACCTTCATCACTACAGACCAATAATTTCCTGGGGCCAACAGTCTGTGGCAACAATAGAGGCTGCAGTTCTGCACACCTGCATAAATGTTTGCACATTCAGACCCTTCTGCTTTAAATCTCTTGGGAATGATACATTAAGGTTTATTCCAACCCCACTGATGTGTTCAGAAATTATGACAATCAAATTAATGCCTTCACATTAAAGCCGTTGTGCAATGACAGCAAGTTCAGGCCTCTGACTCTTTTTAAGTGTCTATGATGCCTTATGTCCATGTGCAGTGTAATTAAAATGAAGAGACAGAATCCATAGGAGCAATGAGATAAGTGTCATAGAACTATTTCCTCCTTTAGGTCCTTGGAAATTGTTGTGTGTCATCACTGGAGTTGTTCAACTAAGGTTGAACAAACACAAATGTTGGTGGAATATGCATTAAGAAACAGAAGACATAGATTTCAACTAGCTGTCTCCTGAAGAAAAAAGAACCATAAGTTGCGATATAAGCAAAAATGAGGAACACGTCTGAGGTCTCACAGGAAAAAAATCAGTCTGGAAGAGAAGGAGGGACAACAAGTTTTTTGCCTGCTAGCGATAACAGTTTTAAAAGAGATGCAGCGTTAGATCTTCTGGGGAACCTCTTGGCCCCCTTATTTTATTACTAATTGTGTTTTGAAACAGCCATTTATAGAAGAGATCCATATTGCGCATTGTCAATTACTAACATATGTCCCACACTTGGCAAGCAAGGCAACTCGGGAATGACATTTTCTGAATAATCAACACCATCACCAAAAAGTGCCTGCATCTTTGCTTTGGGCTTAATAATACATTTTTCCCCAAACAAGATAGCTTTCTCACGACGGTGCCAAATGGAACATATTAAGCTTTAACGATGGCTGAGAACATCATGCGCCGGAGACACAGGGACAGGGCTGTGAGAGCGTGTCTCGGACCTTAGGACAAACAGCTGCGTGTGTACCAGCCACAGACGCTGCTCCGCACAAAGGGGCCTCTGGGCATTGCTACAGTACAAATAATGCACTAAACTGGCGAGCTTTGGCAAACCGAGTCTGAGAATTTGCAGAGATCTGGGAGTCAATCACAAAACACTCAGCCAGATGCAATCCTCGGAGCAAGCAGCAAAAACTGGGCACCACGCTGATAGAGGCAGGACAGGAGCTTTGCCTTTGTGGCCCCCTTGCCTTCTCTGAAAGGCACAGCAGTGCAGCAGTATCCAGAATCCAGTGCAGGATACATTCTGTCCACTAGCTTCTGCCCATCTATCCCCAGCAAAGCCACCCTCAAGCATTTGGTACTTTGATGGGACATTTCCAACAGCCAGGGGGTGCAGGTAGACCTCTCATCTGTGTAACTCTCATGGGTGCAAAGAAGAACACAAGTGTGAAAAAATGTGGCCCAGCCATAATCAAACCGCCGATTTTGGGGTGAGCTGTGGCAGAGTCTGGGACAGCGGCTCTGGAGCAGAAACCACTGCACATGCTGTATGTGATTCCCTTTGGCCTTATAAGGCATTTCACTGATACTTCGTTCATCAAAGCCCAACAGGACAGCTAAGTATCTGCCATACTGCGAAGCCCCACTGTGAGAAAGCACGTAGCTTGGAGATGGGGTTAACACCATGGGAGCAAGCATGCAGGAGGGCTGAGTACTGTCACTCATGGGGAGGGGAAGCACAGATTTCAAGTGTTTGGGAAGCAGCGAATACAGCGATAATGATGAAAATTTACCTAAAGCACTAAGGATTATGTTTGGGCTTTACTTCATTTATCTTTAACCTTCCGAAAGTTTGTTTTCATTGTTCAAGCTCTCTCTATAGAAACTCCTAGAGAACAGTTCAGCTTCGACAGCTCAGACTGCCCAGCTCTCTCCAGGGTCTCTAAGGAAACTCAGACAAATGCCCTGGGTGCTGTTTCATGGCTCATGTGTGTGGACAAAAGGCAGCTCTCATTGTCTTTCCCTTCTCTCATGCTCTTCCTTCCTTTCAGGGAACCTCCTGGTGCTGCCCCAGCCTCCCTTGGGGCAACTCCATGCTCATTAGACACTTCCTTGAACAAGTTTTAGTCTTTTGATGCATTAGTTGTTTGCTGAACTTTTTAATTAAATCCTCTAAAGTAGGGGCCTGTGAGCTCACACAAGGTAAGCAGCAGGAGCTGACAGCCAGGAGACAGCTGAGACGGGGACTCTCCTCCTCTGGTGGTGATGGGATGCCAAAATGACTCGTTGCTTTCCCATGGGGCTGCAGCCCCAAAGAGGAAGCCTATCTCCAAGACAGTGAATGGTTCATGACAGGAATCCCAGAATTTAGTAGGAAAAGACCGATACTCAAAATGAAGTTGGGATTATTTTGTCCTCTGTTTAGTCCTATAGTTATCGTACAATGAAGATTTGCCTTGAGGATAGAAGCCAGTGATTGTACTGATAAAATACAAGGGTGCCAGGTCCCTCAGCAATCACCTCCATGACGAGGAGCAGACACTCAGCAGCAGCCCTACATATCATGAGAGAAGCCTTGCCCCCAGCCATCACACATACCACCGCCCTTTTCAGCCTTTTTACAAGTCAACACATTCTCTCTCACACATCCTTCTTGCTGCTTCAGAGACACTTGTTTTAGGCTGAGTTTTGTTTTCAGATGTATATTAGCAATCCCCTCCCTGAGAGGAGAGCTGACCGATGAGTCCTCGCTCAGTGAGAGTGATGCGGTGAAGAACGGCTGAGCAGGTCTCAGCGCTGAACCACTGGCTTATTCTGCTTGAAAATAAACAGTCTTGGCTCTTAAAATGTAATTGATTCCTACCAGAATGCATCCTGTGATTAAGGGTGAGCTCCAGGCACACACCATCCCTCCTGCTGGGCATGAGGATCCTGGGGTGACTTTCCTACACAGACCCTGAGCCCCTGGTCCTTGCTTCCAGAGAGCAAGGTGAATGGCACGTATTTTGTCAATGCTGGGGCTCTTCCTTGAAATCTACTGAGTACAAATTGCTGCTGTCCTTAACTTAAAGCTCATGATTCAGACAAGCCTCAGATTGGACGTGGTAGTTGCTAAACAGCCAGGCTGGATTTATAACTTACCTCAGGAAGGTGCACTATTACCCCAATCAACCCCAAAGCGCAGAAGGACAAGGATTATCTGTAGGTCACTCCTAGGACATCATTAGCTTTGCCTGGTAATAGTTTGTTGTTGGTTTTTGTTTTCTTTTGTTTTTTCTCAAAATTTATTGATTCTTAAGCCTTAAAAATAATCACTCTCATTGGAAATACCTACTAGCTCTTCAGTATATGTGTATTGTCCACATTTTGCTTTCCCTTATTTTCAGTCAATTCCTAAACCCCTTTTATGAATCATGAGAGAATCTAGCAGCCTGAAAAGCTTAGGTCTAACAAAAGGCTAAAAGTCATTTAACACCGTGCCATATATATCAGCCTAATGGTCTGCAAGCTCCCAATGTCTCACTGCATTTTCTTTCTCATAAAATAATTTTCAAAACGAAAAAGTATATTCCCTGAAAAGTTCAGGATATGCAAATGACCTCAATTCCCACACATTTAAATAAAAATAACACTCCCTCTTTTAGAGCTTCTCCGATTAGGGCTCCATTTTGTACGAAATGAGAGCACTCCACCCTTTCTCATGTGAAGATTGCCAGTAGCTTAAAAAGTGTTGCTCTGGTGGGAAGAAGATGGGCCATGATCAAAGGAGCACAGATTGAAGCACTGCTGTCATCTACTTAGCTAAAGTATGTTGAGGTCGTTTCCCCCAACCACCCCTTTAAATCACTCGCTTTCCTATTTTATCAAGGTTCTCAATAGTTCAAAACCAGAAAGATCACTGTAGACATTGAATTTATTCTGCACTGGTTTTAGCTGTTTTCTCTCCATTTCCTGCTCTGTGCCTCCTCCTTTGAGCTTTTATTTCTCCTCTCTGGAAGCATTTCCACCACTGCTGTAGGTATAGCTCTTCACATTCAAATCTATTCTCTTCATTACACCACATAAAAATTGTAGATTAACTGCAGAAAAAACAGAGGGGTGGAAAACCTGGTACTGCACATGGCATCAAAGTGTTCTGAGAACAAAGCTCAAAGGACAATCCCTAATAATTCACCTGTGACCATTCTTCTAAATTCTTATACACTCTAGTGTGAAATGACTATATTTTATTGTGTTACACTTAACACTTCAACTCTGGCCTTTGGTATTAATGGGAATATCCTTCAACTATAGCTGCTTTTTGCTGCTTTTCTTTGATTCATTAGTTGTTTACTGCAGGCTATTAACAGCCCTAGAACTAGCTTTAATCCACAGCCAGAGTCCTTAAATATAATACATCATCAACAGGTAATTATTCACTTTGAAGTCTTTCCTCCTTTTTTCTTAGCCATGTGAGGTGATATCTGGGGCTTTAAACTTTGGTAACAGAGTATTTCCATCAAAGCACCAAAATTAGTAATGCAAATGTCAAGAAGTTAATTTGCGTGCTTTAAACACAAGGATGGCAAATCTTCCTCTTTCTTTCTTTCTTTCTTTCTTTCTTTCTTTCTTTCTTTCTCTTTTGACTCCTGTTACAGTTTTGGAAAGCTTTTCGTGCTTTTGCAACAGTGGTAATTTAGCAGATTATACTTTAGAATTAGGTAACTGTACTATAAATGCCCAGCACTATAAATTCACTAGGAGCCTTGGCCCTTTTTGTCATGTTCAATAGGATTTTATTTTAGTAGTCCCACTAGAAGTCAGCTCAGAAATTCAAAGCTGTACATTAAAATTGTAGGCTAGCGGCTCTAAACATACGTTTGTGTTAGCATGAGTTTGTGCTGCTGCCTTGATTCCAGAGGTCTTTAACTCAGGTTCTTTGGCTTCATTTAAGGAAGGTCCTTGAGATGATGATTAAGTGCTTCTGTACTTAAGGCTTTTCCAAGTACTGTCTGATACTGATACATATTTCCTGAACTAGGATCTCTGTGTGTACACTTGCAGAAGTGCCTGGGCCAATCCCAGATGCACTGAGAGAGACACAAGTAGTGCATATACGACAACTCACTTCCAGAGACTCACAGAAAATCAGTCTGTGGTCTCTACAGTATAGTGTGCATTGACCTGAAGCACTTCTCAGTCTTGAAAAGTCAAATACATAGCATCACGGTGGACAGCTGAGATAATTTTTCTTCTGGTCAGAGTATAATCCTTTTGATTCTTTTCTGCAGCATTTTATTACTTTGGTCTGTAAACCTCCTTGGAAATACTTTCTGAGGAACAGCTGACCCATAAATGCAAGACAGTTGCATTTATTGAGATAGAGAGTGCAGTCTCCTCTGGCTGACAGTATACCTCTCATTATGCGCTTTTGGGGTGCTCTGATATGTGGCTTCTAGCAAAGATGGCACTGGGCATGCATATTATTATTATTATTATTATTATTATCATCATCATTATTATTAATAGTGTTAATATTATTATTAATATTATTATTATTTCCTTGCACAGTTGCATTTCTTTCGGTTCACAAGCAGCAGTAAGCACATATGCAACACATAACAGGCAGACTACTGCTCTCCCAGCTCCCAGTTACCAGCAGAAGGAGTGGTGCGACTAAGGCAGTCAGCATGTAGACGTAGCTGTTTTGATCATGACAGCATCCCTAGAAAGCACTGAAGGCAAAGAGTGTCTTCTCCACTTATAGATGAAGCAGGTAAAAGCCAAGTTTCAGCCTCATTTCAATCAGGCTTCCATTGTTAACATGGTAAGTAAATCATGGATGAAATGTTATGTCCCACAGGTCAGGCCACTGATGCCACCACCAGCTGGCTCACCACAAGAGGAATAAGCCAGCACATGAATTCGGAGTGCTGGGGCACTCTCTGCAGCCCCAGCATCAGGAAGGCAAGTGCAAGCACGCTCCATCTTCTGCTAAGTAATCCACAGCATCACAAGAGAAAATGCGTGCACACTGAGGAGTTAAAATGATGAAAATTAAGCATACAATGAACAATATCCTTGCTTTTGGGGAAGATCTAAAAGCTTCTACAAAGGGAAAAGTAACAGCTAAAAAAGCTTTATCTTAGCAAGCATCATAAAAAAAGGTCGTAGGCTGTATACACTACAAAGGCACTGCCTTCGCGCCTCCATCTCTGTGATTTCTTTAGATTGAAGAAACCTGTTGGCTTGAGTTCTGAAACCTCAGATAAAAGCTTTGATTTGTTAATTAAATTTTTACTGCTATCTGCATTTGATATCTCAGTCAAATTGTATCCGCTTGCAACAACAGAAAAAATCACATCAAAGGAGAGCTCCACCTCCATGACCTGTAATTACAGAATTTACTGCTGGGTGACACTGGCTGTAAGATGCACCTGCCAGGCAGCCCCAACGTACTATCTACACCTAAAACAAAGCAGTTTCGTTCAACTGAGGTGAGCCAGCACAGGCCGAACAAAAGGGCTATGTTTTGTCAGGAGCCGGGCTAGTGTATTGCTTGTCCTGAGACAGACAGGAGCTTCTGAAAACAAGGGATTTTTTTCTGTTTTATCACACTGTATTGGGGATAAGGGTGAGCTGCCACAGAGAAAGGGCAAGAGAAAGGAAGATAAATGGGGACGGGAAGATAAAGAAAGCTAAAAAGAAAAGGAAGAAAAAGGAAATAAAATAAATCCTAGTGGTTAAAACAAAAAAAGAAAAAAGCTACTCCTGAACAAAACACTGACAAAATATTAGGAAACATGGGGAAGGAGAAAGATGGGGTAACAGTGAAAAGATAGAGAGGAAAACAATCTAGAAATCATGAGTATATACTACTATATCTGCTGGAATAAAACTTTAGCACGCAGACTATTCTCCTCTTCAAACACCCACTCAGGTAATGCAGAAATGCCCAATTTGTGTCAACGCATTCTTTGGCCCTGAGTTGTTTTCCACTATATTTTGAAACAAGCAGAAATGTACCATGACAAAGACTCACAACGTAGTCTTTATTAAACTTGGGATCTTCCCTGGGAGCCCCAGAAGTTGTTGTTAGTGTTTATGTTTGGGAAACGAAGGAAAATAAAGTAGTGCATTGAATAGGCTTGCTGGGTAGGAATTTTCCCTGGAGTGATTAATGTACACAAAATATCCATATTACAGAACCGGCATTTTCAATGAGAGAATAATACTTTTGTTGAAAAAATACAATTTTCTGTTGGGAAAAACAGCATGGCAAACCCATGCCTATCTATCCAGAAGGCTTTTGTTAATACTGCTTCAGTGACACTCGGACTTCCACGCTGGCAGTCAAAAAAATATCCAATTTGGTTCTCTCACATGGATTGATGCCCAAGGCAACTCTTCCTGCAAAAATAAATTAATAATTAAAAAAATTAATTCCTTGCACATATTACTTATTTTGTCCTGATTTTTGATTTACATTTTATCCAAACATTGCGGTTTTTTTAAACAAAAGAGGCTCTGATTTTCTGATCAGAATAAATTTTTCTTTTCATTTTTTCTTTTAATGAGAGAGAGAGAAACAGAGAAACTAAAATTGCTTTCTTTAACTTACTTCAGTGTGATCTTGGCCTCACTGTAACCAGGGAAAAGTTTGCTGTTGACTTCAATGGACTCAAGATTTTGCACTTTACTTCCCTTTGGCCTCAGTGAACACTGACTAAACAACATTGCTGAAAAGCATGAGTTGAGGTGTATGGTGGGATAAAGGGTCTGTAGACATCAAAGCTTTGCTCTGTTTTCACTGGAACTTCAAAACGCTGTTGAAATATTTACTGAACCCAACTGATGTGATGTCTCTGAAAGCTCAGATGAAAAGCACCCACTGCGGCAACCTGGCATTTCAAACCTGGAGCACCGCCAGGGCATCCCTTACAGCGTCCATGCCCCAGAACTGGGCATCACCCTTTTCTCCAATAGTTTGTCCCTCTATCATGCTACCAGAGTTATCTTCAGTGGCATTTCCACCGACACAGTGTGGCTTTTCTTGGTTGGCAATAGCAGGAGCGCAGTCCCAGCTGAGGACAAGACCTGCTCAGATCCCACCATCAGCCTCGATCTTTTCAGCACTGCCTCCAAAATGACAGTCCTGCCAGTAAGGACCATAGCCCCTCAGGGTTTCATCACTGCCAAACAAAACAAGGAATAATCCAGGAAAATTGTGAGGGATAAGAGGGGAAATAAGTACATGGCAGGGGTCGGGTCTCCCAGCACCACAAAACAGGTCAGGGCTAAGCTGGGGCTAGAAACTACCACTAACTCCCGGTCCCTGTTCACCGGCCAGCATTGTTTCTGGCATTGCTCAACACCATGAATTAACCTCAGCAAGACCAGAAGGCAGGTTACCAGCAGACATCCAGTCTCCCCAGCCCCAACCAGTCTGTCCTGACTACATGGCCTCCAGGTTCCTCCAGCCTGGAGAAAAGCTACCCCAAGAGCCATTTCCCCCTCCTGAGAGCAAGAGAGGGTTTCTGGAAGGCGTAAGCGCAGCAGGCAGCTTTCAGAAGCTTTGCTTCTGCTGGTCCCCTCTGGTGGAAAAGGAGGTCAACCTGGTCTCCATTCCCTCCCTCTGTGCCCCTCACCCTCTCTCCAGCCTCGTTCTTCGGGCATGAGGACGAGGGATATTTTGGCTTTGGCTGGATGATGGCCAAATCTTACTGTTTGCAGTGGAACATGAGTACAAAACCCAAAACAAACCCCAGAGAGTGCAAGAACAAAGTTAACATGAGGCCAAAAGCAGAGGATGACCTCACAGCATACATCTGTTGTGTCCAAAATTGCTTGGGTTACACTAAAGTCACAGGCAGTATGCAGCATGATACCCTGCTGCTGTGAAATCCTGCTGTCGGCAGCCTTCACACCCTGGGGGAAGGAACCTTGAAGCCCGGAGGACTGACACTGCCTGGGTCATGGGAATTTCCCCAAAGCAGAAGGATTTGCACATGGGTGAGAACTGACCTAGTATTCAAGCTGCCAATTTACCATGACAATGAAGGCTCTGGGGCTGGACAGAGGGGTGGCATGGAGCCCCGGGTGGGTTTGGGAGATGAAGGCAGGTGAGATGCTCCCCACGGAGGACTAGGATTGAATTGGCAAACGGGAGGACAGTGGCACTCTTGGGGTGGGAATGGGCAGGTGTGACATCAGGGATGTGGTGAAGCTGTCAAGGTATTTTGTTTTCTGGTGAAGTTGGAAGCACTCATGAAGCATTTTGTAGAAATAAGTATTCATTTGCCTTAGCTGGATTCAGCCCAGGGTCTTGAAGTGGGGGCAAAATTATCTTGATCAGTAAGCTTAAGGGCCCTGGAAGTAGGCGAGAGCTCGCAAAACCCCTGCAAAACATTACGAAAGTACATTTGAAGTGTGTCATTTTGCAAGAGCAGTAAAACAGTTTTCATTTCCACAAAGACCAAAGGAGCAGAAACACAAACGTTGACTTTCTGAATATTGAGAGTAACATCAAAGGGCAGTCAATAACAGAGAGTGTTAAAAGGCACTTTACCCAAATTGTGTGGAAGGTCCTAGATCCCATTGAACTGGACAAGTAAAAGCTGTTCTTTTCTTTCTAAAAGAGGCCACTGCATGGCCACCCCTACAAGTGTCTGTGGCTCTTGCATGGAGGTGAAACAACAGAGACCAGGTCTCTACTCTCTTCATAAACCATCCTGAAATGCAGATTTGCATTTGCTCTATGTGTGGGTTGAGCTGGTTATAACCAAGTTGTCTGTAAGGGTCAGAGTCTGAGTCTGTACTGGGTTCCTGCCACCAGTCTGGGTTTCCATGCCAGGCAAGCCAATCTCCCTGTACCTGGAGCAAGCCAACATGTGGGCAGCATTGATGGCTGAGCACCTCAGAGTGATGCTGAGATCATAGCTAATGGAGCAGAGCTGGGTAGAAACACCAGAAACTGGACTAAAATATATTCACAGAGAGAGAAACCCCACAGCTGCTAGCTGGACATGAGAAAGAGCTGTATCTCTTTTGACTGCCTGAAACAAAGTAAGGTAAAAGTGACCTGAGACTACCTTCCAGGGCTGTCAATAGTCACACAGCATTTAAAAAGCCATGTCTAAAAGACATTAAAAGCAGTGAGAACTATTACACACTTTTAAAGTCATTCCAGTTCAGTTATGAAAATGTTTCCACAGTATATTTGCCTAGAACTGGAGTGCTGTGATCCTTGTTTACCAAGTAAAACAAACACCCCATACAGCAGGGGGAAATGACCCACTAATGCAAGTCTCCACAAGCCTCCTTATTACAGTGAGATCAGAGCGTGCCATGTGTGCCTATCATTTTCTCGGGGCTTTTTCTTCTCCTTTTCCTGCTTTTTGTCAATGCTCCTGACTTCCCGTCTGCTTTCTATTTACAGTTGTTAAAGGGAGGGACAAAAACACACACCATTAGTTTGGAGTGGGACAGAAACAGGCATTAAAATGTGAAGAAAAATTAACCTCATAAATGGTTCTTTCCAATACACAAGTTTACATGAAAAGAGCATAAGGGATATACAATTATGTAGGTACATCAATTATACAGAATTCTGAAGCAAAAAACTTTGCCATGGACCGTAAGTCCAACATATGGGCACTATATTCCCTTGGTCCTCTCTGCAAAGAAGGTTAAAAAGTTGATACAGGGCACAGTTTTGGAATATTTCTCTCTTGTCACAGAAAACATGCTTTTTTTCAGGTGTGACAGCTCTGTTCCATCCCCTTTAGGATGGTTGCACCAGTCCAAGTGAGGTTCTTGGTTTGTAATTTTTCTTTGTTTGTTTGTAAAGACTTCTTAGAAGTCTTTATCAGTAACAGTGCTCAAAACCTCCCAGCAAATTCCCCTTTGCACTGATTGTCTCCTCCTTCCCACTAACACACTGGTCACCATGTAGGTTCTTCTCAGGTGTTGAATTATGCCATCTGTGCGAGCTCGGACCACTTACTCCTCTCTACCAGAGACTTTTGCCATTTGAGCTTCCCTAATATGCTGTTGCCCTAGACGAGTCGCTTCTCCTCATTCATTTCTGATACTTACTGCCCCTTCCTGGGCCTGTAGGATCTTGCCAGCTCCCTTGACTGCACCGACACTCGCTGAGCACCACAACGCATAGCCCTGTAGAGAGGCAGCTCCCTCAAGAGTTTTTCCCCTGGCAGACCTGGAGCCACATTTCCAACCCATCTGCTAAAATTTAGTGGCCCCTTCCAGCAGCATTGCACACCCAGTGTCTGTCCTCACTGTTGCAACTGCTATTTTCCACCAGGTGCATCCTCCTCAGGCTCAGGGCAGGTTCATTCCCCCAACCCCTGTGTCAACAGCGCTATTAATCCCTCAAAAGCCTCTTGCTCCGAGACCTCGACCACCAGCTCAGCATCTCTGTGTGTCTCCACCAAGGCAGCCAGCAGGCACCACAGCTCTCCCCACTGCTCCTCCTCTCCCCCCCTGGATGCCCATCTGCCTTCAGACTCCAAATCCCCTCCAGGTACTCGCTCTTATCGGCCTCAAATCTCCCCTGGTCACAATAGTAGACGCCTCATTTCATCTAGTCTCTCATGTGTTGCGATGAATAAAGCTCCGCTCAGGGATTTGAGAGAATAGATAGGAATAAACAGCTGAGATTTTCGATCCAGCCCAAGTTCTACTATTTTAGCTGTAAAAGAAAAGCAACAGTTGGTACTAAAACAGTAATTTGGCATATGTGCTTCGTTGCTTATCAGCTCATTTGCTCGACAACAAAGACAGGAAAATGCCGCGGGGGTCATTTCACCAGGAGAAGGCTCAGAAAACCTGGAAGTCTGTGATGAAAATCATTTAAATGGCATAGTCAATGGTCAGAATGAGTGTCTGTGGCAGTAAATGGGAACATATTAAAATGGCATGGGAAGTTTAATCTGTGATTGATCTCCCAACAATTACCCTGCTTTCTAAATCTCTCCATATCATTTAACGAGGTGATTTCAATGTTCTATTAAAATGTGGCAGGGGAATGTTTCCAGATGTCCAGTGTGTAGGGAAGTAAATGCTTCTCTGAAACCATAATCTGTGTATTAAACCAACCAACATCATCTTCTGATTGTATTACTCTTCTGTCTCAATTACAGAGAAAGGAGTCACTGAGATTTTAAAAAATCCTTTCAAATGATGTCAATTTTATACAAAACAGAAATCCTCCCTCTCTATTAATTTCTTGGCACAAAACAGCACCATTTAACATGCTGAAATATCTGCTTTTACAACATTTCTCTAAAATTGGTTCCTGCATTAGAAATGGAAAGCATTGCTACTTGTGCCCCATGATTGAGATCTTTATCTCTGATCACCGCAAAAATGAGACCAACAGGTCTAAGTCCAGCTGTCGAACAGAGGAAAAGTTGCGACAAAAAGTTCAGGACGTTGGGAATCACACTGGATCAGTCCACTTGTCAAACACTCCTTGCAGCTGACGCCGGGAGGTCGCTAGGGTTCCCATCCTGCTGTGCAGCACTTCTTCAACATGAAGATTGATTTATTTATTTTTTTCAATTATTTTTTCATTTACAGGAGTGCCTCCTGCAACTGCTGGTCTGATTTCTATACTTCAAAGAGCTCATACGGAAGTGTTTGCATGACACATTGCCAGACCCATGCCCGCTGTTGCTCATGTGTAATATATACAGCAACCATTGCACCACATGAGATGACTGTGAACAGCCCTGGCCTCTCCCAGACTCCCCAGGTAACGATGTGGGGTAACCCATGGCTGCAGCATTTGCCCCAGGTTTGCCGGACCTGCTCTCCATTCTCCTGCACAAATCATTCTTCAGCCAAACACTTAGGGTCAACTTCACGATCTTTAAAGTGTTTTGATGCCAAATATCTGAGAGGAGTTTTGGTGTGTGTACATATCTGTCTTGTACAAAGCAACTCGACACCTTAAAAGTTGAGGGTGAAACTACCCCCCTCATTATTTCTCCCTTCACTACCTGTGATTTTGGGCAGTGACATATAACTACCACAGCGTGCTGGACCCATGTCTCTATTTTCCATCCACTTGAGACTAGATGGTTTGTCTTTGTCTGTATTCACCCATCAAAAACAAATAAAAACTCAACTAATCCCTGACAGCTGAGGTCACACCATGTCTTGATTTCAGTGAGTGCAAACACAGCCCTCTTAGCAGAGAGAAAAGGGGGAAAGAGTGGCACACTTAACCCCCTTTCTTCTGTAAATAGTCTTGTTAGCTCTCAGCCATCACAAAAGCATATCCCACATTGCATATGGCAAATATTAACCAGATATTGACTGCAGCTCTATTCACATGACAGTTAGTAATGTAGTCTGTCCTCCAGTTTAGCTGAGTTTGGATGTGAAGGTCTATATTGACCCTTGAAAGATTACGGAGGAGGAAGGGAATACTTTGAACGGTCAATATTTTACAATGTGCAGTTAGGTGAGTGCTTAGGGCCACAGCTCAGAGCAACAACCCAAGGAGGGTGTTTTGTTTCATGCCTTTGAATGTTATATCAGTTAAACAAGCTGAAATGTGCAATCGAGTTTATTTTAGAAATGGTAAAAAATGATGCTGAATGCAAAATTTGTGCATGAAGTATCTGTCATGTGCATGGAGCTTGAAATTATAGAATATACTTACACAGATCGTTCACTTTAATATGTTGCCAAAGGGTGTGAAGGCCAAATTGTAGATTAAATTTCCCTTTCTCTTCCCTGCCTATGACATAGTGATATGACCCAGATGATAATACACAAAGAAAAATTGCCTGAGCTTGCCTACCCACAGGGTTCATTTGGTTAACCTTCTGATTATTAATTCCAGTAATGAGTGAGTGCTCAATAAATGGAGATGTTGTGAAAGCTGCTCTTCTGAAACTGAGGTCCCAGCATTATCTTTTGATTTGTAAGAGGACTGCAGTCCTGCCTGGCCTTCACAGCAGCCACTTATGCTATGGTCTGCACAATTTATTGCCAGAAAGTGCAGAACCAGATATTCCCTGTCACTGCACATGCTCATCAGGAGCTATGCATTCCCTTAAAAAAAAAAAAAAGAGAGAGAGAGAGGTGTGATTTCTTCATAGAGCTTTTCTGGCATATAGCAATACTGCTGCCACTAAATTTGCTGCTGGGCAGTATGAAAGCTATATCAGTTTCTCCATTAATTAACTTGGGCTGAGTAAGTAATTCAGAGGGAGTATTTGTCTCTACCCAGGAGGGAGCAGGAGTAATAATTAAGGGCTAAGAAAGGTTATATCTATGCATTTTAGTTTTCACCTAAGATAAGGTGGAGCACAATACTCTTCCTGCAACCCTACCTCCATCTCTACAGCCAGCCTTGCTGTCCCTGCATATTTCTCGCTTGGGCACACACACATTGGCATCCGCAGCTAAGGATGGGTCACTGTCTTATTCCTCTGAAGAGCTAAACTTCTCTCTGAGATTCCTCAAGAACATTTAGTGGAGAAGAATCCATAAGCACCATATTTTCATGGGTAGAACCCCAGGTTGTCTGCAACCCCCACTCCCACCAGCTGGCCGTATGCCCTCCAACAGTCCTAATTCTTACTCTCCCTTTCAAATCTATCTTTTCAAATCTGTGAGGGCTATCTGAAGATGTACACCATTTACACTTTTATTCCAAAAAAAGAGGACTTTTAAAGAGGCTGAAGTTACCTCAGACTGGGACTTACCTTTGAAAAAATGGCAGTCCTGCTTGTTGAAGTACTCGCTTCTTCCATTTGCTATGTAAAGATCTCAAACGTTTTCATCAGATCCAGTGAGTAGCACAGCAGGCCCCATTTCTCTGTTCCTAGATACGATATTTATTCATGAGCTTGTCTAGGCACCAGCTTATTCCATTACTGCTGCCGAGTTTCTTCCTGCTACAGTTCCCTACGATAACAACAGGTGGGCAGGTATGTTAGAGCAGCAGCATATCTTAGGAAGCAAGAGGAAATGAAGAGAAAGGAGGACAAAAATATATAAATTAAACCAGGAATTCAAAAAAACTTTGAAAAAATAGATGGTAAAAAAGGCTCAGTTTAAAGAAATTGTTTATCTTAATTTGTAGGTAATTCAAAGTGAGAACTCAAAATCAGTTAACTGTAAAGTACATGTGGAAGACATTTAATATTCAGGGAACAAACCAAGAATTACTGCTGTCAGAAGTGAGGCAAAACAAGAGACTGGAATCAATTAATCTGAAATTATTCATAAGATTACAGAGCAGTGTAGAGCTGATACGTTGGACAGTTTTCTCAACATTTCAGTCACGAGGGCATACACACTTCGAGCTTGCAACTTCCAAAGGAGGCAATGACTGCATGGAATAGCCTAGCAGAAACCTTGATGTAAAAGGAAAAGTTTTATTAACGTGAAACTGTCCAGAGTCCTCTCCTTATCATAACAAGTACAATTAAAAGTTCTTCCGCTAATGAATAGAATACTTCCTTCATTACAAAACAAGCTACCGTAAGGGAAACTGAGCACTGAGTAGACATTTATCCTCAAAGATTTGTTTTATTAAAAGCTCAACGTGAAAAGCTCTAAAGAATTTCAACAAAACAGTTTGGAAATCTTCAGGGATATCTTATGCTGTGCCTCAAACGAGACCCCAGGGCAAAAAAATTAGAAAAAATTAAGATTGATGAGATAAGAGTGATCCTGCAATTATACAACACCTCAGGAGAGGTGCACCTTTCACAGAGAACAGTTGCAAGATCTATCATCGGCATCAAAGGGAACTGCATATAATAGCAAGCCCAGAGTACTCCAAACAAAGCTGAGAGCCATACAGGAAAAGTGGTAGTGTGATAAAGCAGAGGAAATCCAGCTGTACGCTGATAAGCATGAAAGGGTTTGCGAGTCAACGTGAAGAGGCCCCAGCCTGGTGACTCCGGTCTAATAACAATGAGCAAATTGCTTGCAACATTCAGTCCTGCGTAGGACACCTTGAAGAAAAGGCTGGAAGACTCTTGTTTGCTGCAGCCTGTGTTTGCATTGCCCGTACACAGCCAAGCCTCTAAATATTCACCCCAAAGTTTCTAACCTATTTCAGAGGGCTGTAAGAACTTTGATATTGCTAGTTGTCTCAACAAGATGAAAGTCATGTCCCGGGCTGCCCCTGCTAAACTGCAAGAGCCTCTGGCATGACTGTTGATGGATAATCACTATGTGCAATACAGAAAGCCAAATAAACCCAATGTTTAAGGCAGCCGCCATCTTCAGAGAAAAGGCATTTCTCTCTTCAGCTCAAACACTCACTGTGGGTACAAGATGTGAAGATTTGACAATCAATTTTACTAATTTTAAGGGAGATACATAGATTGTTATTCGCTCTTTTTCTTTTGAGCTATTTTATCTCTGTCACATACGCAAATTGTGATGAGCCTTAGGATTTCAAGCTAGCAGCAAAGTGTATTAACATTCAATGGCTAGCAGATAAATCTAAAATTCAAAGTGGAAATAAATGGAGGCAATTATGCATTGGAATAAGGCATTGAGGGAAGTGGTAAATTTGTCATACCTTTAAGTCTTTAAATCATTATTTAATATCTTCCTGAGAGAGGTGTTGTAATTTAACAAAAATTTGCTGGATTCAGTAATGGAATTATGTGACAGTGTTCCTTGGTCTGTAAAAGATTAAAAGAAAATTATTCATTGGTTGGTAAAATTGTTTCCAAACTGAAATTTAAATGTTTCCACAGTGAGTGAAACCTGCTGCCCACCCACGTCCCATGGAAATATTAAAAACTACACTGAAGCAAAGCTTAAATCATGCATAGGCCTTCTGCTGGCCCTCTGTGGTAGGGAGAAATACATCCTAGTCAATCAGGGAACTTAGAGGTCAGGACTTCCAGCTACTAATCGCAAACATACATGTATCTAGCATATTTTTTATGTACGCACATGGAAGTCTGCTTTATTCTGTCACTCACTGGAAGCCCAAAAGTGATATTCCTTTGACTCTGAGTCACTAAAGCAAGCAAAATCTCAACTTTATAAAATGATATCCCTTCAGTACAAGGGAATGTTTTCCATATGCTGTGGGATTAAAAATACAGCATCATATAACAGAGAGTCATTTGGATAGATACATTCTGAGGAAAGGCTTCATTCTATAAAGATTTATATAATAAAAGGAAATGAGAGAGAGAGAGAGAAGTTTTGTGTATGGAATTAACCATTAATACCCTGAAATAAAAGCTTAACTTCTTTTGGCAACTTCAGATTGTTCTGATGAGCGATGGAAAAAAGTACTGATTTTTTAAGGAATACTCATACTTTTATAACTGAGGCCATAAAGATCATGATCATTTCATTTAAGCATCTACTGATCAACAAAAAAAATTCCACATAATACCATGGAAAAATTCATTTAAAGGGGCTAAAAAAATTTGGTTGAATGACAATCCATGTCTTAAGATGATATTTTTTCTTTGTTTAGAAATGTAAAGCTGGTAAGATAGCTATCTACTGTTTACACTTTGGATTCCTCTACATCATCCTTTAGCTCCTGAATGCTGTGCTGTTGTCTCATGAGTTAAAAAGGCCAGTGCTATTGAATGCATTCTCCATATGCAAATACTTACAGACTGTAACTACATCATTTCTTAAATTATCAGCTTCTTCTCATAAATAAACTATGAATCTGGATTCCCTAAATCTTTCAGTTTAGAACTTAAATTGAAGGTTCAAAAACCTTTTTTTAAAATTTGCCAATCTGCTTTTGAAAAAAGAAAGATGAAGGTGGAACATGCTCCTTTGGCAGAGGTATTGTGAATACTGGTAACATCCTACTCCTGATGGATACCTCAGGATCATAACAGTTTCTTTTAGCCACTACACCATACCAAAAACTTTTTTCAGGATCACTGTTTGCTAGTATATATCTCACACCATACAAAATGATCTAATTTCTGTACTGCTAGACATAAAACTTTCAACTTAATCACATAAAAGTACTTCCAAGGCATCAGTCTCTGTGATATACAAGATCTGCAGTAGGAATATTAAATAGCATTGGTCAGAGAGCAGATTTCTGCAAGACCTTCTTGCTCATTAAAACCTTCTTGGTCATTAAGAATTCCTTATTTTCCATTTGGTTATATATTTATTGTTTAAAAGTCAGTATTTGTCCCATGTCCTCCTTGCCTTACTGCTTCATTAGCTTTGCTTTGGAAGAGTTTTGCCCTTCCAAACATCACAGGAGACCAGGAAGACGCAAATATCGCCAAACACATTTTACAGCTCATTAAATTAAGAAACTCAGATGATCGCTAGACATTTTACGCATAAGAAGATGGAAATGAGAGTTAAGGCAGAAAGAGATCCCAGTCATAAAAATGTGAATATAATGCAAATGAATCAACTCCTGTTTTCATATTCTTGTCCTGCAGAGAAGAATATACTTGATACAAGACCTGAGGCTACACTGAGTTTAGTTTGCATTCAGATTCAAATATCGCTCAAACCCAGAGTATTTCAGATTTACATCACAGAGGTGTTAGACTGACGTAATTTCTCTACATAGACTAAAATGACCCTGCATTCAAGGAGGATAAGGCTTCTCTGGTCTTGTCTGTTCAATAAGATGTCATGTTTTAAAAAATTATGGTCTTTTAAGTTTGTCTTAAATAAAGGAAAAAAAAAATCAAGTATATTTAAAGTCAAAAACTGACAAGAACTGAGGAGGGAGTGCATGTTTGTGTAGAGAGAAGTTCTTGGCTAATTTCTGTTAATATTGATAACGGTGCTTGCAAATTTTCTAACAGCTTGAAAAACAAATATGATACAATCCTCTACATCTCCTAAAATGCTTCAAAAATATTATAAGACATGAGGAAGCAGGGGGTTAAGAAGACTTTAATAAAACAGTGGAAAGAAGAACTAGAGGCTGCATCAGTAAGATGATGTTTATTGCCCCCTCAGTCTCCTCTCCCTCATAGCTGGTGCACCACATGGTGGAGGCTTTGGTTACAGAGTGAAAGAAGTAAGTATCTTATTTGATTCACCTCCTGTAGGCTTCCTAGAAATGGTGGGAAAGGAAACATGAAGAAGCAGCGCTCCAAGTGAAGTGGGCATCATTACAGGCAGTCCTGAGGTTGCTGCAGTGCTCCAAGTGGCCCATTACGTGTATGACCAATGTAAGCTGGGAAATGAAAAATATGTCCCTTTATTCAAAAGGACAATAAATTGGAGACTTCCTGACTTCTGAAGGGTCCTAATCCGTTTTTGAACTGTACCTTCTGGAGCAGTCATTAGGCAGCCCTGGAAGAATGTGTCCTGTCGTTCCCACTAGCTTATGGCACATGGAGGGTCTGATGTCCCCTGGAAAAGGGGGCATGCACAGCGTGCTCAGGAAATCAAAGGGACAGGAGGTAGAAGTGAAAAAAGGACATGGCACGTGAACTTTTGAGGACAGTTGTTTGCACCCTTTACACATTCTGAGAATGTATTTCATACCTTAAAAGCAGTTTGTGCGCAAGTTTTCCTCATCAGCATACCCCACGAGCATGCCAGTGCCTCTAGAAATGTCATCCCAATGTCAGGGTTTCTATTGGAAGTATGTGTTCACTAGCACAGACCTGCTTGTCTGCTTATAAACCTCATGCAACTCTGAAACTGGTTTTAGACTGAAGATAATGCCCAACTAATGCACTAGCTCCAAACAGCCTTGAACTTTGGCTAAGTTTCAGTTCAGCTCTGAACACTAGTTTTATGACCAGAATCTTTTTCTACCTCAGTTGCTAAATCCATATTCTCATTGGAAACTCTCAGGACTTTCATAGTCATTTGGTGGCCCCATAGTTGGCATCATTTTAGTGGCGACTGAAAATACAATGCAGGTAATAAGAAATACCACTGACTAAAGACCACACAACTAATACCAGGCCATACATGCAGGTGGACTGTGCATCCCAACAGGATCATCTCAGACCAGAGAGCCAGAGAGCAGAAACTTCTTTTCAGTCTTTAGGCCCGTGAGTTGAGAGGAGCCATGATGAGTGTATATGCACCGGTCCCTGGGCTTTCAGTGTAAAACCCAAAGAAGGGCAAATTATCAGCCATCAGCACTGAGCACTTCTGTCTGCCGGTCACTGAGCTTCCCGCTTTGAGCACTTCATCCTGCCCCAGCTCACCAATCCCCTCAGATCAGCCCAAAAAGCAGATGCGGGAGTCCCACTGTAAAACCAGAGTGATTCAATTGTTCTGATTAAAAATAACTCTCTCTGTCTTAAAAAAAAAAAAAAAAAGGAAGTGTAGAGTCCTGCACTTGTGGAGGAACAACCCTATGCATCAGTACAGGTTAGGGGCTGACCTGCTGGAAAGCAGCTCTGTGGAAAGGGACCTGAGTCCTGGTGGACAACCATGAGCCAGCAATGTGCCCTTGTGGCCAAGAAGGCCAATGGCATCCTGGGGTGCATCAAGAGGAGTGTGGCCAGCAGGTCGAGGGAGGTCATCCTCCCCCTCTACTCTGCCCTGGTGAGGCCGCATCTGGAGTGCTGTGTCCAGTTCTGGGCTCCCTGGTTTAAGAAGGACAGGGAACTGCCAGAGAGGGTACAGCGAAGGGCTATGAAGATGATTAGGGAACTGGAGCCTTTCTTATGAGGAAATGCTGAGGGACTTGGGTCTTTTTAGTCTGGAGAAGAGAAGACTGAGGGGGAATCTCAACAATGCTTACAAATATTTAAAGGGAAAGTCCCAGGAAGATGGGGTCAGTCTTTTTTCAGTGGTGCCCAGTGGTCAGACAAGAGATAATGGGCACAAACTTGAACATAGGAAGTTCCATCTGAACATGAGGAGGAACTTCTTTCCTTGGAGGGTGGCAGAGCACTGGAACAGGCTGACCAGAGAGGTGGTGGAGTCTCTGACTCTGGAGACATTCAAAACACGCCTGGACGCCATCCTGTGCAACCTGCTGTAGGTGGACCTGTTCTGGCAGGGGGGGTTGGGCTAGATGATCTCCAGAGGTCCCTTCCAACCCCTGTGATTCTGTGAAGGAAAAAGAGGCAAATACTTCTAATACAAATCCTGTAAGCAATCAGGTTGACTGGGCAGCCACTGAGAGAGTTGTAACAGTACAATCAAAGGGGCAGCAAACTGTGGTGGAGATGACAACAAGTTGTCCAAACTTACTTTATCAGCACTGTCAGCAAAGCCAACACAGTCCCAAATTCAAACCTCAAATCTTCTAGGGCGTGATCTGACCTACACTTAGGAAAGTTGGTTCATGCTTAAGTGCCTGAATGAAAGGGATCTTAATCTCTTTCTCTTTTAGTCGTGACTCCAAGTAATGAAAACATCTTAGACAGAAGCATGATTGTTATGTTGATGATGTCCCTCCAACTATTTACAGAAGTAGTGCCAAGATACCACAAGAAAGGCTGAGCATAAAGTATTTCCAGCACATCAAAAAGCAGGAAGTATGGGAAATCATTCCACTAGAAAAGCCTGATCTCATGAGACTTCCAGCTCAGTTGCTTAACTCTTGCTGTCCCAGCAGCTCAGAGAGTGAAGTACATCAATTTACCTCAATTCTGTAACCTCAGTGATCTATAGCAAGCTAGCAGAGAAGTAGTGGAAATCACAGACCTGTCACTGAATGAGCGTTTAAGAGTCTGTTCAATGATGGAGCTAGAAGAAAGCTGAAGGTATAGCTGTGTAATTCAATTCCCAGTTTGGCCTTCTCTCCCCCAAACTGGGGCTTGTGGTAACTAAGCCTTTGGAGCTCAACAAGAGCGTGCATTTTGCTGTGCTCTGCCGGACTGCGTGCCAGGGGAAGGGGGCAGTGCAGGACTGGATGTCAAGCAAACAAAACCATATATAATGCTCCTGTGTTTTGCCCAGCAAGCAGCAGCATCTAGGAACAACTTTCATGTCTGATCCTGGAGGTTCTGGGAAAACTGTCAGTGCTGTAGTGCCATCAGCATGGGGCACAGCAGCCAACACAGAAGCCTGGGACAAGTGGTGCAGCAGGGTGCGAGGACAGAGAGGGAGGGCAGCGATTTCCCCTTTGCAGGATTTGCATCAAGGAGCCTTAAGTCTTCCTTTTAAACAGGATGCAATAATCTGTAATTAATCGACGGAAACAGTAAGTTGACTGCTGTGTGGAACGATGCCTCTTAGCAGCTTAGCTGACAGGCTGGTGTCTCAGCTGCAAACTCCTGACACCTCTGCAGCGTCCAGGTGTCCATAGGATTGTCTGTCCCCTGACCTCCATCTACCTTGTATCTAATGGGGAAATCCTGCAGCAGCCCCCTGCTCCCCCTTGTGCCTTGCAGTAAACAGAGACTACATCAACCCACCCAAGAAGTCTCCAAACCCTGCAAATTCCCTCCAGAATCAGGGGTGGCATTAACAAGGGACAACAGCCTTTCTCCTGCAAAATACCGTGTATCAAAACAAAGGCCTTTCAGAGAAAATGAAGCAATGAAACAACTTGTCAAGTTCACCAGCTGAGAGCTTGTCTTCTACAGAGGGTCCATAAAAGCTCCTCCACACTCTAAGCTTCAATTACAGAGTGACCGAACCCCACGGGTCATTTCTCTCCTTGCTTCAGGAGGAGCTGCCTTTGAAAGCTGCCTGTTGTTTCTGATCTCCAAGTTCCTCGCTTGGCAAAACAAACAGGGGTATTTGCACTGCCTTACATAGGTAACTAAGTCATTTATCTTGGGAAATGAGGCTCCTACACAGCAGGTGTTTAAGTTCAGCTGGTCTCTTTAGGGCTGACTTAAAAGAGCGACTTCCACTTCTGTTACATCCCTCTTCTCCACCTCTTCCTCACTGCAGCGGAATAAGCAACAGCCTGGGGAGAAGAAGCAGGGACACAGTAGCTAGAGCTTTTGAGCATCTCAAATGTAGGTATCTCCATCAGCAAAGACACCCATGGAATCTTGGACCGTGGGTACAGTTCAGGAAATAGTTTCTTACCATAAGGTATCAAGTGGTAATAAACATATGATGGTGGGAATGAGTTAAGACTTTGTTTTCTGAGTCACCTGGGCTAATGTATACGGAAAGTAAAATTCTTACTCTTTATATACCTCCCTTTTCTGAATTGCCTGTGAGGGGGATGTCTCTTATCTACATGATGAAAGTACGGGACTGTTTTCATTTCTCCATCTTGTTCCTACATCCTTTGCGTTCTTCTGCAGTTGGACTGTCTTTGGTACAGTGACCAATCTGAAGCACTCAAATAAATACTGTTGAGGTTGTATTTTTTTCCTTAGCGCCTGAAGACCTCTTTTTTTTTGTTACCCATAAATCTTCTCACCAGTCCTCAGGTGTCTCATGAAGCCTTACATTATTTGTAGGTCCTTAGCTCACATCAGCTGCTTGCCTTTGACAAAAACTAAATGTGATAGATGGACTTGCATCAGCATGGAGAGGAAATATATTGAATAAATGAAGGAAAAAAGCACAAACAGAGGGTTTAGCTGGAATTTCAGTCTATTCAGGTGATCGCTTCAGCTGTCAAAACAATCCCTGAATAAGCTAAATCCTGACACCAAGATACTGGTTGCTTGGATGAGGTAAGAAAGTAGCCTTACTACCTGGGCTTGTCAGCTTAATAAAGCTGAAATTAAGGTCTAAGCTAGATAATCCACAAATGTCTGCATGAAACAGTGTCCAAGAGGTTTACAGCGAGGGGTTAGTACAAGGTGCAGGCTCCAGCTGCTGATCATCTGAGGTGGATTAAAAGTGCATGCTGAGGGGGAAGCCGTTGCCAGATCCCATCACGTTACAGGGCCCGTTTAAGAACAAGGAGAGAAGAGGTTACACAGACTGCAAGGTGAGGGGATGGGCAGCAACGGACCTGGCTATAGGAACACAGGGAACCGTTCTCTCTTAATCTGGACCTCCGCAAAGGCAGATCACTGTGCCTTTAGATGCTTTATCTCTCAATTTCCCTTCAAGAAGCAAGCTATTATAACTATTAAGTGCATTTATGAACTCCAGAGCAAAGGCAGGCCTCATCCCCTTTCCACTCCACTCAGCCTCACTGCGGACTCAGCCACTGAAAGACAGTTTGTTGAATGGCTGTAATGTGACCAAGTATCTCAACCCCAAGGCAGAATGGGTTTAAAATAAACCAAAGCAAGCTATTCCTAAATTGAACCAAGTGTCCACCCTGCATTAAAACTTCTCTGAAGTTAAATGTGTCAGAAAAGACCCATGTTTTCAGCCTGTAAGAATACTGTAGATTTTTGTCATGCTTTGAAAAGTATGTTACTCAAGGCTTTGTTTGGGTTTATTATACGAATGCTGATAGACATGTACAAAGACTTGGGTACTAACATTTTGATATATTTTATAACTGCCTTAATTTTTTCCTTGCTGAGGATTATTTTCATTAATATGGAGACTGGGTTAATTAAAGCACATGCATTGCAAAACAGGCTAAGCCAAGAAGCTAAGTCACTGCCTGTAGACGATGTCACTTCTACCATAGATGCTCTGGCCAAAGACGGTGTATCCAAACTGTTATCTTGGAGCCAAACCACACACAGAGAAGTAAGTGCATAGACATTATAAAATACCTCTAGAGTAGTACATTGAAAATTACATGACCTTAACATTCAGAGATATATATTTTCAGCAGAAATTTTCAAGCAATTCAAGACAAGTTTTTGCTGAGAGACCGAGAGCACAATACATACTATTATTAGGTCTTTTGGAGTACTAGTGTATGTTTCCAACAACAAAAAGTGATCAAAAATTCTGGCAAGAAAGTATTGCTGTTGACAACATACAAGACACAGCACAAAAATGTCTTTGCAGTGAGAGACAGAAGGCTAAATCAATCTTGGAGCAGTTAGAGAAGGAATAACAGGTACCAAACAGATGCGGGGAAAGTAGAAATCTTAAGAAATCATCAAATCACAGGAGTGGGAATTCTTACTTATTTCTTTTAGAATCATCACAGTCTTTTTGAGCTTCTGAAGCAGCATAAAGGAAGAGGCAGATCAGCAGGCTTGCTGATGTCTGCAGCTAAATGAGGGCTGTCATACTCAGAAACAAGTGATTTTTTTAACAGTGAGCTCAACAGCACCAGAGCCACCTGAGTAATGAGAGAACCTTGTGACAACAAACCCCTCCATACTTTGTAGCTTATGTATATTAAAAATAGACTCTGTGTATGTGCGTGTATGCGTGCGTGCATGTGTGCGTGCATATGTGCCTGTTAGGGTGGCAAGGAGATTTACTATGGTTTTCCAGGCATATGCAACAAAAGAAAGGAAATGGTGAAACTGTCTCCTGGGAAAGAAACAGCTATGCTCCGTGCAGACAGTAATGGTTACCAAACTATTTAATTACTACTTTTGCCCATCCGTACCTGAAAGTTATTTTAAGTATATGGACAATATTTAAAGACACTCTGAGCCTTTCTTGTTGTTTCAGTTCTACACAGTGCTCCTTTGTAATACGGTAGTGGTGGATAGATGAGTCCTGCAGGAGGTTTCAGATACTGAGATGCTTATTATTAATCACTGTTTTGCTTTAATTAATGACAAAATGAGTTAGCAGCAGATTTTCCCTTCCTATCTCTATTTTCACCTTCTTATTTTAATGAAAATATTGCTATTCTATTGTAGCTCTTTCTGCTGGAGCAGCAGTTCTTGTTATTTAACCATTAACAGGACAGAACCTTCTGACTGCCAATTAAGCTGTTAGAATAGTTAAACTACAAATTTTCTACATCTAGTAATACTATGAAATCCACAGCAATGGTGGTCCCATCAAAAGATAAGGAGGAAAAAGTATTTCAAATGTATGGCGGGCATGTCAGCAGCTTTTATGAAGGCATCAGAGAGAGCAAAGAGGCAATATGCCCTGCCAATATGCTATTTCACAGCCAGAGAAATGCAGGAGTTGATTTAAAGCACACAAAGAGGTTCAAGAGAAGGTCCTGAAAGGAATCAGACCTCTGGGTGCCAGGTTCACAGGCCAGAAAATGGGGCCGGCTCCTTGTTTACAGGGGGCACACAGCTGCGGAGGAGGGAGCAAAGCAGTTGTCTGTGCTTTTTAGACAGGCCAGGGCTACTCAGACTTGGCTGGTATGTCAGTTTGAACTGCTCTTTCCCTTGAGTTCAGAAATAATAATGGTCTGTTTTCCCTTTTTTTATGTCCTTTCAACCATACTGCTATTTTTATGCTTCACTTGCTGGCAGATGGATCAATCACTGTAGGACCTGATTTACAACCTGTATTCCAGACATTGCTTCTAGCAAGGGGGGAAATAGGGACACGTGTGTTTAAACAGCCATTGTGTGGTGTCTTGATTTGGCTCCAGGAGGTACTTGGAAATATAAGGCCAAGGAAAGAGGCCGGTTCCTCTATCATTTATACCAATTAACTTCTGAGCAGAGAATCAGTCTGACTGTTTCCATAGAGCGAACCCAAGACTTTCAGTGTTTGTCAGTGAATCCCTCTTTGAAGGGCTGATTTGTTTTGCCAAGACATATAGCACAATCCTGCAGCTCATTATGGATGGCTTTTCTAGATTAAAAGGAAAAAGGATTGTTTTATTGGAGAAAACTAAGCAAATCTGACAGCCCACACCACGTACTAACCCCATCTGAGAAGCCTTTAGTTTAAAGCCAACACACAACCTTCATCTCCTGTGGCACACAGGGCACTAGCATAGTCTCTGAGTGCTATACTTGTTTTGATCACTGGGAACCAGTTTTAAGTGTATCCACATAGAATCATAGAATCACAGTTTCATAGAATCATAGAATCACATGGTTTAGGTTGGAAGGGACCTTAAAGCTCACCTAGTTCCAACCCCCCAGCCATGGATAAGAACGCCTCCTACTAGACCAGATTGCTCAAAGCCTCATCCAACCTGGCCTTGAACAATTCTAGGGATGGGGCCTCCACAACTTCCCTGGACAACTTGTTCCAGTACCTCACCACCCTCATGGTGAAAAATTTCTTCCTGATATCCAAACTAAATCTCCCCTCTTCCAGTTTAAAACCATTACCCCTCATCCTATCACTACATGCCCTCATAAAAACTTCCTCTCCAGATTTCTTGTAGGCCCTCTTCAGATACTGGAAGGCTGCTGTAAGGTCTCCCTCAGAGCCCATCCAAGAGAAGTTACAGAAGCTAGACCCCCTCCCACAATTACCTAAAACTCTTGGATGGGGGAGCATGCACAGAGGTGCTGTGGCCCAAAGGCTCTTTAGATCATGGGGACCCCACTGAAGGCAGATGCATGTCCCTTCATGGTAATGGGTGGTGGCGCCAGTCTTGGTGCCAGCATGCCCAGCACAGGAGGGAAACAAGGCTCAGAAGGATTTTACCGAGGGCTATAACAGCCTGATGGAAATGGACCCCACAGTCCCAGAGGTCAATGTAACAACCTGTAACAATGATGTCAACGTAGATTCTGCTCCCACATAGTCCTCTGAAAGCTACTTAGTAAGATGTCCAGAAAAACTGCCATGTGCACCCCAACTGAAAGCTCATTTAAATACACAAGAGTTTTTAGGTTCCCTGCAGAACCTTTTGGCCTGGATTAATAGCACAGTGCTGAACAATGCAACTGACTGACTGCGCACAGCTGGTGTAACATATACCATCCTTCCAGTCTTCAGAAATGAGGAGGACTGCCAGCCTCTAGACAGGTATATCAATCCCAGCATGGAAGGCACTCTACTTTCCAGTCAACTTTGTTATTGTCAGGAGTTTTATCTACAGAAAGGGAGACAAAGACTATAATCCTAAACAACCTTAAGCAATCCTAAACGAAACCAAACCAACCCTTTCTTAAGGGTTATTTCCAGTTCATCAGGTTTTGCAGTAACATTAAAAGTTAAGCACAAATTGACAACCATTGTTTTGCGCTTTATTCCATAAGACATTTTTTGTTTGGTTGGTTTGTTTTGCCACTGAATCATGGCAGTAAAGGCTAGATCTACAAGGGGCCTTCAGGTATCTGGTTTCTACTTCAGTGGGAGTTTAGCAAGGCTTTTGTGGATGTGGTAATCACCACATTAGAGTTAGGAAACCACCTTTTCACACATTAGCCAAATTCATATTTGACTGGGCAAATTCTAAACTTGGATTTATAGAGTTTACAAGAGAGGTTAGGCTCCCTATAAGATCAGCTAATGAGGGCCCACCAGCTCATTGAACATCAGTGTCCTTACCAGCTTCTAGAGCTCATGACAAAGTCAGATCTGAGTGTGCCACCGCAACACTCTGGGGAAGCCTCAGAGAGGAGTTGTGGCTCACCACAGGCACCAAGAGCTGCTTTCCCAACCCAGGAAGCACAAGAGGCTGACTGACAAAGTCCTGTTAAGTATCATATCCCAAAGTGTGAGAAAGGCTACCGTGCTGCATGGTGGCTAGTAGTGTGATAAAAGAACTGTCCTGCATTGCATGCATCTCTTCATCAATCCTTCCTCCCCGTGTGACCTCACCTACAACTCTCTCAGTCAAGGGAAAGGAAGGCACTTCATGTGTCTGTGCCAACACCCATTGCACAGTTGAGAGGCCACTCTCAACATAAGCAGATCACGAAAGAAAAATTAAACTTTACTGTAGTCTGGGAAGTCTCTCACCCGTAGCATATCTTCCTAACTAAACATCAAAGACAAACGCAACAGATATTATTTTCAGGCTGGGATGCAACCAGTCAGTAACACTGCACCTTCATGCAAACTAAGCACTGGCCACCCACCCACGGGAACACCTCTACAAGGGGTCAAGCAACAAATACCCCTCTGCATTCCCCCGTGCCCTCTTGCAGAAACAGTCTGAGGAAAATGGTCGTACAAGCTTTTCTTCTGGCTCTTCTGACGCAGAGGCAGGCGGAGCATGGAAGTTAATGCACCAAGAGGCGGATGGTTCATTCAGCCTCTTGACTCCATTCATGCCCAGAACAGCATGATCTTTGATCTCATGTCTACAAATACTTAAAGGGAGGGGGCCAGGAGGAGGGGGCCAGTCTTTTTTCAGTGGTACCCAGTGACAGGACAAGGGGCAATGTGTATAAAATCGAATATAGGAAGTTCCATCTCAACATGAAGAGGAACATCTTTACTTTGAGGGTGGCAGAGCACTGGAACAGGCTGACCAGAGAGGTCATGGAGTCTCCGACACTGGAGACATTCAAAACCCGACTGGACGCCATCCTGTGCAACCTGCTCTAGGTGGACCTGCTCTGGCAGGGGGGTTGGACCAGATGATCTCCAGAGGTCCCTTCTAACCCTTAACGTTCTGTGATTCTGGGAAGAGTAAAGCTCTGTGCCTTTATGCCCAGAGGCTGGTTATGGTCCCATGAGCTGTACATACCCATGCCAAGATAATGAAGCTGCCGTTGGAAAGTCCCCTCAAGATGAAATAACAGGAGTTGGCTTCAGTGAGATTTAGTTTGGGTCTAGTCCTTGCAGGAACAGAGAAAGCAAGCAAAGGCTCTCCTCTGTCACAGGGAAGCACAAATCAGATGCCTTCTTATTGGGGAAAGAGGTACTCCAGAGGAGGCATAGGAGTGATGGAGCTGCATTGCCACTTCACTCCATACCCACACAAAAGTTGGCTAGATGAAGCAACATGTCCTTGAACACTGAGCTATGTTATAGACATGTGAAAGACATTTTGGGTACTGGAAGCAGAATAACTACAAAGCAGAATGACTTTACCACATTTATTGCTGTGATTAGACTCATTCCAGTAATGAATCTGCCCTCACACACTGCTACATTGTGCTACTGTGGTACATATGTGTACATATTCTTGCGAAAATGCTGAGGCTACTGCTGAGAACTCCAAGAGGAATTTTGCTTCTTTTGTTCTTGTCTTGATGAGGTCCTTGGAAAATAATGTGGCTGTAAGCTGTTTTCAGTACTGACCTGTATCTAGCCAGTGGTCTTCAGCCCTGAGCATTTGCAACTCTTAAGAACAGGTTTAGAAAGAATTCTTGGCAGATGGCAACATTTCTGGAGCAGAACAGTGGCATTAGACATATTGGCAGAAGTTTGAGATGTTCTCCCGAGACACAAGTTTCATCCAATGAGTTCACATCTGGAGATGGATTGTTTCAGACTTGAGGATGAAGTCAGTTTTTAATCTGGAAAACAAGGAAAGAAGCAAGGAAACTGGAAGAACAAAATCTGTGTAAAGGAAAATGTATCAGTTTCTCCCAAATTTCTGGGAGTTCATGTTTCTAGAACCTTGATAAAAAATCAGGAGGAAAAACGTTATGTTTTTGGAAACAAAATTTGTGTTTGTACCCATACAATTCTCTCTGTAGTCCTTCCCGTTCACTGTTCCTTCTGCAGCACCACGGCTCCTCAGAGCTACAGCAGTCACAGCAGGGGGACCTGGCCACAACTGTCACCAGCCTGCTTCTGTCACACCCACCCTCACCCACTGCTGCCCAGAATGGAGGTGAGCTTAGAGCAAGGGAGAAATTCATCTCTCAGAGGAGAGAAACCATCCCACAGCAGTCCCAGCAAGGGCCCAGGCACTCTGTTGCCTAAGGAGAGAAGTCCTCTCCCCACCATAGAGACTGAGAGGCCACTTTCAGACCACAGAAAGTCTCTGGCAGCACATTCAGAA
This sequence comes from Chionis minor, assembly GCA_013398295.1. Taxonomy (NCBI): domain Eukaryota; kingdom Metazoa; phylum Chordata; class Aves; order Charadriiformes; family Chionidae; genus Chionis; species Chionis minor. The sequence goes on along the minus strand of VZSF01002587.1, from coordinate 288,266 downwards.
GTGAGGAACGTTTTTGCTGAAGTATGATTCTGGCCACAATTCTTTCACTCTTGAGTGAAGTTATTATTATTTTTTATTGTTGTTTTAGGAGGCTCCATTTCATTAGGAGCGGGAAGTCTCCATGTATACAAACACTCATATAGTAGAAAAATCAATAAACAGCCTTCTCTAGTATAATAATAAAAAACAACAAAAAAGACTATTGAAATCGCAGGCTGTAAGAACAAGAATAAATAGAGCTCTAGTGAGAAAATTCCTGTTTCTAGTTAGACCTGCCTCAGTGGGCAATGAGGCCATTGTCTTCTCCTCAGAGGTAGGAATGTGATGCTTCTCAGGCAGTTGTAAACTAATGCAGCAGTGATAAGGTTGAAATGGAGGCGTGTGTGTCCCCAGCACCGCTGCCCTGAAGGCAGGAACTTTCTTCATAACATGCTTTCCCAGAAACAGCCCTGCAAATTTCACAGTTCTTGAGTACAAGACAAAATATGCTTTTTTGTTTGTTTGTTTTTCTGCTCAAGATAATTGGTGATTGCCAGGAAGTTAAGAGGCTCTGGTTGATAAAGATTTTGGTCAAAGTGGCAATTAGAGCCGGTCATGAGATTTCTGACGACATGCCTTTTCGCTGGAAAATACTGAATCGTCAGATCCGGAACATTTCATATTAAAACATATCTGTTTCAATGAACCAACATCAAACCACAGGTAGTTTTCCACTGGAAAACTGCCTGGCTTCCTACCAGCTAGCCTGGTGGGCTGCTTGGGACACAGGGATCGTAGGCTCGCTGCCACCAAACTGGGAGCCTGGTAGTACTGGGAGACCTGGCTGAAGTCAGCAGTCCCAAAGTGTAAACTCCCAATCCCAGCCTTGGCTCAATGTGCTGCTCCATAAGAGGCAGCAGCAAGGCTGGAAAGAAGCACGTCCCGGGGAGCGTATTTTATTTTGGAAATACCATGCGTCATTGTTTCCTATTCCTATTTTTTCCCTATAAACTTCTCTTTTGTGGGTAATTTTGAAATAACTGGTTTCATTCCAAATCAGAACTAAACCAAATGTCAGAATTTCCCACGAACCAGGAATTTGATAATTTGGCCAGTCTTTCTGGTAATAATCCAGCAAATTTTCAATTGAATTGGATGCACTGCTTGATGGCAATGAGCAGTTTGATTTTCTACACAAATTTGAGTGCTTCTCAAAACACTTTTCAAATAGAAATAAACCATCATTTTGCTTTCAGCTACCGGTAGGTGAAAGCACAAGCAGCACCTGGACTCTTCTACCAAGGCAGCATCGCCACTGCTTGGTGAGGCTACCAGAGCACGACCTGCCAAGTCCTCAGAGAAGCAGGGCAGCTCTGCTCTCAAAACACAGTGAGGGACTGGGGGAGATGCCGCATGCCAGACTCCTAGTCTATACCTTATTAAACAATATTATAAAATAACAATCTCTCAGAATAAGACAGGCCAGTACAAAGCACAGTTTCATCTGATGAGAAATATGATGATTTGCATGAAGTGTCCTTCACCTGCCTCTTTATTATTGACCTTATGAAGTGATAGAGAGTTGGCTTGGGAGGAAGAATACAAGTCACCAGCAGTTTAACCTATGACCCATGACCCAGGATGGCAGTAGCTACTTCTCTGTTGACATTCATACCAACAAAACATGTTTCAAAACCCATCCTCAGCAGGACTAAAACCTCCAATGCTTTTTCCATCCACACAGCACAGGGCAAGGTGCTGTAATGGGGATCTGAGCATGGCCCAAAGGTCCAGAGGAAGGATTAGACTCCAGGTCTGAAACCTGTTCTTCAGAGAGGTTGTGATTTCCTAAGCTGGCAGCACAACTACCACCACAAAGGACGCCATCCTGTGCTTCCCAACCTGGCCATGACAGTGAGAGCAACAGGGATGCAACACTGGCAGTGTGCACGCAAATACTGCCAAACCTACTCATGGAGATTTCTCTGCAAAAGAGAGAGGCTCAGTCCTGGCTGAATTTCACGATTCCCAAAGAGCTCCAGGATGGCCAACAGAGGGAAGGTCGGTAGCTGAAGTGAAACAGCTTTGTCTTGATGCCTGAAACTGTGAGCCCTGGAGTCTTTTAGGTTCCAAACAACCTAATTTAGATTATTTTTTGTATGTGAGAATTGTGTGGTCATTATTTACTCATACCTGTGTTTAGGCAGGAGTATTCCTGTATTTAAGCACTTCCCAGCACTAGACACCTAGAAACGATACCAATTTAAGAGGAGAGAGAAAGAGAAGAACAAGAGACAAATATCAGGTAAGAGCATCCATCGATATCTTTCCAACAATATAATATGCCTTTAAATGGATGTAGGGCTCAGTCAAATGAAAAGTAAATTTTAAAAAAATTATCCAGATTTTGCTTACAACCACTTTAGTCCAGCAACTAGTGAGGGCTACACAGGATTTCTGCTTCAGAGGCAACTGAATCCAGCTGAGGTGATAGGTAAACTTGCTTTGGTAGACAGCCTGCAAGTACTGGAAATTATTGGTGTGCATCCAAAACTCACTGTCATCAAACTACAAGCATGGAGAAAGCATTACAACCTCTGTGTGACTATGCTGTAGCAATCACTAAGGCATCCTGTGTGTTTGCTTCAAAATAGTTCTGGGTTTACCATGGATACTCCAACAGAAGGACACATGCTACACTGCTTTATTTCTTTGCCAGAGAAGCCTCTGTGAAGCAGCAAGATCATCCCACAGAGCACTGTGCTTTTGGTACTGGCCTCCAAGACTTACCCTCTAGAACAAGGATGGCACGGGAGAAAGTTCCTAAAGTCAGGTTTTTGGAGGCTGTAGGCCAAAGAGGAGACCTGCTTTTCCCTCTCTGCCTTTGGGAGACAGGGAGGCACATGGGACTATGCTCCTTATCACATGCTCCCCAGGGATCAGAAAGGAAAGCACTCTCTGCTTCATGGCTCTCAGGAAAGATCCAAATAAAAGAAAGGTGCTCTGTTTCCAAGTCAGACCTCTACAAATGTACCCACCATCTGGAAGGCAAAACTGGACCCAGTCATCCTTCCTAGCCTATTAACTTCTAAAGTCTCGTTTGAACCCCAACTTATGGCCAGGACCCTGTAGATCGCAGGCAGACAACAGGGAAAGAGAATGGTGTTTGTGCATCTCTGTCTTTCTGTCTCTCTGCTGTCTCACCACGAGGAGCATGACATTCTGAGCTCCATTCAAGTTTGGGGAGTTTATAACGCATTCATTACCACTTCTCAAGCAGTGCACAAGTAGATTTTCTGCCAGTTGATAAACGCACTGGCAAAAAAGAAACCAGAAAAAAAGCAGCTCCCAGATTAATTTCATGTATAGGAAAACATTCACTACCAATTTCCAGTTTTAAACCTGGAAATCAGAAAGGCATCTTCAGACCACTGCCAGCAAGTTCCAGATGCACAGCGCAAGAGCAAACAGTTGTGAGGTACTTGGTAACATTCTGGCAGTGAATTCATCTGGGGGTGGCCATCTGCGTTGGCGTTGTATGCAAGGCTTGCCTTCCACTCTCTTCTATTAATAAGTTTAATAAGTAGAACCATGTGCTGGGCTTATGTGTGACACGCTAGGCACATCTAATGCACTGCAGAATCTAACAGTCCATGCTTTAGAAAAGTTTAAAAGAACAAAATATGTTCATGAAGGTATAGTTCTAGAGGCAAACAAAAAATAAGCTGAGGCCAGCAAATCAACTGAACTTCCTCCATTTTTCTGTTCATGTCTTCAAGCTGGTGACATGAACCTCAGACAACAAAATGTCAAACATTCACCTTTATTGTTGATGTAGCTGATTGGTGTCAGAAGATGGCATTGGTTTCATCAAAGAAACAACCATGGAGCCTGTAACACGTTACTGTTGATTAGGAAAGCTGCAAAGAGGGGAAATCAGGAAGACAACGGAAAAAACACAGAGACATAAAAAGGAAGAAAGGGCATCAAAAATATCAACTCTGCTCTCGAGGGATACAGTCTCCCACTCACAGTTCTGACACAATGGAAAAACAAAAAAGAGGTATCATATGGTTTAGTAAGTAAACAGCCTTCACAGTTCAGCCTGGCTATTTGTATTAACCTTTCATTCACATCTTGAGCTTCTGATAAAAAAAGGGATACAAATGAGTCCGAAATATACATCAGAATCTACCAATTTGGTTCTCTCCACAGAATAAATTGGATCAGATTTTCTATACAGAGTTTCTTCCAGCAAGAGAGTTTCTATAATGTGCATGTGACTTTCTGTTGCTATGCCAGAGTAATCCCCAAAGTAGATCATCTGCAATTTCAGACACATTCCCCAAGATCTATTCTCTATGCCTTATTTTCAATAGTTGCTGCTGTTGATGGCAGGGATCCTTTGCTCCTCCAAAATGTGTGTCATGCTCTTTCATGATGCACAGGTCCATCTTTTCAAAGGCTTGATGATTTCACATAAAAAAGATTTCATCAGATCAATGGGAGTGCCAGCAGTGGTACGTAATGTTTCTTACAGCCACATCTGTGGATGGTTATTTCACAGGTCATTTGGCAAAAAACACACAATTTTATGGGCTTTCAAAAACATTTTCAAGGAAAAGAAAAAGTGGAGACCTTTTCTGGAGGTGTCTTTCCAATAATCTTTGACCTCCCAGTTTCTACCTCTGAGCTGCCATAGACATAATAACTTTCCATGGGTGAAGTTATTACTTCTAAAAAGGGGAAGCATTCCAGTGCTACCATGTGCAACAAGTTGATTACAGACTATGGGATCCATAAATCAAAATGCCACGGGTTAGTGTTTGACTGGTCACCCTAATGTCAAGTGCAACTTCTTGATAGCAAGAAATAATTCCTTATTAAGGAACTGTGTGATTTTATGTGATGTACCTAAACAGAGAAATGCATTAGAGAAACCTCCAAGAGAATGAAACAAGGAGTGAAAGAACAACCTTGGAAGCAGGAAATTTAACACTGACTACTAAGGCCTAAGTAACTTTCCCCCAACTTGCTGTGAGCAGGGACCATTTCAGGACAGTTTCATTGTGCCTGTGAAAGTATTTAGTTATAATTTTATCTCTGAGTTGTGATGGTGCTGATTTGGCAAGCAATGGGGCATTTTGATTCCAGCTGGGTGGCTTTTAGTGGGAATAGGAATCTGTGCTATTTGTCAGATACTTGAATTGCCTAGTACTTCTTATTTTAAGGTATGAGGATTTAAACAAATTTGGAAATAGGATTTTACAGAATCAAGACACGGGAGACACAAAACTAACTGCAAACATTTCATAAATGTACAGCTGTAATAGTTTCCCGCTATCTTTTTGTTTTACTATTTTCATGGAAAATAGTAAAAGCAAGCAGCTGAACTTCATGATTCTCTTCAACCCCTTCAGTACAGCCCATCCAATTGCACAAATGACAATACTTCAGAGGTATGACTCTTTACTTTTTCACCCTTTATTTTTTTGCAGACAGAACTTCCATTGTTTAGATCTCTACCCAAAACAGTAGCCCTAACATATATCAAGAAGCTTCCTGTAGTTCACGGAGCTTGTGATTTTTTTTGCTGTGGAAAGAGTAAGTTTTGATTTCTAATCTCAAAATAGATTATGCCATTTATGTAAGTGTCTATACTGAACTGGTTACAGAGGGCTGATATTTTGGGATTGTTTGCGAGGGGGCTTCACAGTCTCAACAATGCTGGGTCCAGAGTGGTTCTTAGCTCAGTGTAGTCACGCTGCAGGGAAAGGAGTTTCTGGGTCATTTACTGTAAATTTTGGTTTAAGCGACCTGAGAAGTATCAGAACTGAAACCTGTGCCCTTGGGTAAGCACTACGTTAATCTACAAGTGTAACCTTTATGAATAGCTTTGGTTTTATTGTCTTTGCAAAAGCAACACCATTAGGTAAAGCATTAGATCACCACGGTCAGCTATTGTAAATCTTTTCTGAAAACACTCGATCAAACACACTGTGTTTCACTTATGTTTCTGGACGTATATTGTTAACTTTCTGGGAAATATTCCAATGGACAAGTTTGGAGTCAGAAATAATTTTTTTGAAAAGGATATTTTAAGGAGTAACCTTAGTTACTGATGTGAGCGTTCCCACTTGCAAACACATCTGAGGCAGTTGTACCCCTCCTATCAGGAAATACTATGCAACCTGTGAGTTTAAGAAAATTTGCCCAGCATAGTTTAAAAGTCAGAAATCAAATGAGGAGCTGCTCATGAATAAAACTGTGTGGAGGAATCTTATTTCCTGAATCTTTCACCCAAAATAACTCCCACCATGCTCCCAAAAAACCCCAAATGTGTTTGACAATATGAATGGATCACGTAAAGGCAGCTGAGACTTCTTATTAGACCCTCATTAGTCCTATCCTTTTATTCCTAGCTTGCAAAATTTTACCCTCATACTTAATTTCAACCTGTTGTTTTACCACTTCTATATTCAGATGTGCACAGGGAAGAAATGGCCCAGCTACCAAAATATCCTGAATATCAATGAGGAAAAAGATAATTCAGTTAATGAAGTTTATGCCCAGTCCTTTCATGTTGTCAAAAGCATGCAGTGCCATGTTAGAAGGCCCTGGCAACACAAGTTTCTTCTGGTTGTTGTAGCAACAAGTTAGACCTCAATTAAACAACAACTATATCATTTTGGACATGCTATTCCCCTGCTCTTTCAAAAAGACTTCTCTAAATCTGAAAATGATTAATTCAGTCAGATACAGCAAATCCACTGTAATGTTCTCAATAAAAACTGTAGAATAAAAATCCTAGCATTAGAACTCCATAGGCTTAGACTTAATTCACATGAATTGAGGAAGAAATTGGTAAGAGGAGTTCACAAGCCAGAGCTAGTCCTAAAATGATGGATTCAATCTTCCAAGGGCTTTTTCCACAAAGAATAAAACAAAGACACTTTGTCTTCCATCCCCAGAGGTTTCACTAGGAAGAGTCCAGAGTTATGTTGACCCAGACATGGGTCTCCAAGGTAGATTTTCTAGCTCTGCTCTGGTCTGATACCTTATTGAAAATTATGCCAATGCCCCATAACCATCACTAGGCGTTAACACTGAAGATACACTCGGAGGGCTAAAGAGAAGATGCCAGGCATTTATAGACTAGGGGAGATGGCCGAGAGGCATATTTTCCCCCTTGGATGTGGGGTCTCACTTAATCATGACGGGGGGGATATTTGAATCTTTTTATGCTGAGTTAGCTTTGGCTCCTTGCAATGCAAGTTCACAGGAGGTGCTAAGAAGGAGAGGTTTTTACAGGAAGTTCAGGGTAGACAGAATTGTTTTTCTTCTGCATCTGAATGAAAATCTGCCAGAAATGTGCAAGAGCCGGAATATTCTCTTTATTTTCATAGCACAGTAATTATTTTCTTCACAATGTGGTTCCAAAAGCCTTTAGGGTCTTTCAGCCCCTCCAGTCACTGGCTAATGGCTGGCACAGTTTAGGCTGATATTTGCTTATTCTCCGTGTTGTCTCTCCAAAACCTTCCCATCAGAGGAGGCTGTTGCTATGACCTCACCTTGACCGTCCTCGGCCACAGTTCAAAAATGACAACAAAGGAACAGTAAAAGTCTGATGTGTTACTTCCCATTAGTCCCCATTACTAAAAGAGAGAGTGCCCCTGCAGTGATGAACGGAGATGGAAGCATGTCGGAGGGGTTGGCTGTGGGGCACAGTAGTTCTGGGGACCTCATGGAGTGGAAAGGGCTTATCTTCTGTAGCCGTGGCCACGCAGCCACTTCCCCATGGGAGACAGAAGTATGTGGCCTAGACTTAGAGGTCAGCAGCAATATCCCATGTTAAAAAGCAGAATTTTTGCTCTCCCCGGGGCCTGGATGGCTGTCTGCACACTGTAAATTCAGCAACTTTTACAGGGGCTAGTCTCATACAAAGCAGCCTTCGCTGGGTGCTGCGCTCCCAAATCACTGGATGGCACTGCCGATCAACCGAGAGGTTCAGAAGGACAGGGTGAGGAAAACAGACAGTATCTGTACAGAGATGCAGTGGTGTCAGTGCTTTAAGCATGGTCACAGTCCTTTTTCAATGGTGACTCAGATGTAGGTCTGTAAAAAACAGGACTGAGACATACCTGCTTTAATATTCTCTTAACAAATGAAGGGGTCCTTATAGGTATCCCTAAAAGGAAAAATAAGTGAATATTTAAATGGGTGTTGCAGTTGAGGCACCATTGGCAAGTCCAGTTTCGCTACTTGGGGGCCTGTGCCTGGGAACAAGAAAGACAGAAAGAATTGGAGAACTCAACTGCAAAGAAAAACAGCTGGAGATAGAGTCCTTAATGTTTTGGGCTTTCAGTTCTGACAAGAAATTCTTACCTCAAAAGGACTTTAGTCTGCTAAAAGTCAATTAATCTATTCCTTTACAGCACAACCACTTCCAGCAAAACTTGTATGTATATTTGGGATAATTCATTCGATACAGGGAACTGCAGCTCTCCTTTTATTTGTGTGTGTTCACCCCTTAGATGACTGTGGTCAGGGTGGGAAAGAATCATCAGCATCCCTGATCTGACCAGGGCTCCCATATGTTGGCTGAAGGGTAACCACTTCTCTGTGCTCCCAGGGTTTCTTTATTCCTAAATAGCCCCACAGGCTGAGCAGCACAGTAATGAGCAATATCACAAATTCCAGAACAAAATAGCTGGTTTTCCCTCTGATCTGGGATCTCCAAGTGAGTTTTCTGACATTTAAAAAGGTGCAATCAGGGGTCAAAGTTTTCACTCCAACTGAGCTGTTCCTTCAGTCTCTCTTCTGAGGAGATATTCCCCTGAACTGTGATATACCTTGAAAGGGGGAATAAGGTCGTGCTGATGCCTCTTTCCTCAGTGAGGATCACAGCAGGATCTTCTTAGCCAGACACCCATATGTACAGAATTGAAAGTCAACCACTTTGACCTGTTTTGTAACTGTTTTGAAATTGGCCAATAGACCAACGGACCAACTGGCCAATTTGCAGGGAGAAATAGTGAGAGAGAGAATAGTGCCTTGCATGCGTGCACACACACACTCCAAGTGTGTTTCACTTCCTTGTAATACGAGAGTGATATTTTATCTGTTATTATAGATAAAGCCTAATGACAGATTTTTAAACTCTGGCCTTTTCTCCTCAACAAATTTATACATACACAGCTAGAACTAACAATTGTGACTGAATCTACATAAACAAACAAACAAAAAAATTGTTCGTATTGCATTTTTGTCTGTGAAAGGTTTAGCCCCTACAGGCAGATGCAATAGGACTATTGTCTACAGAAATAGTACTGGAACTGAACTGGGCCCTACCAGAAGAAGGCATGCCATAGTTAGCTGTTGTGGTTTAACCCCAGCTGGGAAACTAAGCACACGGCAGCCGCTCGCTCACTCCCCACTCCCTGTGGGATGGGGGAGAGAATCAGAATGGTAAAAGTGAGAAAACTCATGGGTTGAGGTAAAGATAGTTTAATAAGTAAAGCAGAAGCTGTGCACGCAAGCAAAGCAAATCAAGGAATTCATCCACTACTTGCCATCGGCAGGCAGGTCTTCAGCCATCTCCAGGAAAGCAGGGCTGCATCATGCATAAAAGTTATTTGGGATAACAAAATGCCGTAACTCCAAACACCCCTTCCCTTCTTCTTCCCCCAGCTTTATATGCTGAGCGTGACACTGGATAGTATGGAATATCCCTTTGACCATTTGGGGTCAGCTGTCCCAGCTGTGTCTCTTCTAAATTTCTTGTGCACTCCCAGCCTACTCACTGGTGGGGTGGGGTGAGAAGCAGAAAAGGCCTGGACACTGTGTGAGCACTGCTCAGCAATAATGAAAACATCCCTGTGTTATCAACACTGTTTCCAGCACAAATCCAAAAGTTAGCCACATACTAGCTTCTATGAAGAAAATTAACTCTACCCCAGCCTAAACCAGCGCATTAGCAAATATATGCAGTCCCAGCTGGAAAATCACCTTTTCTTTCATCAAGAGAAAACTTGCCCTGTTATTAATAATACCTGGATTTAACCCTGGTGCTTGAAAAAGCAGTAAAAGTCCTATGCAACTTTTGGGTGATTTGTCTAAGTCATGGTTGCAAGTTTCTAAGTCCTGCCCATAATAATACATCTTCATTATTCATACCTGATCCATTGACAACGCTATTTAAATAAAGCCTAACTAATGAAAATACCAGTATACCAAAATTCAAGAAGGTGACAATCAGTCTATCATTAACCACAAGTCATCTTACTGATTTTACCTGGGAGTATTGAGTGGCAGTGATCACAGTTTATACCACATATGCATATCGTAATGTTTGCCTATGAGCATCTTAGAGTTGTCTCAAGTGATTCAGATTCGTATCTTGCATATTTTCTAAAAAAACATGTTGGTGTGAAAATTGCTTCTAAGAAACTATCTGAAAGAGAGAAAGAAAAAAAATTGTATGTTTGTTCACTCTTACTAAAGTACTTCTGAAAAGCATTACAAGGGCATGAACAGAACAATATAGCTTTAAGAAGGCAGATTTCTAGAAATTTGCTAATGAACCTACCTCTAGAAATGATAAATGAGAGCAGAAAGAATAAAACAGTGAGAGAAGTTGTTTTCATTGAGGTTTTTCCTCAACTATTTCTTTACTTCACTAAGACTTTTGGCTCAGCCTTCTGGAGAACAAATACATTGCATGGTATAAAATTCTTACATAGAAAATGAAACTGAAAAATATTGACTGAGATAACTGACAGGAGAATACTAGTTGTATGCAAAACCCAAACAAAAATATAGGTTTTGATTTATATTCAGATAAGTTTGGGCATATGTGTGGACCACACAATGAGTGTGTTTGTTCTGTGCATAGAGAAACTGGACCACCGGGAAATTTTAATCTTTCACAAAATGCAGAAATATACTGTTTGTAGAGGTACTTTGCAACTGAGCGCACTGAAAAGCACATTGCTCTAGCCACAGAAATAGAACTACTCTTTGCAACTTTATCTCATTTGCAGGTGTAGCTTTTGGACCATGTTTCTGCTGAACAACCAGACATCCATATGTCCTTTATAAAAATAGTGTTATTAATTCATAAATAACAAACACAACACTTCTAATGCCCACTCACAAATCCCATCATTTGCACCTCATGATACTCTAGCCCACGTTCTTGTACCAACTGCTGAAGATACAAGCAAGGCTGTGGGCACAAGAAGATAAGGTCTTTCTAGGTCAAAGCACATTTTTCACACTCGGCGAGAGAGCCCATGCAATTCCAAGTGTAAGACTGACTGGAAGCTCAAAAGGCTGAGAAACCAGAGGAGTAATTCCCGTCATACACTAAAAAAACTCAAGTGCCTCTCAGTAAACACACAGGCACATTCCCTCTGAACAGGGCTTTTCTGAAGGAGCCCACAGAGCAATGTCATAACCAGGAACTTGGGAAGTGAGAAAGGTAACGTTAGCACTGGGCCTTCACCATGGTGATGAGAGACTTCCCCTGACATCTACCACAAGTCCACGTTGCTGCTCCTTACAAAGCCAGGCTGCAAGTGGCAAGTATCTTTAGGTACTTTTGGTAGGTCTTTTGACGAAACCAGGATTTCTCTTTCAGGGTGGGTACATCCTGTGTATTTGTCCCCCAACTATCCCAGCTGGGAACCTGCCAGGAAGAAGCAGCTCCTACCCATGCCCAAGCTTCCTGGGAGGGAAAGTAGGGCAGGACATATGGAGGAAACTCTTATATCCCACGTGTCGCTGCAGTACCCCAGGCTGCATCTCTGAGGAAACACAAACTGCTCCGTAATGGTTACAGATGCAAAGACCACCCTTTCTTTTACTGTTTTGACTGGGTCTGTAATCTCTGCAACTCTGCAGCCGTGGACAGGTCGAGTGACTGGCAAAGCAGACCCTTGTGCAACACATTCTTTCAGCTGCCTTCCCCACTTCTGGCCCCTCTCTGCAGTAGCAGATGGGAAATGTCTGTTATCCAAGCCCAAAAGTTTGTGATAAAATGAGTATAATTTTATTTCCCCCACTATTGACTTATGCTTTACATATTCCAATGGAAGAGGGTCAAACTGATTAATTGGGGGGAGGGGGTGGTTCAACAATGGAAAAAGCGATTTCTTAGGTTTTCAAACTGGATTCCTTTGGGGGGGAGGTTGCTGGGGGAAAAAAACCCAACCAAACAAACAAACAGAAAATTGTGAAAAGTTGTTTTGTATATATCAATCTTAATTATCAGAAATGCTTTTTGTTGTCAAAGCATCCTGCAGTTCTGAAAGCTTTTGTTTTTATTTAGGTTTTAAGTCTAAGTAAAAAATAGTTATGTTCAAGTCATCTTTTTTCCTCAAAGAATACAGCTTTTATACCAATTTCAGTGTTCCTGGAATTAGTAAAAATCTAAGTGGTTATAATTGACTCTGACTGTCTTTCTGACAGAACAAAAATCCATGGGGAAGGTGGCAGTTTTCCAACATGGTTTTTTAAAGCATGTGGTTGTTTAGACTGGTAAATATGCTTTGACATAGCTGTGAGATGTTTAGGAAAGCATTCTGTAATGACACTGGCTGATTCTCCCCAGCCATTGCATGCATAACAGATAAATTTGCCCTTGCTTACACAGTGTAAACATGTTTCAATGAAAAAAATAATAAGTTAAAGGTGGAAGATCAGATTTTGAAGCAGCTTTACCCTACATCTAGGAGCTCTGTCATCGTTTCTATCCATCCGTTTGTATCAACAGGGGGGTTTGTTTGTTTAATCACACTTTGCCATCTACAGCTTGAGATGCTGCTAATCTATTAGAAATTATAGCAGAATAAGCTTTTAACTTGTTAATTTTATTACACCAAAGATCAAATTTACATTCAGCCTCCTGTGCCAGAAGAACCTGGCTGTTTATTCTGGTTAGAGAACATGACAGTCAGTGCTATTTAAAAGCGATCATTTTTTTCTCCGTCCAAAAGATAAATGTTTTAAAACATATAAGCACTCTAATTTTTCTTCTTTAGAACATATGGCTCTATGTTGGCACTGCTGGGAGTTATTATTGTATTTAATGGCATACTATTATCCAGCCTCCAGCTGTCTGGGAACACAAGTGAAGAAAACACAGCTAGATATTTTTACCATGTATGATGCATAGCCCACAACATATAAGGTTGATCTGAGGGCTGTGGATAGTATCCAGCAAAAATTGGGTTGTGGGGTTGCTCTTGTTTTGCTTTAAAATGGCTATTTCAAAACTTCAACTGCCGGGTCCTTGCACTGTTTTCTCTTTATCACACAAAAGCAGCATGATCTATATTATTCTTCAGATTGTAGTAAGGAAATAAAATGTACATGAAGAATCCTCCTCAGTTTTGCTGCTTGTCCTGGCTTGGCTTTACCTGCCCACGCTAAAAATGCACAGGGAAAAAAAGCTGCCAGTGTTTTAGGAACTTGGGCATTAGCAAATCATAGGAGCTTCCAGTTCAATACTGGTGCAGTAAAATGAATGTGAAGGTCTTGGTGTTAAAGAGAATGGATCCCTGAACACAAGCAAACCTCTCTCAGACACAGCTACAAGAGAAAAACCTCCAGACCTCATGGTTCCATCTGAATCTTAGAGCTTGCCAGCCCTAGCTGTGTTTCTTAGAATATTTTCGCACTTCTGCATACTCCTGCAATAAATTCGAAATAACTCTTTCTGTCTAACTTCAGTTTTCTTGCACCCATCGGAGAGCCGTTGAGAAACTCAGCAATCTACTTGGCCAGCTATTGCCTTCTGTTAGTCTTCTCCATGCTAGCCTAGCTGAAAACATCCTGATCTAATGCTGGCTTCTTATTAAGGGTTTTCACTGGCAAGAAGCAGCCTGTTCTTGCAGCTCCACTGGCACTGGCAAAATTGCACTTGCATACAATTTGTGTGAAATTAGAATGGTTAGATAAGTGTTTTCTCCTTCAAAGATCATTGTGAGATCAACACACCACATTCCCCTCACTGGTTACTTATAACAAGCAGAAGTGCTCACATAAGTAAGCTGGAGCGATTCAATTCAGAGTTCACGAGATACAAAAAGGAGAAAGGAGGATGGTGGGGGGACACAAACAAATAAACACAAAAAAACCCCAAAAAGGGGAAAGAAAATCTTCCCTGAAGCTATGTCTAGACTGTGGGATCCAAGAGTACTTCCCACTCTCAGATCCTGGTGTGCACCCTTGCTGAATCCTGATTCCTTGTACGGATGAGGTCTGGGCGTGCCCATCCCAGAATGTCACAGGAGACTGAGTGCCTCCTGGGAAGGTGAAGAAAAGATCAAACTGAAATTATTGATCTTGGTGCAAGATTTTACTCACTGCTTCTCTTAGGGCGAATGTCTTCCTACATTAAGAAAGTTCCTCTAGCCTTTAAATTCGAGAACTTTTTTTGCATCATTTCGGTCACAGTTCACCAGCAGCCTCCCTGATTAAATAATTTACTCCTCAGCAGCAGGCAATGCTAGCTGTTCGGTGCAATCCCTCTTTAAAAGCCAAATCCTACTGAGAGAGAGAGCACAAATCACTAGTCTGGGTGTTACTCAAAGAGTCTGGAGTTGTGATTTTTTTGCTCTTCTCGTCTGTCTCAGCTTCAGTCAGTTCGCTACATCAATTACCAACACCAGACCCTGGTTCCAGTAGTGAAGACAGTAATCCAGGGGGTTGTCTATATATCTGTCTCAAGTCAGACTTCTCTTAAATGATGAACAAGGATAACATCTCTCTCACACACACATCTATTCAGACAAAATTTACTGCTTAGTTTGAAAACAAAAGGAATGAACCACTGTATCATTATTTTTAGTGAAGAAAATAGTCCAATCTTATCCAAAGAAACCGAATATATTCCCACTGCAGTTATCAGATTCAGGGTTCTACCATCTGGACCAGCATGATTCCTTATTACTTGGGGACCCCCCATACAGGCGCTGATAGCTTCTGCTTACATATTTATGCTTTCCACTGGGGGACACAAATCCTTCAGGAGGCTCAGCCTCAGGCAACCTTTCCTACCACTCACATTAAGTTGTCTTCATTGACTGACACGTTTCCTGCCTGTTTTCTGTATGGTCTGGAAATCCCTGAGGTATCGGGGTATGGAAGAGTGAGAGGGACATCCGACAGCAAGTGGCTGGAGGACAAACCAAGAGGATGCACTGTCCCTGATTCCTCTCGGCAAGCAGCTCTGCAAGGGAGAGCTTGCACCTTGCCAAGAGGGAGGCAGCATGCTTGACTTTTATCTGTGTGTTTGGAATATGTGTTTGAGTCAGCAGTGGAAAGGGTGGGATTCATCAGCCCCTGTGTAGGCAGTTGACTTATGAGTCATCTCACCCTAAGAAGGATCTAAAAAAAACGCAGGCTGTGCTCTAGGAAGGGCCTGTTTCCAGAAGTGACACTAAAGGAGCATGGATGACTAGTTTCTGTTGCAGACGTCCAAAAGGTAAACATCTGCTTTTAGGCAGAACAATCCCATTACCAGTTTCTCGTTTGTAATCTCTGAAGCTGCGATACGTCTTAATACCCTGCACCAAGATCCCTATCATTTCTTCCAAGGTTCACAGGAGATCTGTCTGTTTTAGGAGAAAACCACTCTTGTAAAAGGAGATTGCCATCTCCAAAGACAGTAGAAAAGGGTAGGGCATGGGAGATTCACTGCTACTAAGATTCTTCATTGCTCAGTTTACCTGTCAGCTGAGGGTCTTTTGCTCCTTTGTCAACCTACAAAGAGTAAAGAAATAGCTATCTGTGAAAAGTCCTCTTAGAGTGCCTGCATTTTCCAATGAGCCTTGACCCAACATGCAGCTACACAAGTTTCCTGATTAAGAAGGAATTGGCCCAGCCATGCCCGGTGTAATTATGCACTCTCCTTTCAAATCTGTCACATTATTTGCATGTCACACAGGCAGCTTGCTACTCAGGAGCACCAAAGGAAAAAATTCCATTTCTTTCTTGTTAAAAGATGCTGCTGACAGAGCTTACAATGCTTTTGCCCTGTATCATAGTGATAAACATACATTAAAAATAGCTGACAGTGACATCATTCATGTCTTCTGTTCTCATCTTCAGGAATCAAAACCACCCTAATTAGTAGATTCTATGGTGTGAAAGCTAGTTGAGCCTTTCTCCTCAACAAATTATATGATTTTTTTTTTTTTTTCAGCTCTGTTGTGGTTTGGGAAGTGATGGAGCAAGTATTTGGAGTGGGATGTTGAAAAATCACTCCACATTTGCCTGACTCATGAGAGATTCACCTTTGGCTCCAGCAGCAGGAAAGTCCTGATCATTTTGGAAAACTCCAAACCTAAAAGCTTTTTTAGAAATGTTGTTTAAAATGATCCTTCAAACAGAAGCTTATGTTGCAGTATATTGTTTTACCCTAATGATAAAATAAAGTAAGCTTATGCAATTTTAACTGATTGGTTTTCTGTATGATGATACTTCACATTTCTTAAGATCCTTACATCAAATAATCCCAACAGCATTAGCATGATCTTATAAATGCATTAGAAATTGCTAATCGTTATTACATGCATGTCATGACCGGGGAGGCAGTAAAACTGAAGGATCTGCTCAGGTCAAATGGGTGCTCAATAATAAAACCCAGAACTAATTGTTCCCTTCCCTCTTCTTTCAGTCTGCCTCTCTATACTTTTGGAAAGCAATGTCATGAACTATTAAATAATCTTGAAAGTGGATGAAAAAAAGAAGATATTGTTAAAATAAGGGCTGTTTTTTTCTGTACAGTTTCTTCATCAGAGAGTAACCAATGCCTATCATTTACGTGAGAACATTGTCCTCCTGTAGCAATGCATGGACTGAATTTTAGTATCATGGGCTACAAGTGACATGTTTAAAGCTTAAAGCTGGGTAGTCCCCAGCCCATCATAAATGGTATTCTGTGTCCCTTTTCTCAATTGTTACGTACACGTGGATTTACCAGTGGGGCTAAGATTCTTCCATTAGCACCACCTGGTGGGAAATGAACCCTCCAGATAATGTGATGGAGTTGAGATTCCCTCCATGAGCTTGTGGGCATAGGCACACCTGCACTCAGGCAGCATGCACAGCTAGATTTGGAGAACGGAAAGCCCAGGGGGAAAAAAAAGAAAAAAGGGAAAAAAAAAAAAAAAGACTGGTAGACTGTATTCTGCTGTTCTTATGTTTTCAGTGAAACAGCCACACAAGTGCCTGCTGCAACAAGCCTTTACTTCTCTGTCGAAAAAAAACACAGTTTATGGAAAGGAAAAAAAAGTTTCATTCAAAAGTTCTTCAGTAGCAGAGAGCAGTTGGTCAACAAGGCTGTGTTTGCCTCTTGTATTTCTAAGCAGTATCTGTCCCTGAAAACAAGCTCTTCCCAACTGCATTGGCCCAGATGCCTTCAAAATGTTTGCTTTTGAAGAGAAGTGAGGGAGGCATTTTGAAAAACGCATTGATTCCAGTGAGAGCACTCTTAAAAGTGAAACATCATGACTTTTTTTATTTCAGAAAATTTTCTGATTTTAGGGGAATTTTGTTTTGGGAGTGTTTTTTGTATTCTTCGTACACTATGTCATGACATCTCAGACAAATCTTCCTTTTATTATGGAAAAAATATCAGAGAAACTCTCAAAACACTCTATGTTTAATCTGTTTTGAAATGCCTGCGTTTCAAAACAAATGATTGCTTATTTATACATCCTAATTTTCTGAAGCAATTTGTTTTGCATGAAATCTTAAAACAATGTGTTTTCATTTTAAGTCAAACCAAAATGGACTTCCAAATATTGATGTATCTAAGAACATAAAAATTCCTAATTTCAACCAGATCTTATTACCAACTAGCTCCTCCAGGAAGCATAACACAGTGAGTCTTTACCCCAACTGGCAAATAAAGGGCAACATCTGATTGTGCAAGTTCCAGCACAGCGCATAATTAATATTGGCCAAGGAATTCAGACTCCAAAGCAGGAGAAACATTTTGAACTCTTATGTTACAGATGAGACTCCAACAGAGATAAAATTTATGCTTTCACATAACGGGAAAGAGAAATGCTCAGAAGTGAATTAAGTGTGTAGTCCTTACTGCTAGCCACAAACTGTGGCGTTCAGAAATGTTGCTAACAGGCATAGCAATAGGACAACACAGAACAAAAGTCACATTTTGGGTAAACAGATTCTCTTATCTCACAACCATCTCCAAAAAAATTCATTTCAGCTACTCATCTACCAAAAGGGAGAAAATTTCATTCGCTTTGTCCAAGATACTCCTATCAGTCATATTGCTCTAATAACTATGATGTTTGTAGGACAGTGTTCTGTGAAATAAACCCTATCTGTTGAGTAAAATCAAAGGAAAAAAATACAGTAAATATGTAAAATATAAACTATCTCTCGGTCCCCAAATGACAATAACTTCTTATTATCACTTCTTTTTCCCTACAACTATTGTCATCCTTTGTTTACACTATTACTTACAATGGCATTTATTCTAAGCATGACAGGGGGGTTGTCGGTTTGGGGTTTTTTTAATATGTTTTAGATGTCACTGGAAAATTGTGAACTTGCATGGTAAAATACACTGGAATTGGTTTCCCAGTAAGAATGTTTTATTCAAAACCCAAAACAACGGGGGGAGAAAATTTTATCACCAGCTCACATGACTGCACTTCTGGTAGGGTTATCCTGTGATTTGCAATATTGTTTCTCCAAAAACAGAGTGAGGTGACAGGCTTACAGTTACCCTTTTCAAATTTATATTATTCCAGTGCTGGAATTAAGTTAGAGGAGGATCTGAGATATACAGTATTGATTCTTGCATCATTTCCTTCAAGTCGCTACAATTTCCTAAGCACTGCTGAATTTCCTGGCTATAGAACAGGAAGTACAACAAGTATACGGTAAAAGAAATGATGCACCATGGTCTGTTCTCCTGGTAAATGGACAACTGAAGTCATTAGCTAGGCACAAACAACTGTGTCAAGCATGTGCATGGCATGGGCTGCCGAGAAACCCATCTCTAAGTAGTTCCTCCTTGCTTCCAATGCCAGACAGGGACCTCTGGAAAAGGTCTCCCCATTTGGCCTGCCTCTCTTCAAATGTGATGAGCTGCACTTGAAGTTGTCCTCCTCTCTTCACTGGCAATAAAGGGAGCCTTGAGAATTAGCGTCCTCTACATCCATACTTTTTAGGTGGCCAGACAGCAATTAGGCAAGCCCTGCAACTCCTGTCTCTGAAGCAAGTAAAAAGCTCAGAGACAGAACTGAAGCATCCAGGTTTTAACTCTGCTGGTAACCTCCTAGGATAATCTTGTAAAAACAATTTTTACTTATCGGTGCTTTGGGTAACTCGCTGATGATTCAATATGGAATATGTCACAGGCTTATTATGACACTTCTTTGACAGTTATTTGATCTGTGGATGAAGGATGAAGTCTACAAGCAAAGCACCAGTAGCCACACGGAGAAGTTTGCTTAGAGATGTCTATCACTTGCCTGTCTTAAGCCTCTGTTGTCAGTCTTTGGGTGCTTACAATAATCCATTAGCTAAAGTTTCAAATTAAAAAAAAAAAAAAGCAAAAAAAAGAGCAGCAAAAGCTACAGTCAAGGACAGCATTTGAAATAAAGATGCACATTGTGTTTGGTATATGGGTATATGTGAATCACCAGGATGCAGACAGCATAGCCTTAATGGATATTTTTATTCTTGTTTGAATCAACCCAGAGGTAGAGTTAAGAAGTTTTGCTGTTCTTGGTTGTAGACTTTAACATATACCACATACACCAGATTGCAGCATGTGCTGGTGGAAAAGCCACTCTGAGCAAGAGGAAAAAAGAATAAGGAAAAAAGTATTATCAAGGCTTTTGAAACAAAACTTCTAAAGCACCTTTAAATTGTAACATCTTGAGCAAAGAAAAGCCTGAATTATGTAAAAGCGGGCAGGGAGCCAACATCTGGCAATAATAAGATTGTTTTGTAAGCAAGCAGTTTTCTACACAGCACGCAGCTCTTGGTCCACATTAGAGCAAATAGCAAATCTGTGAAGATGTGCATGGTCTCTGGCTGCCAGAAGGATACCCTAGGCTTTGAGTGAAAATTTTTGTGTCATTTGATCTCCTAAAACAGCCAGCTGAGATGAGTTATGTTCCCCCTGCCAGGAACCTCGAAAGAATTGTTCAAACCATACGCTCATTCCTGCTGAATTGGAAACAAATGCCATAGCTGCATTGTTGGACTTTGAAATCAAACTCTCCCCGGCTCTTCCCAGCGTTCCTGGGAGGAAACAAAACTCCTTCCTGTGTCTGCCGCTTCTGTCTCTGCGGAGGGACCTCCTTCCCTCCACTCCCCATACTCCTTCTCATCCTTTCTCTCCTTCTCCCGCAACTGCAATCTCTCATTCCAGAAAGCCACATCACAGGTCTGCCCCATGTGTTAACGATCTTCTGTTTGCTGCCGTTAGACTTCGCCATCGCCTGTAGAAATAGAGTTGCTTAATTAGGTCCAGAGAGCTGGAGAACAACGAGGCCATTCAGGGTGGAACCCAGCCAGCAGCTTCTTCCCCTCTCTTTTTTGTTTTATTTTGTTTTTCCTCTTTTCTTAGAAGGGAAAAATCTCGAGCCCTTCCCTGCTTCTTCCCACCTGTAAAATCCACAGCTCAGCTGAGCGGGTTAAAGTCTTCAACCAGACCCTGCACCACAAAGAGACTGTCTTTCAAAGCCAGCTCCACCACCGCGGGGCTGGGGAGGGTGGGGGGGGAACAGGGGACCAGGGACCAAAACCCTGAACAAATGAACAAACAAAAGAAAAAACACAGAAAATCCTAAATTTGCCAGGCTGCAGGACTCTAGGGCTCAAAAAACCTAGACTGTGCTCCAAAGAGTAGGCAGCTACTGAGAGTTGTTCTCCAAGTCATGAGGGGCTTTGACAGTCACAGCCGCTCATTGACATGCTGTGGAAAGAAGTCTTGGAGGCCATCCCCTCAGTGCTCAGAGCTGCGTCTGGCTATGGTTTAGATTTTATTCCAGCCTTCATAAGAAGCATAGTTGCTTCCTGTTAAGCCAACAACGGTTGAACTCCATCTCAGATATTTAACTCTTTGAGTATCTTTGCTGACAAAGAAGCACGCACGCGTGCTTCATTTCAAACTGCCTGGCTGCCCTCCTTCTTCTTCCCCACCTTCCCTACAGGGCATCAGAGAGCATTCACAGATTTATCATTTCAAAGATATTTCACTGCAAAAATAACAGTCACCTGCTGAATAATTTAATCATCATATTAAAGATACTTTCTCAATGTTCTTACTTGACTTCTAGTTTTCATTTCATAGAGAGATTACACCAGGGATCCAAACTAAGCTGTAAATCACCACTGCTGCATATCAGCAGCAGTCCAGACCAGATAGTGTACAGCCACGAGCAATTATCTGGCATCTCTTAGGCTTTCATAGGTTTGCTCAGTAATATATATCAAACTGACCCACAAACATAAAAGTGATGGATTTACTCCAGAAAAAAGAACATTAAGCTTTTCCAGCTACTATTTTAATAATCAATTTGTTCTTCACTGCTCTAAAAAAAAAGAAATCCGTGTAACTCAGCTGAGACTCAACAAGATTTGTTTGCAACACTTATTTCAGCCAGCCCCAATGAAGCAATGCCACCAGGTTCTCCTTGGAAATTCAGTGCAAAAAGGGAAGGAAAGAAAATATCCAGTTCTTAATTTGCTCATTCTTTTTGTACCTGGGAAAAAAGTAGCTTTCTTCTGAAATGACAAGGTATACCACAGTCCTTTGTGTTTCAAAGATCATGCACGTTGGAGTATACAGACTGCAAGTGTTGCTAAGGCTGGGTGAAAATTAGCAGGCGATGGGTGCAAATGGAGTACCACAACCTTTGAAAGTTTCCGATACAAAATATGGGAAGATTTTCCTTTTAGACAGTGAAATTAAGTCCAGAAGAAGTATGTGGAAGCATGAAATACCCAAGTCTGGAGATCAGTTTATCTGTTTATCTTTTTTATGTTTCACGTAGGTCTCTATCCCTCTCAGCATATGACTGCAAAGCAGAATACCTCAGTCTGCACGCTGCTGGCCCTCACAGCCAGAGCTTGATGCATGCTCTGGAGAAGCACCTGGCTCTTGGGAAGGGTCTCCAGAGGAAGTAACAGAAAAGGCCTTCCTCTCCCACTGCAAAACAAAGCTTCACCGAAAAGAAAATTCCTGGAAGCTACATTTTTACATCCAAGGACAGATTTCTTCAAAGGAAGTTAAAGTAAGGGTAAGATCAAAGACCAGATAGGAAGAAGCAGGTTGTAGCAGTGGAAGATTCAATCATCAGACAAATAAACAAAAGGGTGTGTGACCCTGGAGAAGACTGCAGGGGAGCTTGCCTTACAACAAGGTGGTGGATTTCACCGGAAACCTGGGTAGGGTCTGAGGAAGCCTGGGGAAAGAGCGTGCGATGGTGATCTTCCTGGGCATCTGTGACACCAGTGACAGATGGACATTCTGGAGGTAACATTCAGGTTAACAGAAGGGAAGGTACAGACCAAGAGATCTGTGATCTCTGAGCTAGAGGTGACAGAGGAAGCTAAGTGACTATTGGATAAGGAGAGTCCTTGCATGAATAAATTAATTAAAAGATAGGAAATGGGGTATAAGTAAGTGGTCGGTTCTCACAACAGAGGGAGATCAACACCTCAGTTTTGCTGGCACTGGTGCTGAGAAACGAGCTATTTAATATACGCAGACATTGCTAGAAAAAGGGATGAGGCATGAGATCAACACTGCTGATGATTCTAAGTTGCGCAGAAGAATAGGGACATGAGGCTGTGAAGAACTACAGAGGGGTCCGATGAGACTGAATGGCTGGGCAATAAAAGAGCAGCTGAAATTCGTTGTGTAAAAATGTAAAGTGATGCATGTGGGGAAAGACAATCCTAGATCTGCATAGACAGGAGTGGTTTCTGAGCAAGACCTTAGTGTTATGATAGATGGTTCCATAAAAGCAAAGTGAAAATGTCAAGAAAAATCAGAAAAGGAAGAGAGAATAAAGCAAAATCATTTCAGTACTGTTGTATCAACCCTTGGTTCACACTTACTTTTCAAATTGCATGCAGTCCTTCTGGAGAGGAGGGGAACAGCATTTAAATTGCAAAAATTTCAGAGAGGAGCAGGGAAGCTGATGAGAGGTGTGAAAGGGCTTCCATATGATAAACAAGCAAGGAATCTGAGCCTCTTGGCTCTGGAAGAGGGCAAAATTAGAGCACCTATAGCTAAGGTCTACAAAGTCACAAACAGCATGGACAGGGTGGAGGGAGATCAACGGTCCACTCTCTCCACAGCTACAAGCAACACATGCACTCAGATGAAGCTAGTAGAAACCAAGCTCAAAACAAACAGGAGGAGGTGGCTTTTCATGCAACCATAGTAAGGCTGCTCTTGTTGAAGGACATTGCGAATGCAAGAAGTTTGCACAAGTTGATGGGTAGAAGATGCCAAAAAGATCCATAGAGAGCTGCTGAGCAGGCAAACCACGACAGGAGTAGTAGGTCCCTGAGCTGAAAATAGAGGCTAGGATGGGATTTGGGAGGGGGGAGGTAATATTAAAGATGTTTGTCCAGCACCTACTCATCCTTTTGTGCCTGCTTTTCATCACAGATAGAGACAGCACTGGGCAAGATGGACCTTAGGTCCAGTCTGGTATTGCCGTTCCTCATAGCGTTATGGTTGTCTCATAGACCCAGGAAGACTGATTTCCTCTCTGAAATTTATTATTTCTCTTCTCAACCAGAAAAACAAATTGAGGACAGGAAGGGAGTGTGACCAAAAATGTCAGTGGTCACCTTACCCTACACACCATCACTCACTGCTTGAAGTTACCTAACATTTTCAATAACAGATTCAAATATTAATCCAATTTGTTCTCCTCAGTGGCATTCTTGTACTTCCTGAGAGTATTTTATACATGTACTTTGAGTGAAACAGCAGGAAAATAGAGTGCAACCAGAAAATTAAACTCAGATTTGTAATTGCAGTTGTTCATACCAACAGTTGATTTCATGGGCAAAATGAAGATGAACACAGAAGGAAAGTGTACATTCAATTCACAGCAGAATAAAAATGTCTTGGTTTTCATATTTTACATATTCTCCTAAGAATTATTCATGTACATTTTTCCATGATTAACATATAATAGCAAACACATTTTTAAAGGGAGAGTGGAAGAGGTAAAACTCATTAAAAAAAATAATTCCTGCGTACTGTTCTCCCATATTAACCCTTCTAATAGCTTTAAATATATATACATATTTATTATTACTGAAAATTGGAAGATCTTCATTCAAATCAAAAGGGTAATTCCTAGGGTCTGCCAGTGCTTGTACTACTGACTCAGGGGCTGGGCTGTCCATGAACAGTGACCTGAAGAAGAAGTGTCACTTTGTGGTTTTGAGAGTCGAAGAGCTTATTTTAAAATACAAGTTTACTCACAAACAGAATTAGGGAGGGAGGTGTATGTCAGACTGATGTCCAGAAGTAGTCAATAGGCCGTGAAAATGTAAACCTGTGCTGAAGCAGAAAATACGGTCCTTTATGAAGGGAAAACAGAGGCCTATGTTCACCAAAAAGATTCAGGTATTCCTTCAGAAACATATTTTGATTTTTTTTTTTTAGTAGGATGTCACTAATCTTATGGTTATAATTTTTAAAACACCTTTAACATCTACAATTGTTCCTGCCTGACCATAACATCACTTTTAATATCTCTGAAATTAACTTTCCACTGCTCAGAACCAATGTGTTTTATTTAAAAGTATTAGAAGCCTCTGACAGACACCCAAGAAAAGGCCCGTGAGAACAAAAAGTGGTTTTAAAATACACATTTATTTCACGTTTCTGTTAACCTTCTCAGAGCTCACCTAATATCAAAGGCAAAATAGATCCAAGACACTGTAAAACCATCACATACACCTTGATTTTAATATTCTAATATTTCTTATAGAAATCGCTTAAATTCCAAAATAGCAGGAAGTGTTATTCTACCCATAGTGTAACCCCTTCTATGAGTTTATCATTATCATTGGAAATCACGGACTTGCAAAATTACAGAAAGGTAGGAAGGAAAATCAAAAGATGGAAAACTGTGGGCATTAAATGTAGTTTTGCAAAAAACATTTTTCTCAGTCCATTAATGCTTCCTGTCAGAGTGGCAGATTTTGGAGATAAGACACAAAATCAAGTCACGTTCAACCAAGCTCAGTTACAAATCACAGCTGAAGCTTGGTCACAAGAGTTCTGTCTACTCCTAAAACTACAGAAGCTGGCAGAGATGGCTTTTTTTTTCCTTTTTTTTTTTTTTTTTTTGCACTATAGATATATATACATACACAGTTTCTCATTTCTTTTTTCACGTACGGAAGACCTACACTCACAACAGATGGAGAAAGCATCTGACTTAACTGAAGAAAGAGCAACTACATAGTGTTGTCAAATAAATACAATGTTGTAAACTGCCTAAAAGAACAAACATCCGTTTCTTCGCCAAACTTTTCCAGTCATAAGGGTTTTAGGGGTTATTGTGCAGTCATTCACTGAAGCATTGATTCAAACTGATTGTGCTTCTTTAGGACAGATATTTTTCCATTTGCATTCCCTTGCTACATTTACCTGACTATCAAAAAAAAAGGGAAAAAATAAAATACGCACAGAAAATAGAATGAAATTTTCCATATTCAAGAGAGCTTTTGCTTCTTCATGTCAATGTTTTTCCTATATCAGCAGATTTCAGTTAAGAAATAGCCAGTAGAGGAAAAATTACTACTGTACCCACTGTGATGAACAGATATTAGCACTGATTTCTAATGGCATGGTAAGCTAGTCTGGTGACTTAATGCAAACCTCCATGTCTTCAAAAGTCCAGTTTATAAGAATTTTTCAAACACCATTAATATGCTTTGTAATCGTGCGATAATCTTGTGAGACTATGGAACAAAACATTCTCATTGCCACAGCTCTGATTCTGCAACTGGTGCACATACTGGGGCAGGGGGTAGGCTGCTTGAGGCAGATGGCCTTACTTTCTCATGGAGATTAAAAGATAGTAAAAAAGAACCTCTTGCTCTCTCTTTTTTTTTCTTCTTAGTGATGTAGTTATTCCCCTGTGATGGGCAGATATTTATCTCCGTGCAGATGAAAAGTGGGAAATGAGCAGTACTTACACAGACCCCTCAGCCTTTCCCACTTTTGGCTGTATTAGTGTCCTGCCATAATGACCCATAGCAATAGCAGTGGCACACATACAGATCTGATAGGTCTATACGATACTGATTTCAGACGCAACACTTTTCCCAGTATGTTTTATTCTTGAATACTCAGTGGAACCAGCTACGAGGGGTGCCAGGCCCAAAAATTTCTTTTAAATGGGAAGTTAAAAAATATTCTTGGAGTTTTGGCTTGACAATGGAACAGGAAAATTAAATGTTGAGGCCCCCCAAGGAATGGGAATCCCATGTCATTTTCTGAAGTCGTCCAAGTTTCCTGGAGCTGCCAGAGGTGGGTTAAGGAGCAAGACACCTCGGGAAACCCAAGATCATCCACAGCAGGCCAGGGAGAAGCAGATAAACGGAAGCAATTTCATCATTAAAATGCCAAATCTGTGCACCCCTGGAAACTGAAGCTCTGGCTTCCCTGGAGCTCTTTGGTTTCCTGTCATCATCCAGGTGGACAGTTAGGAGGCCAGGACATCAAGCTGGCAAGAAGCAACCCAGAAGCCCAACAGAACTTGACATACCCTGGTGGATCATGCACATTTCAGCAAACAAATGGTCCATAAGGATAACACATGCCATCAAAAAAAAAGAAAAAAAAAAAATCTGAGAAGTTTTACTGAGTCAGAAACAATTGCCCCATTTGATCCTAGAAGAAAAAACAAACTAACATGTTTTTAGGAATAGGTTGTTATTAGTGGTTTTCTTGGGCTGCTGTGCCCTTTCATGGCTGCAATCCCCACTGAGGCATTCAGATTTTCTCACTCCCTAAACACGTAGGCAAACCAGTCCCTGGAGCCCCTTATCCTTTTCGGGTATGGGATTAAAACCACATCAAACCATTAAGTAAGCAATTGTTTTCAAGACAGACCATTCCCAGTCCCTTTGCTTGTAATTTTTGCAGACCTCTTCTGCTCTCTGAGTCCTGGGAATTCACCTCATCCTCAATGGATGACTGGAGAAAGTGAGAGGAAAACTGCTAAATTTCTTCCCCTTTTCTTACTTCCAAGCATAACCTCTCTCTCCTCTTCCCTTCTCAGGATAGCTGTGGATCCTCATCTGGTTAACTAAGTCTCCCTAAGGCATGCAATTTCCATAATAATTCAGGACTTCTATAACATCTTTCTGTCAAAGCTCACCACAGGAAGGTATGGGATAAAGGTAATAAAGACTCATTTAAACTCAATGTATGAAATCAGACAACCAGACCTGGACCAAAATCACTTCCAAATCACCTCTGAATTTTGACTGAAGGAAGAAAAATCAGTGGGATCAGAACACAAATCACCCAAATGTGACCAATGTCATCGTACTGATGGAAGAACGAAATATAGTAAATTTGGAATCAGTCTACAGGTAAATGAAAAAGCAGATGCCTCAGCCACAGGATCCCCCTGGATTAAAAGGTGCCTGGGACATTTTAAGGCTGATTACAAAAGCCATGAGGGCAAACACATGGCAATAATCATGGGAGACTTCGGTTACTCTCATGCAAACCAGAAAAGCGACACAGTGGGTTGTGAGGCAAAAAGCTAATTGAGTTGTTTATTTTTTACATGGTATAAATGACTGCCTCATGGAGCAACCAGTCAGAGACCTGACAGAAGGGGAAGCATTTCTTGACCTAGTTCCAAGCAATCCACAGGACTCAGATCAAAATTTATTGCAAAGGGCCTCCAGGATTGCTAATGATCATAACATAATCAAATTCAAGATCCTTGTGGGAATAAAGGGGGGAAACCCATACTCCAGTGTCACTTAAGAAACTACATAAAAGTGGGAGAGGTTAGTATAAGCAAAACATGGTAAGCTGCTAAAAAGGTAAAGCACTTGAAGTCAGCTAGGAGACTATCTAAAAATATTTTACTAGGGTTTCACTGTAAATGCATACCACCTCTTTAAAAGTTTCAAATAGGACCCAAAAAGCTTAGCATTGTTAAATGTCAGACTAAAGGAGGCTCTTACAGCTAGAAAGACATTCAGAAATGGAGGTCACATCCAAGTGAAGAAAATAAAAAAGGTAAGAAAGTTTATATGTTAAATGCAAAAACACAATAAAATCAGAAAACATTTTGAAGAACAACTTGCTACAGGCATCCCGATTAATCACAAAAGTCTTGCAAACACAGAAGTAGCAAGAGCTTTGTCAGAGTTCGTGTGACTACTACATGACAGAGCTGTAAAAAGAGAATTCAATGCTGTATCAGAAAAGCTAAATGAATTATCTGGGTTGGTGTTTATAATGGAAAAGCTCAGAGAGGTTTTATGTGTGAAGCAAGTTTGAAATCTCCAACTGAAGTGCCAGTGGCAGGGGAGTAGTGTAGGTCAATAAAACAGTAGCAAATCTCTTAGACCAGATGCCATTCACCCAGCAGTCCTATAGGAACTAATATACAAAATCCTAAGCATGTGATTTATCACTTCAATGGCTTTGAAGGGCTCCCAGCCCAGAAAAATGGAAGGCTGCACAGATGACACAGCTTGTTAAATGGGTCTCAGGAGCATGGAAATACAGGATATTATAGACTACTAGTTAGGTTTCTATGTCAGGCAGATTGGTTGGAACTTTAATAGTAGGTATACCCATAGATATCTCATAACAGAGAAGAAACAAGTAATTTTTATAGAGGGCTGTCGTTCCTCCTAGATGCATTGCAGTTCCTTGAAGACCTCAATAAACATGCAAATAGGATGAGTCATTTGATACATTATATTTGGATTCCCAAAAAGCCTTTAACAGATTGAGCAACATGTACAGTTAAATTGTCATGGAAAAAGGAGGAAGATTCTCTCAGGAGTTAATATATAATTAGAAACTTTTTTTTAAAAAAAAGAAAAGCTGAAATGAACAGCCACTCTTAAAGGAGAAATGTCTGCTCTGTGATCTCTACTTGTCTACCTATCTGTAACAGATCTGTAGCAGAGGCTGAATAGTGAGTAAACGTTATTCATAATACAAAACTTCTCATATAAATTAAAATGTACTGCACAGAGTTACAGAAAGATCACTGCATGACTGAGCAATATGTCAGATAGTAGTCCACACTGTTAAACATAAAGTAACGTATGTCAGTAAGAATAACCTTAACTATACAGGCAGAATGACAGGCTCTATACTAATGATCATTCAAGAAAGATCGAGGAAAGAAACTGGAAATATGTAGCAAAAGAAGACTTTTAAGAATATTAACTTCTTAGAAGCTACTGAACTTATAGGAAAAGAACAGGAATTAGAAATATAAAATATCACTATCAATGTGTTTATAGTGGTATAAACTTGTGGTGGGTTTGTGGCTTGATTGATGTCGACAGAGCTGGTCTCTGAAAGGAGACATATTAGGACAGAAAAGGTACAGAAAAAAGCAATAGGATACGAGGAATTATTGAATAATTTCTCCATGGGGGAAAAAAATTAAGCAAGCCAGGTCTCTTCAGCCTGGAAAAGAGACAGTAAGTAAGAGATATGAAGGATCTGCAATTTCTGAAAGACACAGAGAATGTGAACAGAGAAATGTTAAATTTCACATGATGCCATCAAGCAGCAGATTTAACACAAGCTGCTGAAGTCCTTGCTCACACAGCAGATGACAGAATTGTGGAACTCTTCGCCATGTAGTATTTTGGGGTCTAAAAGCAAAAGTGTCCCAAGAGCAGTCAGACCAAAACACAGAGAAGTCCATAAAAGACACTTAAACACAATAATAAAGGAGCTTTTAGCTCAAGGACTTCAGCCACAGAATGACAGAAGTTATGAAAATAAAATATAGGAAAGTGCTACTGGTTAACTCTCCTACCAATATATGCTTCCCTGGACACCTGACACTGGCCAGCATCAGGGAGAGGACACTAGTATCACGAAATCTTTCCACTGACCCAGTGTAACGGTATTTATGCTGAAGAACTGGTTTGCATTAATATTTGTGTGGCAGGGCTTTTTTTCAACTGATGTAGTCCCTGCATGTGACCCACGCTGGTGGCATAGTCGGTCAGTGCAGGGACATGGCACGTTGTCAGCTCTCTGCTTGGTGGTTCTGAACTGGTACAAGTAAAAGTCGTTTTTCAAACAAACACATGGAGTGAATGGGACCACACAAAGTACCCCCAAAGGAGTTACTGAAACAGGAGGGTGAGAATGGCTGAGAAGAAATTAAAATGGGATATAATCAAACAGTAACCAAGCCCTTCCAGGCATATTTTTCATCCACTGTCTTTCCCATTCTCACATTTTGCTGACAGCATTTCACGTAGCTTAGGCCATATTGAGCAGACACTGGGAAAGTACCAAGCCTGAATTAGGCCCAATATGCAGATGAAATTACAGATGCTCTTGTGAACTGTATACAGACTCCCCAAATATTGCATACTTCCACTTTCAGGTAAGGCAGTGATTAAACCAATTTTCTTTGCTGCTTCTATAGCTTTTCTTCTTTTCTTTTCCCCCTAATCTCAGCTGCTCCATTAACTATCAGTTAACTTGTTCTGCATTTCCTTTTTGCAGCTTGACAAATGGAGTTTCCCCAAAAGAGACCACAGTAATAAACGTTTCTCATTGCAATGTATTGCAATGCACACCCTATATTTGAAAAAAAAAAAAAGTACTATAAAAAACTATTGAAATATTACTACAAGCAGCACCTTGACATTGGTTTAGTGACAAAGTGAATATCAATGCAAAAACACTAGCTGTAAGTTATCACTTAAACATCTCTTCAAGTTCAATTACGAACACAGGAAAGGCTAACAGTCAGTTACAGTAGATTCGTACTTGCTGGCACCACAAATGATGTCAACTTTTCAATAAAATATCCACCGGACCAACATACTGCAAAAAAAGCCAATTAATTTTGATCAGCAGTAGTGACTTGCATTTCAGAAGAGGCAGAATTTCTGCTGCTTGACTTGCAGGGAATCTTGGCTTGGAAGTAAGGGCTTGCAGGTCATGGCATCTCTAATTTTGCCAACCCCAAAAGGTGGCAATAGAGGTTTCTACAGTCCTAGTGTGAAACCTAATTTGTATTTGTAATACAAATTGTCTGTCAGAGCCATTGGAGAAGCACAATCTAAATGCAAATTTATCTGATAGTACAATTTGGACTGTTCCAGAGTCTTATCTATGTAAACAACTGGATTTTTTACAGGGTTTTGAAGTTGCTTGTGAAGATAAAAATCTCTGAAAATGAATAGACCCCACCACAGACAAATTTTACTAAGGGAAAATTTGCAGCCGCCTTTTTGGAAACATTCCTAAGGGAGTATGTCATGCACTAGGAAATCCATTCTGGATAACACTATAAAATTGCTCACCTTAATTCATATGCCAAATTCTTCTCTATTGAATAACAATTTATGGTATACTCTAGTGTCTGCCAGAAACTGCTGAATGAAAGCCACAGCTGTGTCTGTTATTCGGCAGAAACTACAATGTTGTCAATGCATTTATTCAGTGTATGAATGGGTTTGGTTGGAGTTTGAGTGGTCTGCAAGGGCTATAGCTGGGGACAGGCATACTCTCCATCCAGGCAACAAATGCAGGAGCAAAATGAAATGCTTGATCAGTAAGTTCTTTCTGGAACTGTGAAGGAACCATGTGCTGGAGGACATCTAGAGAGCCAGTATGTTGCTAATAGCCTCTCTGGCAGCTCAGTGCATGGCTGAACATGCCAGATGGGCTGTCCTCAGTTTTCCTGTAGAGCATTTTGTGTGAAGCAGCAGCAAATTGCATTCCGGGCCCTTCTCAAAACTGTACAGAGTGGAGTATGTTCACTATGGATGCTGTAGATATAACCCAAGAGCAGTATCCTACTGCTTTCACTTAAATTAAGTGGTACCCTACCTTGTCATGGAGCAAGATTCCTTCTCTGTAAAAATCCAATACTGACTAGCAATAAAACGTCAACAGAAAAATCAAAACCATGAAAAATTTTCAGATGTGTATCTGCCAGAAAAACATCAGGCAAATCTCAAATGATTCAGTTCAGGCTGGCAATAAGAGACCACAAAAATTCAAATTACACCAAAAGCAGAATGTCTAAGAAATTTATCTTACTTTTCAGATTATTCATTGCCCTGTTTAAATATTAGCCTAAAATGTCACCTGTCATCTTTGCATTTGCTCAGCTCCATAGATCATGTATACCCCAAGCTGCATAAACAGAAGTAGACTGAACAGTTAGAAGTAACTTCAGTAAGGCTATTTTAAAGAAAAAAAATGAAAGCAAAACGTGCCTTATTGAAAGAGATACTCGTGTTGGCCTTTGAGTCTGAAAGCGTTAAATCATTGGTCCTGAATAAAGCCGGGGTAGGTTAAGTCACCCTGGGAATACGTTATCATGTTTTTCAAGAAAGACACTTCTATTTTTAAGCAAAAACTGGGGCTCATGTGATCATATGATCTGGGTTTCACAGCAATTACCAACATATGAATCCAGCTTTGATTGAAGAAGAAATCAAACACATCACAGAGAAGATTTCAAACAGTTCATTGTATGTCCCTGAAGAATCACTTAACATTTCTCGTGTTCAGGGAAAACGAGGAGCTCCAAATACTTACAGGAACAGTAGAAAGATGTGTTCGGTCCACGCTGAAGGGAAACCAGAGGTGCCGCAGTGAGATGCTACAGCCCTCGGGACTGGTCCCTCTCCTCACATGCTACCCCTGGCCAGCAGCATCCCTCCCGGGTGGCAGCAGCAGCGCGTGGCTCAGACATGCCTGAGGTCATCCATACCCTTCTCGCCCTGCGCTTATCACAGCATTTGAAGAGGGCATTTCCATGCTTCATTTCCTGGGCAGTTTTCTCTCAAGTGCATTGTGCCCAATGCAGGCCTGACCAGAGCAAAATAAAGAAAAGTAATAATAATACAACTAAAATAGTAATGCCACTGTGCACCACTCCATTTATTTGAAGGAGCTGTATTGCTCAAGAGGATGGCGCAGGCTGGTGGGTGGCCCCAAGGCTGCAATTACAGAGCCTTCAAGACCCAAAAGCTACAGTTGGCTCCCTCCCTCCATCTCAGGAGCCGGGAATCTGGACTATTTCCAGTTGTTTATGCATCAAACTCAGCAGTTCTCCTAGATGCACTTGAAGGCAATGTGCCTGCTCAACAGGCAAAAAAAACACCAGCCCCCCAAAAAACACTGTAGGATGTCATCTCCATCCTTGGAGGTTTTCAAAACTATATTCCTGAGCAACCTGGACTGATCTCAGAGCTGACCTGCCTTCAAGCAGGAGACTGAAGCTGAGACCAACCTGAATTATCATATGGCTCTAGGGTTAACTGCAGACAGTTTCTATCATTAGTTTCACTGACTTCTATAAAAAGAAAATTAAGAGAAGCCTTACAAAACCTTCCATAAGGCTACCTTCAGGTGTGTTTTGTTAATGAAGGAGATTTTGCAAAGTGAGGCTGGCAATTCAGCATTGATCACCTCTTTCTGAAGTTAACTATTGCACCTTAATACCTGAAATTTGAAGTAATTATGTAGCATTATCCAGGCTTCCTCAGGGGAATGTTACCAGGACCAATTAAAGGTTAACTTTAGTTTCCAGTTTCCTAACAAAATATGGGAAGAGATTCCCTGAAGCCACAGTGATCTTTTTTTAAAAAGATTTTATTGAAGCCAGGATTTCAATTGTCTTCTGAAGTGTTGCATGATCATTTTGCAGGCTTTAGTCCCTTCTTCATCTTCCCCACCCCCCAGCAGAGAAAAATTAGCAAAGAATTTCTGTTTTATATACCGAGCATCTTGTAAGCTTTTCATTATGTTTTCAGCTCAGACCTCAGAATTTAAAATTCATTCTTTGGGGATGAAACTGGATAGATACAAACCCTGCAGTCACTTGGAATATTTTCAGCACAGAGCTGATGAGAACCCCAGTTATTCCACACCTACATGTGTGCTCCCTTTCTCGATACTTAGCAAATCAAAACTCACATCCAGTTTGCCCAAAAACATTAGGAAAGGTTAAAATCTATTTTGTTATTTGTGTCATCTCTATTAATGAGCACCCAGTTTTGCAACCATTGTTCACAGGAAGATCAGAATGGCTGAGATTACTGGAATGGAAACAAAAGGATAGTGTCATACAGAAAAAAAAATGCATGGCATAGATAGCAAGCCATGTGCTTTTACAAATTCCAGTCAAACACGACTGTAAAGGCTCTCAATAGAATTGAGAGGAATATAGCTATAGCTAAGAAAAATAAGTAGTTATACCTATTTTACAGGAGATGCTGCATGACATTATGAACTTAGAAAAATTCCTTAAAATAATTTAAAAAAACCCCACAATAAATCACACTTGTATACAACCAGAAAGAACAAATTCAAAATATATGTGAGACAGGACATTTCAGCTAAACACTCAGCTTTTTGTTGTGCAAACCACCACTAGTTCTTACAAACTTGGAGGTTCTACCTACATAAGACAGACTGATCATTTGCTGTTGACTACACTGTTGCACGTAACTTTACTTTCAGGAAAAAAGATGTCTCGACATCACTAGTCATCCACAGTACAGGGCTGTCAAACCAGGTGAACACAACTGGTGAAGGATGCTAATCATAATTTCCCAGCATTCAAAAATCTGCATCAGTATCAGTGAAGAAGACACCTTAAAAACAGGGTAAAAACTCAATATGGAAGGGCCTTCCTGTGCATGGAAGCAGGCAAAAAGAGACAATGCCCCACCAGTCATTTCCTCAACAATCAAAATAGGTTTAGTTCCCAGACTCATATATGGTCTAAGGTTCCTTCCAGTGGGGATTGGGTAGGAGGATGAGTGACCTGGGTGATGCTGATAAGGGTCTAGATTTTGGCTGAAGCAAAATAAAGACTCGGGTTGGGTGTACACCTGCACTCCAAGGTCTCACCACTTCAATTCAACCAACAAAACAGAAGACGCAAAAGAAATTAAAGATCTGCTGGTATTTTAATTAAGCTGATGAGCTGATGAGGGTATTTTCTCCTGTAATTGTAGGCTGACCAGAACTGTTTGTGAGAGGCTTTCCAACTGTTTCAGGCTGCCTAACTTGTTTGTAGCATTTATAATGATTTCTGTCCATTCAAAAGAAAATCAAAAAACCCACACAGAAATCTGTCTTGCTGAGGTGAATCTTAAGGAACACCTCATAAAAGGAAATTCATCACTTTTAGTAGTTTGTGGGTTTGTCATGAGTATATTACCATATTGCCGTTACCTCCTGTATTATTTCTTGCTGTTCACCACCAAAGCTGCGATGTTGCAAACTAAAAGAAAAAGGAAAAAAAAAAAAAAAAAAAAAAAAAAAAAAACAACCAAAAAACCAAGAACCAAAAAACCACCTCTGATGACCTAAAATGCCCCCAAACATTCTTAGGTTTTCAAAACCTGATTCCAAATTTAACATTATTCTCTAAACGTCTCCAAAGCTTGAATCTTTTTGTTCTCAATGGATTCCACCGAAGCTTTCCTGAAATCTCTCAGGACCCTATAAAACACATAGCATTTCCAAAGTATTTGCATGTCACTGGACCAAACCCCCAAGTTGTTGCTGCTCTTCCTTGTTCAAAACATAATGTCTTAAAAAGGAGCATTGTTCAAAGAGTGACCAAAGAGGAACCTGCAAATCCAGCCCACTGAGCAGCCCCTCTACTTTGAGTAGACAGCACAGCTGTCAACTTTTCAAATCTGTGGTCTGAGATATGTAGCTCCCAGGCTACATATCTCAACACTTTCCTAGAAGAGATGAGAGAGCCTGGGAGATAACATCACTTGAAAAATGCCTAAAATTATTCCCCCACCCAAAGGATTTATTTGCACTGATAATGATATGTTTTCTTTCTACACCGTTGCAGTAATACGCTTCTGCAATGCAGTAATCTCAGCTTTAGAGTGCTCTTGGAGCAACAGCAGCCTAGCTTCAAACCTGTAACTGTTTATCCTTATTGGCATACCATTTCGTCAATTCATCTCCATTATCACAAGCATCTTGACTTTGGTTTTCCTGACAAATCAAACATGTTTTATTCTCAGTCAGAAGAAGGATTTCTTAATGTTTCTCTTGCTCAGAGCACAGCTTGTAATGTTACCATGTCTTGAGCATGCCATAAACGTGGAATCTCTCTCAAACCATGGAACAGAGCCGAGACGAGATCAGAGCTGCAGCAGCAGCCAATTCCTTATGCTCCAATTACCAGCTACTCAAAATTTTCACTCTGGTAAATCTCTAACTCAAGAGCTTATGAAATGAAAAGTTTGTTACAGCACAGACATTAATGACCCCTCATTTGAAGAATACATTTGCTAGTATTGCAAGGAAGCTTAATTAACAACATCCTTCTCTAGTCTTTCTTAAAGTAGCCCCTCTAATTTAAATTTTATGTTAAAGAATATCGTCATTTTTATGGTTCTATTAGTGAATTAGGGAAAGATGCCTGATTGCATGGTAATTAGAGAGACAGTGACATTTTAATGTACCTTGTAATATGGTACTGTTGTATATAATTTGTAAAGTTCCATAAGATTTTCCATAGATTAAAAAAACTGTTTAAAAAAAGAATGTAAGCAAAGATTTTAATCAAAGCTGAGTGATACTGAAATTCCATTGAATAACCCTCTCTGTTTATGCTTTTGGCAGATGAAAACACTCAGAGAAGTGTAAAGTGACATCTGAGCCATACATATCCTTTGTCTGTGTATCAGTGAAGCAGATATATAGTGTTCCTAACCAATGAACATAATAAACACGTTTGTGACATTTCAGGAAAATTCATAACATTAGAAAGCCTACATACTGGCAATTATACCTGCCTTTCCTGAGTTACAGCTGATTTGTTGGTAAGCTCCACCTCTGCTCTTTACATTGCTTGAGGACAGAAATCAGGAGTTGGGGCTGAGGTGGGGGAAAATGGAAGTTAAGCCTCTCTTCCTCACAGAGAGATCCTTCTCCAGAAAGTGAGATTAACAACAAGGGCTTATTTTAGACATTTTGAACCAACTTCTTGGGCAATCGCCTTTTCCACCAAGCTCAACAGAGCTGAGTCTGGGACCAGCATTTCTGTTGAACTTAGCACTCCAATACCTCACACATTTTCCAACTACGTAAGAAAAGATAGTCTTATTTTAACATCATACAAATCCAGAGAAATCTTGGCAGTGTCTTCAGTGCAAGCAGAAAGCAACATATATCAGTCAGTGACAATATAACTTAGGTTATTTCCCATTTGAGGGTGATACCTCAAAGCAAACCACATAGGTGCACAGGTATATTTAAACTATTATACCTGTAGGGCATTATTAACAAAACTTTAAAGAAAATGTATGCAATTTTGCTGCAATTTCCTTTTTATCCAACACTCATTTCCAAATCTTTTGAAATATATTATGTTCAATTAAATTCTTTACCATCTTGCTCCTTAAAATTAACTAGGACTGAATTTTCACTGTGTTATGCCTGGCCTGACATTTAATTACCTGCACTTAGAATATTAGACACCATGCTGATTTCTGTCTGGAGGAAATGACCTAGGATCATTGGAAGCATATGAAGTTCATTTTAAGATGAAACAATAACTTATATTAGAGGATGTAAAAGGTCTTAACCTCTAGCCCCTCAACATACTGCAGCAAAAAGCTCCTCTTTTTTTTTTTTTTTTAATTAAAAAAAACATCTGCAATGCATTTTTCACCCAAAGTCACTTAATAGTCTTTAAAACCAAAATGTCCCTGGCTAAACGGCTGTGTATGAGCATACATGTAAGAAGCATCGCCCAGCTTGGCTGGCTGGCTTTGCTGGTTGTTTGGGGCATTAGGTTTACATTGAGTTATAGGCATTTGACATGCTCCTGAAGCATAATCTTTGTTTCTGTTAATGTTTCATTTAGAAAATAAAAAGTGATCAGTCTCACACACACACAAACTTTCCCTAGTGAGCAGCCTTTCTAGAGCTTCATCTTGCTTGAAATTCACTGCTAAGAGTGTCTGACTGGAGCACAGCTAGAAATTTGGTTGGCAGCTGTTAGTGCATAGAAATATGGTACCTGCCTCTTAAAAAGAGAAAGAAATGGGTGGAACTATCCTAGTAATTATTTAGCACTTGTCAGAGACTGTTTTGGTTGATTTCAGGGAAATGGCATATATTGGTTACACAGAATAGGAATTTTAGAAGTGCTTCAGGAAATGAATGTCCAACTCGCACATCAATCTTGTCCAGTCATTATCATCTAACTAAAAGCTGAGTTAATTAGGCTTCCCATTAAGTGCACTCTTTCTGGAATTTACACAATGCTAACTCAGTAAGCTTGCAAGGGCTGATCCTGACAGTGCTATAACCTTTCCTAAAATAACAAAATTAACTTTAAAGGCAGAGGCAATTGCATTTTGCCTTTGAATTATCAGGCCAGGATGTTATAGCACAGATGATTATTGTAGGCAGATTAGTGGGCCTAAAGCAGAGGGAGTGAAACTCTACCTTGCAAACAACATTGGTCTCCACTGAGAATGCCTGCCACCAGCTCTGCACCAAGGAAATCTAAAGCAAATTATCATTGGAAATACTATAAAAAAAACTCAGACAATGTAAACCTTAAGAGATTAACACTTGCACCTTAACTTGGCCTTGCAAACATCTAACTAGACAGCATGGGAATAAGTTATCACAAAGGCCACTGTAAAAGATATCTTGTTAAGATCATCACAGAAGAAAAATTCTAATTCAATTTGAACAGTGGTAAAATTTCCAGTATTTCCTGGTTTTACTTGGTCAGGAAAACAAAAATGCAGGAACCTGCAACTATATTGGACATCAGCTGCTAAAGACTTGCTGTTTGTCAATATCAAGGTCTTTCCCCCCATCTCAATATACAGAATGCCTGGCCCTGTATCCCATTTCTCCTTAATCCTTCTAATCTGGCTCCCCTTCCTCAGACCTCTGTTCCTCCATTGCTTTCATCTCCTTACCACAGCCCCACATTCCCCAACCCAAGGTTGGTGATTGCTAGTTCTTAGAAATATGATGCCTGCATCTTAAAAAATAAAGATTAAAATCACTAGCTGATCCCCCCTGCCCACAATATCCCAACCTAGCAGTGATATTCCTATTGCAAAGCAAATGTCTTCCTGACCACAAAGACTGTCTGGAGCTGCAAAAAGTAATTTTATTCATTATGGGTGTTTTTCTGCTGTTCAGTATATGGAAAGAGATGGCCTGGGTCTACTTCTACCTCTCAAGAGCTTCATTAGCTTCTGCAGGGCCCCTCTGTAAGTTGATCCAGAGACTGCAACTGCTCGTGGTGGCTCCTTGCTGGCAGGTACATGACCACATGGCAAGTATAGGCCAATGTAAAGTTGAACAGGCCAAACATGTTACCTCACCCATAAAATGTGATGGGCCAAAAAAATTAAGAGCCACCTGTAATTCAGTTATAGGCTAGCCATAAAACAGCATCTCAGGATGGCCATTTCCACCCATGACAGAGGTATGTGAAACATGGTAGCTTAAACTTGAAGGTGTCCATGCTTAGTTTCCATGAATTTGTCATGTATTCAAAGTTTTGAAGAAGAGCCCAGCAGGTACCACTGACAACTTCTCTGAATGCTTCTTTGTAATTTCTAAGCAAACTAACCAGACATAGTTTCTTCCAAAAGCTGCTTGTCATCTCCAAACACAGTTCAACCTATTCTCCAAACTTTTCCAGACTTGCAAATTTCTCTCCAAGTCTGCTGCAAGTGCCAGTCTTTACCAAGTTTCTTACAGTCTTGGCTGAGAGAGATTACACAAACAAGCAAAAATTATTTCAAATTTCAAAAGAACAATTTATGTCCAGCCCATGGTTTCGGCAAAGTTTCAGGTCAGGTCTTTATTTTACCTCCGCTGGTTCCCACATTGCGGTTTACGATGGAAACCTGAACCAAGGAATGCTCTCAGAATGGTTACAGCTGGTCTGGACACACAACACTAAAAACCAGGCTCAGAGATTTGTTTGTTCAAGAGCACCAACCAAGCACCTTTACCATGTGTTAAATACAGGTTATTTGAAAGGCATTTGAAAGCTAAATTGGGCTTAGTATTACCTTTTATGTTTTATGGGTTGTGGAAATTTTCCCTGCTTAATTATCAAAGCATTTTATGGCCTTCTACAATCCCCGGGAAAAAAAGGACAGAAGAGAAAGGCGGGGGAGGTAGCCTGATCCATCAGGGCATCCGGTTGAAAGTCTGACCTCCAGAGTTCCCGGGGAATGGTAGAGTTTGCTAACCTCCCAAAGCAAGAGAGTGACTGCCCTTTCCAGGAGGGCTCGCAGCTTTGAAATTGGAAGCCAAGAGGATGCACCAAACATGGCTCCTCAGTGCTTGGAGAGGCTGGTCGAGCCTTGTTGTGAGCCCCAGCTCCTACAACAAGGAGCTCCTCTGCTGTGTGATAATCACAGAGGGCAGGAAAACAAGCACCGAGCCTGCAGATCACCATGGTGTCTGTCTGTCTGGCACAGACCAAGAAAACAGAGCAGACTGGCTCTTTTATCAGCCCAATTGAACTGCTAAGCACTAAAGAGGAAAAAGCAATTTACAGTTTTTTTCTTAAATAACCACAGAAAACAATTCCAAAAGCAGTCATTTCTTCACAGCCCCCTTCAGCTGGGCTGAGGTTGCAGAGGGTCTGCAGAGCCCTTAGACCCACCAGTGGCCAGTGTCATGGCAGTGAAGAAGTGAACCAGGCCCTGCTAGAGCAACAGTCTCTACCTGGGCACTTGCTTCCTTTTCTGTGCCTTCCTTCACCCATTTCCTGCCTCTCCTGACTACTGCGATGGCAAAGGAAGACCCCTTCTCCTCTTGTTTGCACCAAGTCCAGCACCATAAGGCTACCAAGCTCTCCGCTTACTAATACCGCAGAATCAAAAAAACTAAAGAATAAATTCTTCTAAAACTAGTCCAGATCCCTCCTCTCTCAGTGCACTCCTTTGGGAATTTGGTACCTAAGCTTCTTGGAAATCCTGCTAGGAGTTTAATTGGATGTCGTACAATTAAGTCTCCTTAAGAACCATATGACCTTACTAGGCTGTCCTTTGAAGATTTTGGCATTCAATAGCAGGGAGTATGAAAGATTTTTACAGTGAGACATAAATTAATTTCCAAGTTACAGTAATAAGGGAGTGTCACATTTATTCAGACTGCTTCCTTCCTTTTTCTATCAAATGAAGTTAAAAACTGAGCGCCATAAATAATCTAGGCACACTTGCCAGCATCCAAGGCTGGCCTGGATTTTCTAAGGCTATCACAAGCTATTCAATGAGCTTCCTAATGCTGTTAGACAGCTGCCAACTCAACAGTTGGAAAAGCACAAGTTTGCCTAAGCACACTTATTTCTCCAACAGCATGTCTGAGCAAACAGTAACTCTGACACATGCATACAGTGCTGGTGTCCCTTCACGTACGACAGTGATATGGCAACTGTACTGCAGGCAGTTCATCCTCCAATGTACATAATGTAAGAATTTTGCACGCAATGTGTAGGATTTTACACATTAGAAGGAGGCCACAGAAAAGTGCAATTTTAGACACTAAGTAGGTACTATGTACAGTTGTATATCTTCAAGAACAAAAATCAAGAGCTTAGTTAATACCCTCTGTACTCATATTTCCCCACGTATGTCCGGCTTATACCAGTGATCTGTATTTTAAACCATTGTTACATGGTTCAAAATAAATATGGTGTACATACTGCATCCTCTCCTACCCTGGTCTAGCACTCCAAGCCAAGAAATCGAAGTGGCAGCAAAACATTTACATTTTGGCCTCACAACAAAGACAGCCCACCCCTCTGTGAGATCCAAATAAAAACCAGAAGGGATTGTCAAGGTAGCGAGAGCCACAGAGAATATGGCAGAGGAAGAAACGCCAGACAGGGAAGCAATTGCAAAGATTAATCTGAAGATGAGGAAGGGTGCTTCTAATAAATTGTGCAGGTGACAACCAGGCAGAACTTTGAGGAAGAGACCTTCAAAACATACTCTTAATTTTCACAAGCTGTTTATACTCTCTAAAGTCTCTGCCACTCATGAGAAGGGTTATCTAATTTTTTTTACTTCTGCCTAGCTCCAGGGTTTTCCCATCAATTTCCTCCCACCTGCCTTCAGCCAGGAATGGGGGTCACTTTCTAACAGGGCAAGGATTTATTTCCTGGTATGGCAGGAAAGGAAGGGAAAGAGTCAAATCCTTCAGGGTCTTTACTCTAACCACACAGCCCTCAGTTAAACGCACAACCCAACTGAACTCAGGGAGGCTTTTATAAGGCAATGATTAAGGATTAAACTCTGTACTCAGCATCACATCAGAGGACAGAAATCATACCCTTAAAACCGAGACATAGCAGCAAAGGATGTTACACTCAAACTGCCTTATGAACACCCCGCCTAGACTTAGTCAGCTCCAAGTTAGGTAACATTTAAGTTGAAAATACCAATAAGACTCAGCTCACTGATTACAGGTGCTTCACCCAGATGCAGCAGCTCTGTCTTCCTACTGACAACTGATAGAGTCAGGGTCTGGCCTTCATGAAAGAAGTCAGCCCACACTGTACATTGCACCCTTCTCAGAAAAAATAGTGGTTATATCTATTAAAAAGCAGGCTCAGAAATCTTCCCTCTTCCCTTCCTGAGGAAAAGCAAAACCTTGGCACCTAAAAATAAGTAAAAGCTGGGGAAATTAGAAGCTGCACTAGAACAGAAAGGTGAGATAAAATTAGGTTTGTAAAAATGAAGGAAAGAACAGACATGCCAGGTATGAAGGCTACCTCAAAGAGCAGCTCCTGGGAGGTGGAGACTATAGGTCTAGACAGGGGAACTCAACATGCAGCCCAGGTCTATTTACGTAGATATTAAGGTGGCAGAGTCCCAAATCAGAACTTGTAGCTAATAAAGCAGAGCCACACACCAGCTTCAGGTCAAACATAAACAAGCATTTTTGCTAAATAGTAGCAAAAATGTACTGGCATAAATTAAAAGACAAACTACCAGCAAGATTGGCTAGAACTATGTAGAAAGAAACATGAGTCATTTTTCTTCTGCTCTCAAATGTTTTGCAGTCTTCTTATTTGCCTGCTGTGAAAGGAAAAAAAGTCTTTTAATTTAAAAGTTAATAACTTTCTCCTATTTAATATGCTACAGTTTGCTTGCACTGAAATTTATGGCTAATCTTATCATTGCAGTCTTCGCAAAAGGTATCTTAAGTTCCAGAGATACACTGTTTCTAATGATTCCTTAACTTGTCGGTTCATTTTATACACAATTCAAACACCTGAATTACTGGTATCGAGGACAAACCATTATATTGCCCTTTTGCTTTGGTGTTTGCATTAGTTATTGATAACTTTGTGTACCATGAACAAATATTTGCTTTTGACTTTTATATTTTTTATTTATTTATATTTTTTTTAAAACAGAGATGCTTTTGGTTGTATATAGGCCGTTCCTGTTCTGCAAGCTATGGTAAGCATCACCTATTGATACTCCTGTCTTCAAAAACATTACCAGTGAGCCCACTGCTACATACATCATCTGCAGAGTAGAAGCCCAGGACGGGGGTGTTGCAGTGCACTTCCAGTGCATGCAGCTTCCACTGGAGGTCAAAGACAGGTGCCCACTCCTACTACCTGGGTAGTAGCTACGTACACAGACCGTGCTCATCTCCCGTCTCTGAGGCACAAATTTTGTAGTTTTATAGAGAGAAGCTAAGTGCTGAAGAAATCACAAATAGGGATGTTTAATGTAGAAATGATTCATAACACAACAGGCTAGATATT
This sequence comes from Chionis minor, assembly GCA_013398295.1. NCBI lineage: Eukaryota > Metazoa > Chordata > Aves > Charadriiformes > Chionidae > Chionis > Chionis minor. The sequence continues at coordinate 244,224 of VZSF01002587.1, read as the reverse complement.
AATAAGAAGTTATCTTTTCTGTGATTCAGCCCCTAGAAAGTGAGGGACCTCACTACTGCTGTCCAGCTAAGGGCAGGGTAACTTACTTCCCCCCTCACCCCCTTTTTAAAATCTCATTCAGGTCCATGTTATCATTGTAAAAGTCTTTCTACCCCAGCTGAAACTCTACAACCACCTCCACAGCTTTGACTGCCAACAGCCGACTACATGCAGTGTATTTTAATTCATGAGGTATGTTCACAAAGTGTTTTCTTTTTTTATTTGCCACCATGCTGTTTACTTTTTTTTCAGTCCCGGTGCAGCTCTCCACTGACTGACTAGAAGGAAGCACGGGATGATAAAATAGTCGTGACAGCCAGACAGGCAGGTCGCTTCGCAATAGCAATACACTTTGTGCTGCGAGCCACACAAAGGGAAATAAAAGTTTGCTGACTGCAATGGTACTGTTGCCTTAGTCCAGCTGAAGACCAGGGTCACCTGCTGCTTTGTAAGGGTTCCAGGTTCAATGTTCAAGCATGGACTACAGTAAATAACAGAGGCACAAACCACAGCAAAAGGACAAAGGGAAGCAAAATAGCACCCATGCAGAGGCTCTACAATAGCAGGTATGGTATCACGTAGTTTAGTTGAGCAGCAGTAGCTCCTACAAGAGTACAACGTACGTACGCATACACATAGCAATAGATACTTTGAGCTCCTATATCTCTACGAAGAATGAATAAACAGCACCAGTGGAAAGCCATAAGATTGTCACCTAGATAAGTTGCATAAATCTGGTATTTCAAATCTCTGAAAATAGACTTTGGCTGTTTGATTCAACCATAAATCAGGATCCCCGTTAATCTGGTTTTAGAGTGGCTTTCCTGTGCAGGTTTGAGGGTCTCAAAGGAATATACTGTTCGTTGATTTATATACTAGTCTTGCTGAAAAGTTGATTTACCATTGCTTTCTGCAAACAGTGAATTGCAGCTAGCTGGTTTCTCTGAATATGCAAAGCCTGTACTGTATATAAAGGTAGGAGAGTTTGACAGTTTGCAGCCAAGTAAATCACACTGATCCCAGTGTTTGCCTTGAGATTTACAGTGCACACTATAATTTAGGCCCCAATGCTGACCCACAAAATACAGCCAGATAGGGAAGTGTTTTGTCATCTTTTTATGCATAGGAACTTCTTTCATTTACCCATTATTTCAAAATCTCTCTACCTAACAAAATCCACTTTGAAAAGCATTACCAATGACATCAAGAAAAGTTTTCAAACTTAATTTGACAACAACCTCAACCAGTACATTTTAGCTCTTCAAGCAACCCTTGGGCTTTGAGAAGTGTCCTTTAGATTTCCAGCAATCCTTACTTATTTTAATATAAGTAAGTGCATACAGTCACAGTTAAAAGAGCCACTGCAGTAAGCATAAGTTCCAGAGGATTTCTGAAACCCAAAAGATGAAGGCTAACCACAGGCATTTCAACTCCAGTAAAAAGAAAAAAAAAACCAAAAAAAACCCAAAAAACAAACAAAAAAACCCAACAGCACCAAAACACCACACACACCACCACACAAACAGCAGAGAATATGAGAACTCATGTAATTAATTGTTCAGTCAGTATTCTCCATACCCACTGCTCCTGCACATTTGATAAGAATACTGTAATATTTATTTCTGTGCATGTGATAATACAAACCTGCAAACAGCTGCAACTTTTTAATAGGTATTTCAGGAAAATACATCTTCTCAAGGTCATTTGACCAATGCATTCACCACATGCAATATTTGTGAATCTAGATTCTTTGCCTACAGAGGTGACCCAGCTGTCACCATACTGCAGATATCAAGATAGCAGATATTTTTCTTTTTGCTGATGTTTAATTTGGCAAACTATAACTTGACACATTCTTTCTAGCGACTTTTCCTGCTTCTGGCAAAAATTGTGCACCTCATTGGCCAGCTGAATAATGAGGAAAGATTATCTCCTTTGTAGAAAATTATGCCGCCACTGTCACAATATGAAGACAGTGTAATTTATAGCTACTTCTCTCCCTCCTCCTTTCATTTTGGCCTGGACACTAGGTCTTTTATATCAAATTTCAAGCCATTTTTCATTTTAGGAGCTAATCTGTTTGGTTACTGAAGTGGAATGACAGAACACACCTGTGATCAAAGGGGAAGGTAGATGGAAAAAACATCTCCCGAGTTCATGTACATACTACATCCATTACCCTGACCTTGTAACATAGTGCTTCATATAGGTTTGGTCAATTATTAGTCATTTTACAGTTATTTTCAGAACAAAGAAACTATTGAGCAAGTCTGGCATGCATTTTGTCCTTTATTAATTTAAACTGTCCCAAGTAATGACTTCAGAGAGGTCAAATATCTCTTAATAAAAAAAAAAAAAAAAAAAAAAAAAAAACCACCCTCCTGTATCAATGAGCATATTCACAGTGGCAAAAACCAGAAATTATCATTCTTCAAGACAGAGCAAGACCACCTCCTGCTACCCAAACCGAGTCATCATGACCCTCTTTAGAGCAAAGAAATCCCAGATTCAAGACCTGGCTTAAACTCATTGCGGGTTTTCAAGACCCAGATTAGGCTAAGACAGCGTCTTCCCTCAGGAGCAGTTTTAAGTGTCTGTTTTGTTCCAGTGGGGAACAAAGCAAACCAAACTCTGAGTGCTGCAGTTTTTCCACAAGGAAAGAACTTTTCTCACCCAGTCATTTTTTATTAACTTCACTTGCATCATGAAAGCATTGACACATGGTGGGATTGTAAGGCTTATGAGGCAAAGCTAAAGGCCGCAATCCCAGCCCTGCGACTGTCTCAGCACTGCAAGTAGGGACAAGACTGCCAGCATCACACTTAAATGAATATTTCCCTTGCAGCTCATGGATTTTTCAACCAATCTTAGGATTTTTTTGTTGTTGTTGTTTTTTGTTATCTCAGTCCTCTATCTTGCACAGGGAGCATGCTCAAACTGGGAAATGGGTGGAAAATGGTGTAGAAGGAGGAATCATATCTGAGCATACTGTGAAGAACCTGGTTATCAGTTCATCTCCAGTACATGTCATTGCTTCTGTCTTCTAATACCTAGGTCACGTTCCCCTTAACCTTTTACTGAATCAGAATGAAATAATAGAAGATGAAAAAATAAAAGCCAGCTCTATCTGCTCATTTACTTCCTTCCTTCATTTGAAATAATAAACTATTTGTGGTATCATCTTCCATTACTCTTGAGGCAACTACGGTGGAGCAGAGGGTTATGTGAATTTACTAAGCGACAGAAGCTCAGTAAACTCCATCAAAGGAGAAAAATGGATGGCCTGCTTACTTGGCCCACCACAACAACAACTGGGAAAAAAAAAAAAAAAATCACAGAAAGAAAAATGAGGAAAAGCTTCCTTGTCCCCCATCTCCATCCACCCCTATCAAATGATTTCCCATGGCTGAGTAATGTAAAAATCATGTAGAAAATAGAGGATTTAGAAAACTGCTTCTTGATAAAAAGCACTTGGATTTCAACATCACTTTTCCATCAGCTTTAATGAAGCCATTCAAAATACAAGGTATCTGTCCAGAAGAAACAGAAAAGTATTTTGTAAATGCTGATAAAATGTAACCTTGCATTGTTACAAGACACATTTTCATTGCTTCATACCTAACGAAGCTGTTTTGAAAGGCTGAGGGAGTTGGGTCTTTTTAGTCTGGGGAAGAGAAGGCTGGCGGGGGATTTCATCAACGCTTACAAATACTTAAAGGGTGGGTGCCAGGAGGATGGGGCCAGTCTTTTTTCAGTGGTGCCCAGTGATAGGAAAAGAGGAAATGAGCACAAACTTGAACACAGGAAGTTCGATCTGAACGTGAGGAGGAACTTCTTTCCTTGGAGGGTGGCAGAGCACTGGAACAGGCTGCCCAGAGAGGAGGTGAAGTCTCCGACTGTGGAGACATTCCAAACCTGCCTGGACGCCATCCTGTGCAACCTGCTGTAGGTGGACCTGCTCTGGCAGGGGGGTTGGACCAGATGATCTCCAGAGGTCCCTTCCAGCCCCTAAGATTCTATGATTTTCTCATCTCTTGCAATAAGCTTTTTCCCCACGTGGGCCCCCATCTCTCTTCCTCTGAAGGATGAACAATAAAACACGTTCATTGTTTTCTTTATAGGCTTACAGATATAACGTGTTAGGAATTCCAAAGGTTTTCATTGCAAAATCCTTATACCATCTCCACGAGCAGAAAATGTGATCTTCCAGATGCCATCCTATTCCACTGGCTGGCTACCAGCACAAAAAAATGAACTATATGCAAGCCAAATAAAATGGCACTTCCAGTAGTAAACAACATCTATTTGCTCAAAGGCAGTCTTGTCTCATTCTGGTAAATATCTACCACCCTACAGCTAAGGAGAAGGTAGTCTGGTTGCACTACCCTCCTATATGCCGTAGGAATAGTTCCTCCAAAACAGCATGGAGGGCACCAAAATAGAAGCATCAGGCAGCATCCGAAATTCTCAGTTCCCTTCTCTCACTGATCTGGCGTGCAAGGATGTCCAACTTATACTGTCTCCAGATTCAGGAATGGATTCTGCCCCAAGCAAACCCATGGGATTCCGTGACTCTACAGAGAAGTGTGAAGCTGGAAAACATGAACTTTTGTCCACTTTTTTTTTTTTTTGTGAGCTAGGAAAAATTCTCTGAATATCCTCTTTGTGATAAGGTCAATGGATTTTAGAGACCATTTTTTGCAGCTCCAGAGGTGTTTGTAAACTGATAACACTTTATGTAAAATGACAAAATTGCAAACCTTGATAGCACATCAAATAAACCTCTGTTTAAAAAAAAAAAAAATAGAGAAACAAATGAAAACAGTGCTTTTGATTGGGAAACATTTTTGTTAACTGATTTCTATTTTCACAACCTCTTCTCCTATCTAATTTTAGCTAAAGCCTGAAAAAATAGTGTAGCTGGTTATTCTTTCAATACCTCCACCATGTTCAAAGTTAGGAAGCTTAGTCAAAACGCTTGAAAAATTCCGAAAAGGCAGAAAGAACTGCTAAGCACTCATACCAAATTTTGCTGTGGGGAAAAAAAAAATATTTTGCCAAACTCAAATTTATCGGTAAGAGCTAATCACCCATTTCAACAGTTACAGTTGTTTGCGTGTGAAAAGAAGTGGAAAGTGAAAACAGGGAGAACAGAACTCATTTACGCTAATAGTTCAGCAAGCAGCGTACCCCATTACTCCTAAGTGCTACGAATCTATGAACTACAGACCCTGTAATTACAAAACTGAACAGCACAGAGATGACAAACAAAGAAGGCGTACTCCAGGAGATGTGATAGCCTCCTCACAGCAGGTCAGCGCTCACTTTTGCTGAAGTTTTCCACCCAACTTCATTCAGATCAGATTGAACCAGAACCCAGAGAAGGACTGCTATCACCAAGGCACTTTGTCTTTTGCGAAATGCTGGGTTTGGTTTTAACAAATGGGCATTTTCCAGCAATATGTTTTCACAAGGAAAATTCCCAACAAGTTGTTGTTAGGAGCAAGCCAATTGCCAGATCAGAGATCTAGATTAAATAATTTGAAGACATTTCCAAGAAACATCTGTTTCTTCTACATGAATTTCCAAGTCTTTCCTCAGCTACTCTTTCTTAAACTTCTACAGTTGTCTTGTTTGGTTGCTTATTTTTTTTTTTAAAGGAGCTAGAAAAATCACTGCTTTTTCAACTACAAAAGGAGTACAAAGAAAAAGTGGCACAAAGGGTGAGTTTCTGAAAGCAAAACAAAGATAAAAAAGACTGAAAAAAAAGACTTTAAAATACCTGGGCTTACTCATGGAAAAGCTGTAAATGGAAGGGCAGGCACCTCACAAGAAACATTGAAATTTTTAACGCTGGCACTATTCATAAGCATTAAAGCCCTACAGCACTACCTGTAGAGAGACTTGAGCTTGTTCTGCTTGTACTCCCAAGCTGACAAGAAACCCACAGCTGTGGTTAACAGGGCATCAAGCCCAAGCTAATAAAGTTCAGCTGAGAAGCAGGGCGTATTAGTTTAGGCCTGGTGCCATGCTAGTTTGCTATATAGCTTCCAGTCAGCTCAGAGCAAAGACAGAACAAGCTCACATCTCCTTGCAAAAGATCACGTAGCCATTGCTTTAGATAAATAGGAAAACATAACATGGGAGCTCTAAGTCTTCAGGTTTGTGGACATACAGTAGTTAGAAATGTCTTTGTCCTTGTAGGCAAAGGTGCTAAGCTCTGCCCCATCGATGGGTTATGCTCATTCCTGGTTTACCCTCTGGACCTGACAGGTGCTTCACCCCACGGAAATACATCCCAGCAGAAAACCACAAATACTGCAGCCAGAGAAAGATGTGGGGTTAAGAAAAATCCAAAAGATTTCAGACATATATTTCACATAAGCAATCTACTAGTTTGGATTGCTGGAAAAGATCTATAGAAACAAGAGAAATCAGTATGGCAAAGCCACTAGTATTGTCTCATGAGATCTTTGTACGGTACTTAGAGATGTGCTCATGCTCTGAAATGTTACATGTAATGTGGTGTTGCGATATACTCATGACATGTTTACAGCTGACTTCTCTAATACGGTGTATTAGGGGAGAGACGGCTGCAGTGGAGACGAGGAATGGGAACTGGGAAAACACCTGTCAACATTCACCCTTCAGAGGTTAATACCACTGGTCTGAAGTGCTCAGCTCCAGTTTGAGAGAATGATTAATATCCTGCTGTGTTTTTCAGAGGAGGAAGTGTTGTCTCCAGAGCTGTCGTGATACAACACCACAACTTAAATTTCTACTGCTCTTCCTAAATCTTGTTAAGTTTCAGAAACTTTCTAAGATAACAGCTTGCAATGCATAAGACAGATGAACGTTGGTATCGATATCTAAATTATTAGTATTGTCTGTGATGGATAACTTTCTTCTTTGGCAATCTGGCTTATGGCCTCCAGGAAACACAAGATCTTTCAACCTTTTGTTCCAAAAAAAAATTTACAGCAAGGGATTAAAATGTCTGTAAATCACTGCAACTGCTCACATTTCACTGCTGAGGAAAGAGGCTGCTTCATTCTTTACTGTCAGATCTGTACGGTGGTATCTCTCACACCTCTCATCCATGGAAGACTAGCAAAGTAAAACTGCCAAGATTTGCTGAATCTCAGAGGCTGTTGTTGAGTAAGTGGATGTGCTGGTCTCTAAATAGACGCACGTCAAGCCATCGTTTGACATCTGTTGGCATCTATATGGCAGTCCAAGAGTTGTGAAGCTACTTCCATCAAACAAGGTGTAGGCCAAAAATATTTCTTTCTCAGTGATCTTACCTTGGATAACTACAACATTCAAATTTTGAGACTGATTCCTGCTGTAGGTGCAAGGCATGAGAAATATCTACAGAGAAGTGCACTGGTCGTGTGACTATACAATAAAATTGGGATGCAGGAATTGAGCTCAGCCTCCTGTTCTGCCACAGACTCCCATGAAAAGGCAAATTCACTGAGGTCCTCTACTCCCCTCAGTAAGGCACAGAGCATAACGACGCAAGTGTTCCCCATACCTGGAAGTGTTAGGAGAATAAATAAAAATTATGTGCACATGCAATGTGTTAGATAATTATGTAATGATTTATTGTCACGTCGTGTGAATACAGCACAAGATTTAGAAACAATCTCAGAAAGAATTTCTAAAGCCATTAGCTGGCAAACTTTCCACACCTGCCAAGTCCAGACCCCAAAACTAATTCATAAGCATTCAGTAACTTCCCTCTCACCTTGGTGACTCTACTGTAATTTTAGCATTGACTTCACCACCTGCACGAGTATGGTTGAGATCAATCCACCTGATTCTCACAAAAACCTCAGTAAAGAAGGGGCTCAGTTCTCTTATCTGGCGTCAATCAAATGTCAAGAATGAGATTTCTATGGCATTTACACAGTCCCATAGATTGCGAGATATTCATGGGATTTGAAAAGCAAAGGCTTTGCTGATATTTTTCTAAGTTCACTAAGGTAAAAGTGTGCTTGCTCCACCCAAAGCTGGAGTGACAGCAATGTGCTGGACTTTGTTTGCATGCATTCTTCCCATGCCATCTACCTGTCCGATAAAAACAGTCAGGCCTTAGCTCCAGTCTCACATACACTTGTTTTCACCAGATAGAGCTGTACTGTAGAAGACTTCTGTCACAGACAAGTGAAATCAGAAATGGATTCTGTCCCTGTTTTTCATACTTAAAAGAAGGGTGGGAGAAAGGGAGCGAGTTGAAAAACTTCAAAAGCTCCAGATCAGGATCTAATCTGAAAATTAAGGCCATTTCTAAAAAAGGTTAACAAACAAACAAACAAACAAAAATTATAGGTCTGATTGTACTAGTCTTCCTTGTGAGGAAATGGGGAGGAAAAGCTGTGAAATTTCCATTTTACACCATTTCACTTTGGAAAAGTTTGTACCTTCCTTTCCTCTGCATTTTTCCTTTGCAAATTGTGAACTCCAATATTTTGGTAGAGAAAATGGGAAAAAAAACATGCTTTGTTCTACATGGAGTCACATTTGTCATGAATGAAAGTCTTTTTTTATTGTAGAATGGATACCTTTATTAAAACAATAATATCTACAAACATACAAATTTGCAGTAAGAGAGATCAGTTTTCAATTTTGAATACAATTCTGGAAGAATAAGCAAAAGTGTGGAGACCTTGTCTCCTCTGCAAACCTGTTTTCTAGCCCTTAATATCTGTTTACTGTCTTCTACTAATTATGATACAGACAATTGACTTTTCACAGTCCTCTTTCTGTGCTGATATTTACAAGGAGCTAGAGGACTGATTTTATATACTGCAGATCTGAAAATTACTCTTGGACTTAACACAGTCATTTAAATGCCAAGTTTTTGTAAAGGCCTCACAAATGTCTTGGATTTGTAGTTCATGAAAAGTTTCATTCTTTGAAAGACTCTCTGAATAGTCTTGCCAGGGAAGTGGTGGTAAAATGGTTTTAGCACTTCTGTGAAAACTGTAGCGCAGATGACTAGAGATTATAATACACAGAATAAGGCCTTGGAGAGTACATTAGACTTTAAGAGCACTTGAAAGCTTAACTAGAAGCTGGTCAAAGAAAACCAAACACAAACCCATCTCTCCTTTCCCTTCCCCACTACAGACCGTTCAGTCCTTTCACACACAAAAAAATAAACAAAATAACGTAAGAATGAAAATACTTAGATCCAGAACGTTTGTTATGTTGCCTCACAGAAGATTAAGTCAGCCTGGTTAACGTTACCCATATGGCAGAATAATGACTTGAGGCTACAGAACTAGAAACCTCATAAGGCTTTGACACGGCATATCCCAATCTTTTAAATCATGAAATGCTTCAGAATTGGGGTTCAGTATTTCCTAGGGAAATGCAATGCTTCACACAGTATTGTTTTTTAATCATAAATTGGCTTTTTTTTTAGCAAACAAGCTTTTTTACATATTTTTCAGCTGACCACTGGACAAGTCTGAAAATACAACTGTTGGATTTCCAGCCTTTTTGAAGACAGCACTTCATATTGGCGGTCATACTGGTGGGCCTAAAAAGTTACCCTCCTCAAGATGATTGGGGTCCTGTCCTGGCATGCAGCAGAGACACAACCTGAAATGTCTTTTTAAGGAGCCATACAAAAGTTACATACTTATGGGCAGAAAGGCAGAGAATTGCTGTTAGATCAGAAACAGGCTAGAAAACAAAGGATAGGATCAAGTAATGAATTCTCTATGCAGCAGTTATCAGCCAGAGCCTTGAAATGGTGGAAGGAACCAGCCAGCACTGATGGGTGATTTGGTTATTTAGGGCTTGGTCCAGGCCAGAGCAGACTGTGAGGTCAAGAAAACCAAAAACACAACGATAAAACCAAATGTAAAACAGAAAAATCACCTTTTAGAAATGCAAAAAATTAAATATAACCAGGTCTTACACCTGACAGGGTCCTGACAACCCTTTCAGTTCAAGGAGAGAGAGTGTGAGACATGGCAGGGAGCTTGGAGAAAGTGTCCTGTTCACTGGCAGCCAAGAGCAAAGGAAACGTTGGGCTTCATAAGGAAGGGGAGGAATAACCACCTCAGTCAGGGCATTGCAGGGTAGAGGTAGGATTAGGCAAGAGGCAGAGCTTCTCCTGTCAAGCACGTTTGTAAAGCCTGGAATCACTAACATTAGAAAGGTGACAGTCTGGGATTTGATGGAAGTTTATAAAGTATGGCATATTCTGAGAAGACTGGATGAAATCTTTCTTCATTCTGTCCTGGACTCTGCAGTCAGTGCAATAAAGCACAGCTAAATACCCAAAGCAGCTAAACACAGTGCTTCTCCATAAAGTGCAGGATTAAAATGAGGAGTACACTGTCCCAAGAGCTGGAAAGGCTGAGGCATAATCAGGATTCAAATACTGGAATATATATACATGGGAAATATGCAATGTTATGATCATGAACAGCAATACTTTTGGAAGAGATGGTATACCCTATGCTTTAGAGTACAAACCAATTGTTAGATACTGCAATTAAAACTATGTGCAGGCAAGATCAGACTAGCTGCTTGCTGCGAAGTTCATGAACCTCCTTCAGGATCCAGCTGGTGAGTCTGCAAATGCAAAGCCTGAAAAAGCAAAGTGTGCTGAAGCTATTTTCTCATTGCGGCAGGAGGTATAGGAAGATCCTGTGAAACAAAATCAGTTTAAAAAAGGAAGAAACTCAAACTCCCACAGACCTGTTTGAGCTATGTTTTTCTGCTCTTTTAGTTAGCCTCCCTTTTTAATTTTCCCCGGTGCTCTGAGATTTCAAATTCATTGCCTTTCTGATCTCAATTTATCAGGCACTTTGAAGTCAGACATAGTGACACCTTTTCAAAATGACTTAGACAAAAACAACTGCCTGCATTTCTTGCTATGTGTGTGAGAATTTAAAGGAACAAATCATTCCATGTGCTTTAAAAAGTGGCCTAGAAATGCATATGGCAAAATGCATTTTTACGTGTCTGTGAAATAAACTTAGAGAGAAAATCACTTCTTTTAAGAAATCGTCTTTAGATAAATCAGCAAAGGCTACTTTGTGTGCCCAAATTCTTTAGAAACCATTTATCCAAGTAATAGTTGAAGATAATTATCCAAGCACATGCTTATAAAGGAAGGCAAGATTTGTAAGAGACATATCTTTCAAGTCCATATAGCTGGAGAAAGCAGACAAGCTTTCAGACATACAAGCCTTTCTCCAACTCACTTTTTTTCTCAACTTTGTAAGCTGGTGTAATAAAATAAACCATGTACACCCCAAAACTATCATAGCTACAACACTGTCACCGACACTCACACAGCTAATGACTGAAAAGGCACACTGCATATGAATGTAAGAGTCAGCTGAAAGCTGTTTTAGCATAATGGCAAACAAAAAAACCCAATGCTTTCCCAGCAAATATTCCTGCAAAAGTGTGTGTTGAAGTTCTACCTTAAAGATCTTCCTGGTGAGAATAAAAACCTGAAACGGCTTTTTGGTTTTATTTAATTTTTTGACCGTTGCTGTTAATAGGAATGTCACGTTCAAAGAACTTCAATACCAGGGAAAAAAAGACAGACACAGGGGTGACGGGATGCTGTAGATTCCTCACAGTTATAAACGAAATACCGGAAAACACATCTGGGAGCCACATTGCTGAAGGCTGAATAAAATGAACCTAATGATCTGTGGGCCGAAGCAGTGCTGGGACTGAAGGCAGATAGAGCTCTGCCTATGCAGTAGACCAGAAATGTGTAGCATCATGTCTACCTCCAGCATCTGCAGTTGAGAGATGCCAACTTTCCCAAAACTGTTTTCAGTAGAAATACATCAGGCCTTGTTTACTTCTCCCAGATGTGCAATGAAGGGAGATAGCAAAATACTGGAGAAAATTGCAGCTTTGCTTCTCAATATTCTCCTGCGCCTTTCCTGACTAAATGCTGAAATAGCAGTGCTACTTGGGTACGAATGCTGTCCTCACTCTTCCCCTCAGAAGAAATAGTTACAGGTAACAGGAGCTGCTCAATAGCAACCTTTAAACTCTCGGAACAAGTATATTATACATGGAGACTGCACAATTCCTATATTCAGGGGATTACAGATCCTTCATCTAGGTGTATTTGGAGAACAAAAGCTAATTGACTGCTTGGAAGTGTCACCCAAGAGTTTTCTTCCTCCTGTGGCCCTGTGGATTACAGCAAGTCTGCTGCTGACTGTCATGCTTATCCACATACATGTAACTGAGGTCAGTGACAGAAAAAATCATCCCTCAGTTGTTCTCGGAAAGTGTCTTAACTGGGTAAGTACTTTCCACTACACTGGGTATTTATTCATACTTTCTTTTAAAGGCCATTTAAGCCCGGTTGTTGCTTTCATCTATGGTTTGTTCTTCCTCAAATATCCATGTTACCATTTTCACACATGAACACAGCCACAAGAGGAAGAAACTGAAGTCCATCCCACGTGGCTCCAGCTTCACTGCACCCTTTGTACAGGCACCCTTTGCAGTCCTTGGCTGGTCTCGCCCAGCCATGCTTGCTCGCAACACTTCCAAGCTTGGACAAAGAACTGCAGTGCTGCTCCATCTCAGCAGACCTCCCAAGACACCAGGGTGGCTGCTCACAGCATCACAGGATGGACTCCAGCTGCTTAGGGAAGCAGCTTTTGCTGCTATTGCTGCCATCCCAAAAGGGCAACCACCATTCCTATCCCCATCTGCAAGAAGAGGAGCCCTCCCAGTGCTCCAGGTCTCACTGGGACAAGGTGGTTGCTCTTCCCATGGATGCACCGTGCCACATCTTCCTTGGACTTTCCAAGGAAGTCTCCAGGCATGAGGATGGAGTTTGCTTTGTACTGCTGTGCACAAACTCAGTCTGGGAATGGTCTGCCCACCTCGGCACACGCAGCACCTCAAGTGCAACAGCGTTCATGTCAACTGGTTTTAACAAGAAGCTTCCAGCTACTGTGAGCTTTAACCTAAGCAGAGGCTCCCAGTGCGGAGCAAAGCCACAGCCAAACTGTGGAGTGGAGACCAAGTACACCTATAATTACTGAATTAATCCGTGGAAAACTCATTTAGCAAAGACTGGGTAGGGGATGGAAAAAACAGCCAAGCAGAGAGAGAGGTATTGCATGTGTTGAATGCCATCAGGTACCAAGAAAATTTTGACAGCAAAATTACTCTACTGCCTGCAAAGTTGTTTGTTTTGGTTTGTTGGTTTTTTTTTTTTTTAACTTTTTGAAGAAGTTCCTCACAGAAGCAATAGCTCAGTAGAGCATGGCCTCTCATTTTGTTATGCAGCCTTCCAGAACAATGAGGCCCCATGAGCTGCAACACTAAAAATAATGAATAGCTTTAATAAAAAAAAAGATCGTGTTTTTATGTATTTATTTATTTATTTGTTTGTTTGTTTGTTAGCCAAATTGCCACTCCCAGGACACTGCAGTCAGCTCTGCAGAAGTGTAGACATATTAGAAGCCACGAGAAACCAAAGAAAATGTTAAGTAGCTGAAGGGGGGGTTCAGCTGGGGAAAAAAAAACTTAAACAACTAGCTGCTGTGTGTACAGCTTAGCTGATCAATGTCTGAGGAGACATACGTTAACTGGCTACAAGCATCTGTTAGAAATAAACAGCTAGCAGAAGAATAACAAGTTAGGCTAGTAAAAGAGCAATAGCTAGAAATGATGAGAACACTAAGAAAGTAAAATTCAGACTAAACATCAAATACTTTTGTACCATAACAGGTCCTAGAAAGTGGAATATTCCCAGCGACCTGAATAGAAATACTTTTGCTTGGCACATGCAGTTTTATCACCCCAGTTTAAAGTCAATTAATATGGAAGACACAGTCTTGCTCTGTTAAGCTCAGAAATCAGAGGAGATTTCCCTCCATAAGCATCATCTTCAAGATAAAGGGCCTGCGGGTTGCAGGGAATATCATTCCTTGCATAAATCACTTCTAAAAATTATCTATTGCTTATGTAAGTTAAAACCAAAATCAAGCAAGTAGAAAAAAACAACAAGTGGCCTGTTCATCAAAATGCTAAAGCTGAAGCAATTTTATACATTTTCTGCCCTCTTTCTTAGGGCGGAGTCTTTATATTTTTTGAACGAAATTAAAAATACAGGCCATTGTACCCCATATCCCAGGATATTTTACCAACAGCATTGACTCATCTGCAATTTTTTCAGTGTCTCAGGACCCTTGAGCTGTTATCTCTTCTGCAATTGGTTAAGTGAAAACCAGGTGTGTATTCTCTAGGGTCATCTCAGTGGATGTATATTCAGGAATGACAATTTCTGGATGATATTCAAACATTCCTCTGGATCCGTGTCATCTTGGCAAACAGCTATAGATGTACATACTGACCTGTATCTCTTCATCTGCTCTGTGTTTTGCTCAGCCCTGTAACCACAGCCAGTATATGGATTTCATCATACAGAGGTGCCAAGTCTCTGCAGAATTAGAAAAGGGGAAAAGTGTGTGACTCATCCTGAAGAAGACCAGATGTAATGTTCCCATTACCTGTTACAGTGAACATATTACCATTTCAAAACCATCTTGATTTTCAGGGGTTACACTGACAGCTTCATGGCTTTTCATTGCCATTCGGAAGAACTGCTCCCCAAAAGGTCTTTTCTCCTTCGGTGGATGCACAGGGAAGCAGCTTCAGCAGGTTTCAGCTTGAGCCCACCTTTTACATTCACTCTTCAACAACTGCAGTCCCAAAAGGAATCTTCATGACTTTGTGAAGCTTAACCAAAATGCTAAAAATTAAACCCAATTGCTAAACATCAGACCAGTGCTAGAATGTGCTGCTCAGCTCCCCACAGCACACAGAGGCACAGAGAAGTAAATCAAGCTTCTCTCCAAAGGTTAAGGCTTTGTGTTCAGCTTAGACTTAGGCCAAAGAATAGGGTTGATTGTTTAAGTTGACTACCAAAGCAGTTTATACGTCTCTCTGTCTTTACAAAAATTCTTCCCATGCAGCATCACAGAAGTTTCCCATTCTCCCTCTGATGCACCCAATTTGGTAAAATTTACTGATGACAATACTTAGGAACATTTAAGCAATCCCTTCCATGCCACCATCTTTTATGTAAGTTTACATTTTTCCATTCCTTTGCCTTGAAAATATAAAACATAGAATACCATCCTTCAGTAGTTGCAGACATACCATCTGCTCCCCAAAACGCAGCAGTTGAATGCTTCAGTCATTTAATGACCGCTAGCAGTTTATATATAACTTCCTTCAAAATAAATACCCACAAGGACACAAAAAAGAAATGGGTCTGTCCAGTTATATAGATGCATTTGATACATGATCTAATGCCCCATAAAGTTGACTTCAGTGATTTACTCAAGAGAAAAAAATGAAAATGAAGGGCTAAAATAGGTAGTGCAGAAACCCTTTAATCTGTAAAAAATGAAGCTGACAATACATTCAAAGCCTTCCAACAGTATTTATGGAGTTACTGTCTGATCTGTCTACAGACTGAAATCACAGAGTCCAGGTATGTGAGCTGGTAAGCATTAAAGATTATTTTGCCTGGAATACTGTTTCTTTTGGTACCATTACATATTTGCAATAAACCAAAGATACCAATTTTCTATGAGTATGTGGGTACACTCAGAAGTGACATCGTCTGGCACAAAGCAAATCTCCACTTTGTTTATATTCATGTTTAGCCGCTGCCGAGTCCGGGCCCGCCAACTTGTCCCTAGGCTGAGATCATAGAAATATTGCAGCTCACATCAAAGCTGACCAGAGGCCTGAGACAGTCAACACAATGACCTCATGTAAGAGAGGGTCCGAGTTCAACAAGCTTCATCTGATGCCTTTACACAAAGAGCCAGCCCATTTGAGCTGGGATTTCAGCATTCCACCTCGCTGCTGCTTACCACAGTGGAATAAAAAAAATAAAAATAAAAAAATAAAAAATCACTTTCATATATAATTTCTACTAACAAAACCAGGCAGGAATAGAATCATAGAATCATAAGATCATTTAGGTTGGAAAAGACCTTTGAGATCATTGAGTCTGAAGTCATATAGTCTATGCATTATAGTTTCCCAAGCTGAAATCAAGAGTTTCCTAAGGTTAAACCACACGTAGCACCTGGAGAAAAAGTGTGTTTGGAAAATGAATAAACCAGAGATAAGAAAAAACACATATATTTTCCTTAGCCATCTTATTTTGTGGCCATTTATAATACGTGATTAGCATGGAACAGTCTGTTGCTTGCTCTGCCCATTTCATTTTGGGGTTGAAAGGCAGACATTGGGTAGTGTCTGAGAGGGGTGTGAGCTCCTTCGAGCTTACTTCAGCAGCAGCAGTTTGGGTCAGGGGAGCTGGTAGGAGGACACAGAGAGCAGGAACTGCCAGGTAAGCCCCTGTTGCTAGTGAATAAAAATTGTTTACATGTGAAGGCTATCCCCAGGGAGACATTTGGACAACAGAAAAGTGTTCCGTCGTGGCTCAGGACAAAAGGGGTTTCTGTTCTCCTGAAACCTCTGGTATGTTCTGGTTGAGGGAGGAATCTCAAGTCCACCACAACAATATTTCAGCGTTTCTTCCGCTCTAATTGAAAGGGAGACAAAGAAGACAGAAGACAACAGTGCAGAAGCACACTCAAATTAAGTGTAATTTTAAAATAAAGTAATGCCAGAACCTTTTCAAAGTTTGGAACAAATTATCATAAACATGCATTTATTTAAAAATTAGAGTTCCCGGATGTTCTGAAATAATGATTAAAGAAATCATCCATGTACTACCTATAGGCAGTATAGTGGCAGTGTTTAATGTGGTGCCCCAAACTTCCATTTATTAATACCCTTATTTTCTCTTTTTTGAAACACATTTTCCAAATGTTGTTCAGCTAAGAAAATATTTCTCATGACAGATAACTGATTTCAGATTCAAAAACAAATAGAAACCCAATGACAACCAGTGTATCCACTGAAAAACCAGCCCTTGTGAAGTTCCAGTGATCTCTATTAGACAGGCAGATACCTGCAGTACCGTCCCCATGCCTTGGAAGAAGGATATGAAACTCTTAAAGGGGAAGATTTGAAATAGCATGCGCCAGAATTTCCTGGTGTTTACTATGCTCATGAAAACCTGCTTAAACTTAACCAAGTTATTCACTCTGGGAAAGAAGGGGTTGGGGGCAAAATGAAGTCCACAAGTGTCTCCTGGGTGTCACCTGGGTGCCCTGCAACAGGATTGGGTGGGTATACGTGGTGATTTTTTAAAAAGAGGAGGGAAAATAAACCAACCAAACCAGCAAGCCCACCCTCCTCGCACAGTGCATGTGAACAAAGTCTACTGTTAAAGGACATTTGCTCAGGCTGTAAATACAAGCCCTCAAAAGCAAGGACGTGGCATGATCAGCGCTGCGGAGCTGAGAGGCCAGGAAGGACTTATGCTGCAGGGTGGTCCAAAGAGTGACATTTCTGCCCCTTGGACTTGACTACATTTGCTTGGAAGTGGGAAGACACAGTCAAGGAGTCTGGTGCTGCAGGCAAGTTATTTAAAGCAAACTTTGAAACCCCCAATTTCAAGGGTACCTAAGCACTTACAGATGCTGACTTATGCTCCCTGACATCATGAGTTATTAGACACTTCATCCAGCTAGGTGTTTTGGAAAATCCATGCAGACATCTACATACCTTTGAAAATCATTTCTGCATGGGGACCATATTACTTTTGTATTAATAATGTGGTGACCAGCTTATTAAAAAAAACAAGTTTTAACTGCTTTCATTCAACTGGACAAGACCAACAATAAAATAAATGAAAGGGGTAATTTAGATGAAAAAAATTATTAAGACGTTCTTGCTTAGTCAGTATATTGAAGGTCACTTTACTGAACAAATAAAATGTCTCTTATGTACTCTCTGTAAATTTTCAGTCAAGGTTCCACTTCCATCCAAAGCCAACCAACTGGCACACGTGTCTCTCTACGGAGAGCAGTATTAAAGATACAAAGCAATCAAAAATTATATTTAAATCTATTATTTATATCCAGATTTCTTATTCAGGTCAGAGTTCAGTGGAAAAACTACTCTGGGCTATCCTAGGGAATCAAACCACAAATTACCATATAAAAGGTTCCCAAGAAACTTAAAATAAAGGTATTTCCTAATATTTTATTTTTTTGGTTAACCCTATTAGCTATTTTCTAATCCTATTAGCATTCCTGTATGATAACAGAACAACTGAAAAGCAAATATTGTCTGAAGAAGCATTTCTATGCTAACATCTTTCCAGAAACCCCAGCAGAAGAAATCTGGATTACTTTAATTTGAACATTCACCAAGCATTATAAACCTTCCCAGTCCAGTTGTAACTAACTATGATTGTAAAAAATCTTCCTGTTAGTAAAATGAGGCCACAAAATACATTTTCTTTAGCACCTAGACAAGAAAAGAATCCAAACTCACTTTTACACTTTAAGGAGGAGGGGGAGAAAATGTGCATTTGTCCTCCTTCTGATAGCCTTTGTCACATTAGAGAGGTTCAAAACTGTCCTGGAGATTTAGAGTAACAGCATCTTTGGAACAAAAGAGGTGATGTTTTCTCCACATAGCACTTTTTAGAAGCCAAGAACATCCACAGTTACCTGACTACACTGTCTTAAGGTCTGCGCCAAAGCCACAGGTAGCCACTCTACTGTCTTCAGCAGATTTGGGAGAAGTCTCGAAGTGAACAACTGATCCATTCAAGTCAAATTCTTTACTGTATCCTTTTTTTCTATACCTCCCTAATAGTACAAGCGGTCACTATAGATGATTCAGCCAGAAGTTGAGAAGTTGAACTCTGGAAACCTATCAGTCCTGGCTTTTCAGCTACAAGATGAACTTCCTGCAACAGATGATGCCTGGAGGAGTTCTATGCTCATTGCTTCACCAACTCATGTCTACCCTAATTTCTATGACTACCATCAACTTCACTAGAGACCTCCAAATGAAGATCTCTTAAACAAGAATGGTCCTTCAGCAGCCCCTGCTTGAAAGCCCAATGAATTATGAATCTAATAGAGCGACAGATTTACATAAATCTGATTTTACCTCATCAGACATCTAATCTATGTGTGCAAGTAAGCTGACAACACAGGCTCTTCTCTCTTATGGCAGGGATTTGAGCTGACAGCCCCATCACAGAAGATTTCTCGTCATTGTAACACTTCTTGTTGCTATGTAAAGAAGCCAGGCTTGCTAATGAAAACTACTTTTTTTGTGCCATTTTCAATTATAAGAAGATTTGTGAAGGGTTTTTGGACATGTTGTGCTGATTCCTCGCCTCTCTACTACCTCCCGCATTTGCCTTTTTATTTTGTCTTTCATCTCCTTTCTGATGCCCCACATCCCATCATGCCACACTGCACTGGTTAAATAAACCCCTAAATCTAGCTTTTGTCTAGCACTAATCCTTTTATTTCCTAAATCGTATTTAATCCGAAGGGCTTCCTTTCATCTCTTTAACTGTCAGTTGGGTCACTACTGTTTCCTATCAACAGCTCCTGCAAATCCTGTACGGAGTTAAAAAGCTTTCAAGTGTTTCTATGATTCTCATTAGATTCTGCTCTCCCTGACACCTGCTAAAGACCATATTGCTGCTGTTCACGCCCCCCTGCCTTCCCCCTCCCCGAGACGGCTCACACTTCACACAAGCAATAATCATGTCAGAAAGGGTTTCCCATTTTTTTCTGGAAAAATCCCTGCCTGAGTTCCGGCTCAGACCTTAGCAAGGCTTGGTTAAACACGTATCATTTTATATAGTGCAGGGAAAAGAAAAGTCTTTACATCGAAGGGATCAGTGAGTGGGTCACAAGAGAAACTTTCCCTGGTGCCACAGGAAAGGGGTTATCAGCTGTTTTTTCACACATTAAATCACTGCTCCGAGGAAAAGGCATCTGTATTTCTCTGTTGTGCTCCTGCTTCTCCTCTTGATCCCTCTCACTGTCCAAGGGAGCAAATCTGAATCTGGGGATGGGGGCAAAGCAGCTTTCAAAAATCATTCCCCGTAAGGAGCACCCATTTGCTAACCCCCAGAAAGCACCTGCAGCAAGGTCTTGCCTTCCCACACCAAGGTATTCCAGAGTGAGTCCTTCTGCCAGGCGAGACGCTGTTGCAGCGAGAGGACAGCCCAGTTCTCACGCTGACAATTTGCAGACCACGCGTGCCAGCTCCCTGCTCCCAGCCCTCGGTGGCCCAGAGCAGCTCCCCACCCTCTTCCCTGTTTGGCAGCTCTCACAGAGACAGTACAAACTCTTTATGTGTCTCCTGTTCCTCACGCCCTCCCGCAGCACAGGTGGCAGGAGTGAAAGCCAAAGCCGGGAGCTGGCAAGCGTAGATATAGCATCCCCTCCAAAGGGAGGCAGAGCAGCTGTTGCTATGGCATGGTGGGAGAGGAGGGCTTACAAAGCCACCCAGCCTTCCTCCAGGCACCCTCTCACCCTGTCCTGCCCCCGCGCCTCCCTCCAAAAGCTCTCAGTGATTTTAAAGAGGCCAAAGATGATGGGTCTCTTTTGCGTCCTTCTGGACAAATAGCCCGGGACATCAGGTATCATTTAGTGGTTCACAGATTTAAAATAAAATACGTGGGATTTATTTCCATTTCTTCTGCATTAAGCAGTGGTAAGTGTGATACAAATAGCTAAATGACACCAGAGTCAGCACCCTGATTTCTTACTGATGGACACGATGTACTGAGAAAAGGACCACTCAAAGCCACCATTCGGCAGCATCCTGGGTTGTAGCTGTCAGGCAGGGAACAGCAAGCACCTGTGGCCCTCCATTGTGTCAGAGGACAGGGAAACGCCAGTGCCACTGTGCAACTCCACGCTCTCCACTGCTACCTCCAAGTCCTGCATTTTGCTGGCTCGCAAGCAGTCTTCTCCATATTATGCGTGCGCTGAAAGCTAACCATTTATACGACTTGGACAGCATCCATACCTTCAGATAAATGAGATTTTTGGATGAAGCACAGAGAGAAACGGATACTGGCAGCAACACCATCGCCGAGCCCCTCTCTCTCCCCCTCCCCACGCAGGTCTGCCTTTGCTCCACTCTGCAGCCCTGGCAGCTGATGCCCACTTTGCTCCCAGTGTGGAGGATGGCACCCCCACTCTCAGCTGGGGTGAAGTAACCAGGTCAGTCACTCAAAACACAGCCCAAACAGTTTTCTTGAACTCTAATGTTAAATCACCCTAAAAGTGAAAGCTAATCTCCACCTCTCTTCTGCCTGGTGTACTTCCAGCTTTGCCTCTGGATCCTACCTCGTCTTCCCGCCAGCTCCCCAACACTACCTCCTAGAGCCCACCAAGAAAGCCGGGCACGGGATTTCACGCTATGTGCTACCACCTGGACCCACTGGATGTAACCAGTTAAACTGGCTGGGTGGCTGCTGCAGTCCACAGCCGCTCCAATTTACACTCAGGAGCAAGTTGTTATTTGCTTCCTTTTGCACAACACAAGCCTTATCTCTCTGTAGGCGTGCGGTAGCATGTCTGCATCCTTTGCAGTACCTTTGCACTACATACTCATGCCTTAGGGTGGGCCAAGTAAGTTTAGTCAAGCTGTAGAGGCTTTTAGCTATGCTGAAATGTTGTCTAAGAAGGCAACAGCAGGATGAATAGGACTGTGAAACTAGCATGGGAACACAGTAATTGTAACTTAATCCCCACTGATCCCTTTCTTATAACGCTTATACAAAAAATTCTAATGGTTTTAATTAGATTTTGTTCAGTGTGAGTTCAGTATTTTATTCGTGTAATAATACTCTAACAAAGTTAACTGAGAGCTACAAAACTCGAAGCTGGATTTTAAAAAAAAAAATCTCTTAAACCCACAAATGTCTTGTATTGAATGTTGAAGAACCCTTCTTGGGATCCAGAATCCAACCTTTCCTCCAACCCGGGTACCAAATACTCCTACCCGGAGGGCCACGCACCGCCCCTGCAGTCCCTTGCTCCAGTGTGGATGTAATAACAGGACCCAACCCCCCCAGTCCCCCAACACTCCCAGAGGCATTTTTCCAGCATGGTTCTGGAAATTGCACTAAGCCAGGGATGACCACAATAAGAAGTAGGGACAGGACTGTCCTGCTTTGGTGGGAGAAGAGAGGAGCTACATAGATGTGAACTGTGCTGTCTGTTCCCACCAGTCCCAGGCACCTGGCTGGGTGACCAAGCCTGGATATTGCATTTACATAGTACTGGCAAAAGCACTAAAGCAGAACAAGAGGTTTCAGATCTTACAATGCCAGTTCATCATCCACCAAAGGGTATGTGGTTTCATCTACCAAATAAAAAAAATTATTGTTTTAAAATATAAAGCAGAGTTCTCCCAGAAAAAAATTAAATAGAAGTTGCTGTTTAAGAACATACACAAACAAAAGCTTAAGCATATCAGTAGGTGACTGAGACCTCGGCAGGATCTAGGCACCTGCCTGCTGTATTTAAGAGCCTTCCTGAGTTGAAAGTGATGGACACACGGACTTCAATGCTTTCCTGGATGGGGATATAAATATATGAAAGGAAGAAGACCACAAAAAAAACAGGTGAGGGGAAAAAAAGTAAGAAAAATTAAAACATCTGTCAAATCACAGAAGTCTGGAATATTGCCCCCAAAAAACACGAAAAACCCGCAACACAAAACATTAATACGTTTAAAGGAGAATCGCATAAATTTCAAGACAGAGCATATTTCATCTAGGAGAAAAGGTCCTGTCACCCCTTTGAGTCAATACAAGATAATGAAACCTGTTTTCCTGTGATACCTCTGAAGGCAACAGCCAAAGAAGGAAGCCTCCAATGCAGCCAAAATCTAAAATTAACACCACTAGTTTAAAATCAAACTGCCACTTTATAGGGAAGCAATACAAAGAACATAGGGTGAGTGTAATTTGAGCGTGGCAGCTTAAAGCTGGAGAGCAAACAATCCTGCCACCCTCTAAGCCTGACAGAGGAGATTTGCAGGAATACCACTACGAAAGAAACACTATAACTGATCTGCGGGGTTACAGAGCTGTTGTGTTGCTACGAGATTGTCTTGGGCTAAAAAGCAGTAGCACCTGCACATACTTCGCAGCTGACAGAATGTTGGAGAACCATAGATAATGTAAAGGAAATCATATCAAAATTCATAACTACTTTATCGTCTCCACACTTGTCACTTCAACATCAAGTTACATGAAAGAATGTAACTGTGTTAATATTGGGAATGTAGGAATGTTCCAGCTTTCTAAAGAACCAGCACTTCAAGAAACAAGAGGTACAGCAGTGTAGCCCATCAGTTCTTCAAAGTTACCTGGAAAGCAGTTTTAAGTCAAGAGATCTGCTACGGCGTGTATCTCATAGGCTGCATTCAGCAATACCAATCTCACATGCACACAGAACATTCCAATATCAGCAAAGTTATCCATGCAGAAAAGCAGTGGTGCATTTCCCAATACTTAACAAAATACAAGCTGAGCAGAAGTGCTAGCAGTAGGAAGTATAACTGGCAGACCATCATCTGTGACCATGGTATTTTTAATCAGGGCTGAGATAACATTTGAAAAAACACAGAGGAAGAAAACATTGGACATAAGGCTCAAAATCCACCTAAAAATTTCTAAAATGTCATGTAATCACCTATATGCTTAGACAAGGTTTCTGTTCCACATTTGCTACTTCTGCCATGGCCCCAGTTCAGAAAACACACAGGTACAAGCAGCACCTAGGCATATTCCACAAACACTGGCAAGTTGGAAAGAAATATAAGAGCAAATCCTCCAAATCCTCATTTTTCATCTGGATTCACTTTAGAGTCTTTCGTATCCTGAGATCATCCTTCTCCAGGAATTACATGACTTGCCCTTTACCAGAGCAGTTCACAAATAATAAATGTGTTTCATAACAGAAAGCTGGAAGGGAAGGAAAGTAATCGCAGTTGGGTCTTGAATTTCTTTTTCATTTTTGATGAAAAATTCAGAATTATTTTTCCAACTCTTTTCTTTCTAAATTATGAGGAAAAACACTTCATGTTTTACAATAACTCCACTTTTGGGTCATCCATGTGACATGAGGACAAATCACAACCAGGTAAGTAGGACATACAAACACCTTATCTGGAACATCTCCAGCCCAAATTAGGAGGAATGCGTAAATTTGCTGAGACAAAAGAGGAACTAATGCAAATTTTTTCCAAGTCACACAGAAAAATGAGGATTTACAGGTTTGTGATGATTTTGCCACTGGTTTGGGCGTTTTTTGTCTGTATTGAGATTTCCTGATGGAGCATATTCACCCAATTTCCCATCACACTTGACATGCCCAGGACAGTCACATAGTCCACACGGGGTTGTGGTAAAAACCTGGGATTTTAGCTTCTTGCCCACTTGCTTCTTGCACTGTCACACATCAGACATGCTGAAATGGGACCACCTACTTGTTTTTTGAGTGGAGAAACAGTTTAGCATGATCTGAGAAAGCACCTGTAATTTTGGATTCCCATCAAAAAAACTGTCACCGTCAATGACTTGGGCGCTTGTGCACTAATCCAGTATTTATGCAGGTAGCTAGGTTTGCAATCCCAGAGCGTGAAGTTTTCTCTCTATCCAAAACAGTAGCAGGGGCAGTAGAAATGCCGAACCGTAGCCTTCTAGTGATGCTGGGACTATCCAAACAGCAAAATGCCTGTCCCAATCCCAAACAGCACCAGCCACCAGGTCTGGCTCCAGCCGCTTGAACAGTCCTGCAACTGGGCTTCAGGCATTCTGGGGTGTCTCTGCTCACCCTGCCAAGAATGTGAGCATTTTAAGCTACTTGTGGTAATGCAGTTTTGGGGATAGGGAGCTTCTTGTAAGCCTACTGTCAGACTCACTTCACATGCGCTCTTAAAGCTGTCTGAAATAAAATTGAGTGTAGCAGTAATTGTAGATGTTGAGATAGCAGAAAGAAAACTATGACTCTAAATGCCATATGTATGGGTTACAGCATGGACAAGGGCATCTCACTTCAGCTGGCTGAAAAGTTTTATATCAAGCCTTTCAGAAAATTGTCAGCACTGTATGCGGGTAACAGTTCAAAATGCTTCAGAATTTATAGGCTGCGATATATGCTGTGGTGTTTTGTGGTAAATATAACTTTTACCAAACACAAGCTGGCAAAACTTTCTATTGTAAACACAACTTCTCTTGTAGAGTTCATAATTACTATTGCTGCCATATTCATCATCAAATTATATGTATCATTCAGCCAAGGAAACGCTGAGTAAGGTCATCAACTTGCTGTAGTTAAAAAAAAAAAGAAAAGAGGGGAGGGCAAATAATACCACAGAAAGGATTCAGAGATCATGAAATCCTTTCCACCATTCACATTGCCAACGAAATGTTTGTGTTTATCTCTTTCTGTCCTTTGTGCCATCCTGGATGCAGGGGACGACCGCATCATTGCTGAGGTTGCCCGGTCAGCTCATCCTGGCCTCATCAAAGCAGCCTGGCAGAGGGCTGCAGCATTTTCCGGGGAGTACAGGACCATTTTGCAGCTCCCTGTGAACAGGCTCAATCACAGCACTGTCTGCTTTGATCCGGCCTCTCTCCCGAAGCATCTGGATGGAGCCTCAGACAAGAGATGCTCAGAGAAGGAGTTGGCTGCTTGCCCTGCTGCAGCTGAAGAATTTGAGCGGGCGGAGGGGACGGGTGGGATGGGGAGGTGCGTTATTTCCAGTGGAGGGAGAGATGCAGCCAAAAGATATCCCAGATTTGAAGAAGCTTTATCGGCGTACAGAATCAACACATCTACTTACAACAGGAGGTAGGAGGGGCTGGGATAGATTGTCTGGGCTTTGAAAGGTCTTACTCTGTCTCCAAATCTCATGGCTAAATCTAGCCAAATCTAGGCGTAATTTCTTCTCTTGGTCTGTGATAATTCATGGAGTTTATGGTAAGAGAATCAAACCCACATCAGGTCCAATTTTCTACCAGGGTTATTCATACTGTGCAGTGGTCCACAGGGGCAGAGGGTGTGCAGATGGCACACAGAGGGGGCCTGCCAGCCTTGTAAATCCAGTCTGCACAGGTGCAAGCAACCCAAGGTACAGAACAGCTATGAACTCTTTCTAGTATCACAGACCCTTGGGTTATGATGGTGTAACAAAACCTGGGCACACAGCAAGCAGACCTCAGGCTGACCACCATGTTCCTACATGAGGGATCAAGCACCAGTTTGCCTGGGAGAGAGAGGTAGGGGGTCAATGTTGTCGGGAGGCTGCAACCCAGGTATTAGCACTCCCTGGAGAAGCCCGTTCCCTCCCACATCACACAACCGAGGTGCAATGGCAGGTGTAATGGCAAGTGCAATGGCATTTACCATGTGCTGAGGGTGGACGCTGCCCTGACTGGCATAGACAGGGACCCCTGCACTCTCCGTGGTCAGACCCCACAGTCACAAAGGACATCTATGCCAGGCCACATGTACAGGAACAGAAATCTCTCCGGTCAGATGTTTTTCTCTCTTGTGGAAGCAGTGGGTTGTAGCAACATGTCTCAGCTCTGAGCTAGATCACGTGGAGAAGCCCGATAACATATTCAGCTGCTCTCCCACCTCCTCTGCACAAAAGGCAGCAAATTCTCTCTTCTTCTTTATTTTCTTGCACATCATTTTGAAGGAGACTTAACAATCACTAAGTTGCAAGTTTGCCAGAATTTGAGCACCCCTAGCATTTATAAATGGCGCTGCAATAATTAGGCACAGCCACATCTTTTTGCACGGAAGGTGCAACAAGCTGCAGTACTTGCATAAATGTGGGCATTACACATACCAAAGATTCTTCTGAGCTCTGAGAAACCCTGAAACTTGCTGCTTCAGTACTAGTTCACTACTCAGTAGTCACCCAGATCTGAGGTAGCTGAAAGAGCTCATCCCCTTGCTCTCTTTCACTCGTAGCTTCTGTTTGCTGCCGAACACTGAATCGCCCTCCTGCAGACTGCTAAGCCTTTGGGACCATGGGAGTAGAGCAGTAAAGGCATCGGCTCTTAGTAACTACTCCAGTGCTGCAGGAGAGAAGCAGAAACTCCTTCTGGAAAATGAACTGCATGTAAGTAGAAAGAAAAATAAACTGACCCTTTGAGCTTTACAGAGCCCAGTATGCTACCCGTGTGGCCGTCCTCACCAAAGAGGAAGAGTGAAAACATGTGGAGCCTCCCTGTGCCACAGCCACAGCCTTAACAGACTTCAGCCATGTTCAGTAACACCAACTGCCCGACTTGCCGCAAGGAGCTGGCCTCTGCTGCAACCCCTGCTCTGAGCACCTGCAACTGATTATACGTACTCTCTTTTTTCCTGCTGAGCAAAGCCTGGAATGATGAACCCCAACAGGGATGTGTAGGAAGCGGGTTATACAGGAAATGGATACTGCCTGTGACAAAAGGAGGGTTTACCCACCCTTGAACCTGTTATTTGCCTAGAAGTCAAACAGGGGCCAATACAAAAGCCTCAGCTATTTCCCTTCATTGCCCTCACGTGCACTAAGTTGGAGATAAATCAGGACAACCCTGCTGGTACCTCAGCCAGAGGCAGGAGCACCAGCGCTCCAGGTGCCCTCTCCTCCCTGTCGTGCACGTACTGGAGGTAAGAAAGTTGTTCTTGGCAGAAATTCAGTGGGCATCTCTGCCTGCAAAGGTCTTCATTGCAGAAGAGGTGAGAGAGCTCCTGGGAGCCCTAAAGTCATTCAAGATTCTGGTAAACAGCTAACTTCTGCAACACAAGATTTAGCAGCACCTCTGAGAACTTAAAGCAACTCTATTTCTAAATATTTGCTCCACCAAACTCAGTGAAGCTACTACAGTATTTGCATCCACTGAGAACGGAGCCAAGGTGGATCCAACCTGGGCTGACACAATCCCGCACACGTATCCCGATCTGGCTGTGATTTTTGCCACTTCAGTCGCAGGCAGAAATGGAAGAATTCCTGTCAGGGCATTACGTTGACACAGATGTGTCATATATTTTTATCTCCACTGCAGGAGACAGCACTGGGTCAGGCTCTGCAACTGCACACCCACTATAGTCTCTCTGGTCAGCAGAGCAAAGAAAACCCTACCTGTTAGAAAAAGACAGTCTTGCAAGTCCTGCAGCCAGACCATGGTGCTTAGGGGGTCCATGTAAACCCCCAAAACCCAGTCCTTTTTGATGGAGCCTTCATCTGAGGATCTTGGAAAGGCAGCACAAAAAAGAGAGACAGTCCAGTGCTGTTACAGAAAAGAAACCATGAGACCAAATGATTTCCAAGAAAGCAAAATCCAGAAGACAACCTTGGGTAGATAAATAAATATGCAAAATATTGACCTAGTAGCTGAGCTTGAGACTCTCAGAAAACCACCATTTCCTCAGTCTCCTTGTGGTCCCCCTTCCCCTTGCATTGGCACTCAGCCCCTCTGGCCACAGTCTGTCCTGCCTCAGTTAGAGGAGCCAGCAGAGCAGCATTGGCACTTCTGGGGGGCAGAGACAGGAGGGAGAGTTGGTTTTGCAATGGTTCCGCTCCCTGATGCAGCTCAGGAGGAAGGAAGTAGCACAAAGATGCTGTTGGGGCAAGAGATGCAGGTAGCTGTGAGGGGCAGAGCCACAGCAGCAAACTGGAGACAAAATGTTTCTCTCTTTTGCATTGCTTACAGTTTAACATCACAGGTTCCTGGGTTTTCCTCCTTAGGATTGCTTTTTATTCTCCTTAGCAGTCATGTCACAAACTCTGGCCAGGCTGTTAAGAGGGCTTGGCTGCACAGGACACTCTTCAGACCTGCAGTCACACTGTCTCCTGGCCTCCTGCTGCGCAAGCTAAGCAGCTTTGGCTGGATGCTGTCCTCACCCATCACCCTTTCCTCTGACATCAATTTTCTTCTCGGGAGCAGGCTGTGTTATAAATTCAAGGAGCAGCAGCAGAGAAGGGTTTAGCTATACAAAGCATGATAAATTGGATGAGGATCTTAATGTTTTCCAACCTACATATCGGATAGTAAGGGACTGTTCATGCGTTCAGTATCTGAAGAGTGGATGGACATACTCCTCCCTCTCTTCTCAGGGCTCATAAACTGCATAAATGAAACACACAAGTGCAGAATTCACATAAATGCCATAAAAAAAAAAATCAAAAGGTGAGCTGAATCCTAGCCAAGCAAACCAAGTCTGTGCGGCTTTGTTTCGGGGAAGGCACGGAAAAGAAAATATAGATGGGAGGCTTTTCAAAAAAGGTTGTTCCAGAAAATTTATCACAATTTCAGTTTTCAGCGGGGAAGTCACAGCTACAAAAAGGACCTCTGTCACACAATCTCAGCATTTGTTTTCAAAGCAAAATAGACTAATATTTTCCCCCACCAGCATAAATTAATAGCATATATGTCCTTTAAGAAGAGGATGTGTTTGTGCAGAACAGCATTTTTTTTCATTCATAATAAAGCAGTGGAACATTTTCAAACCTCATGAAAGAGTCTGTTCTGGGTGGGCTCAAGTATCGGACAAAGATTAAGATACATCTTTGCTACAGCCAAGCCTGTGCTTGAGAATTTGAGTTCTGTTTGGTTTAGTGCCATAATCCACCTCCATCTCTATCCTCTGCGTTACAGTTTCCTCCCTTCCAGCTGCACAGTATCCCATCCTCCGCACAGCAGCCGGCAGTCCCTTAGTGCCCTTGTCATGGTTTTGGCTGGGATGGAGTTGGCTTTCTTACTAACAGCTGGTGCAGTGCTGTGTTTTGGATTTGTGATGAGAATGATGTTGATAACACACTAATGGGTTTAGTTGTTGCTAAGCAGACAAGGCCTTTTCTCCTCCTCATACCACCCTGCCAGCAAGCAGAGTGGGAGTGCAGGAAAAGTTGGGAAGAGACACATTCAGGACAGCTGACCCCAACTGACCAAAGGGATATTCCATACCATATGATGTCATGCTCAGTGTACAAAGCTGGGGGAAGAAGAGGAAGCAGGGGATGTTCAGAGTTAGGGCATTTGCTTTCCCAAGTAACCATTATGCATGATGGAGCCCTGCTTTCCTGGAGAATGCTGAACACCTGCCTGTTGATGGGAAGTGGTGAATGAATTCCATGTTTTGCTTAGCTTACGCGCACAGCTTTTGCTTTACATATTAAGCTGTCTTTATCTCAACCCACAAGTTTTCCTTATTTTTCCCATTCTCTCCCCTATCCCACTGGAGGGGGCAGAAGTGATGCAGTGGCTATGTGGTCCTAGTTGCCAGCTGGGGTTAAACCACAACAGTCCTTTTTGGCACCCCGTGTGGGACTCAAGGGGTTCAGGACAATGACAGGTTTCATTGGAATGTGCCAGATCAAATTAATAGCTGTTTAGCTATTAATTGGCGGGGTCCTGTGCTTGCCATGGGGCTTGCTTGC
Organism: Chionis minor; assembly: GCA_013398295.1. NCBI lineage: Eukaryota > Metazoa > Chordata > Aves > Charadriiformes > Chionidae > Chionis > Chionis minor. The sequence goes on along the minus strand of VZSF01002587.1, from coordinate 213,789 downwards.
CTTACCATATATTAGAGTCTAGTGCTGATTAGCAGCTGCTTTTTGCTTTCTCTGTTTGCTGTGCTCCTTATCATCTTAGTCTACTGTGCCTGGGAACATTTTGATAACAGCAATGGCGATGTGCCTGGGCTGGCAGATGGCCAGGGCATCACTGCTTCTGTGCTGTGGTACTGGACAGGCTGGAACTCCAGTGGGAACTTGAGTAAAAACAAGGCTTCTGACACCAAGGTCAGCAAAGAAGGAAGGGGAAGAGGTGCACCACGTGCCACAAGAGATTCCCCTGCAACTCATGGAGAAGGCAGTGGCGAACAGGCTGTCCCCTTGCAGCCCATCGAGGTTAACAGTGCAGCAGATATCCACCTGAAGCCCATGGAGGTCTCATCTGGAGCAGCTCGTGAAGAACCACAGCCTATGGGAAGGACTCATGTTGGAGAAGTTAATGGAGAACTGTCTCCTGTGGGTGCGACCCCATTCTGGAGCAGGGAAATAGTGTGAGGAGTCCTCCCTGAGGAGGAAGAAGCAGCAGAAACAACATGTGATGAACTGACCACAACCCCCATTCCCCGTCCCTCTGTGCTGCTTGGAGGGGCAGTAAGTGGATGGGAGGTAGAGAAATTGGGAGTAGAGTTAAACCTGGGATCTGAATTGCGTGTTATGGGAATTACTATAGCAGGAACCCCTTGTTGCTAGCCAGGCTATGAGCAAGAGGAGGAGTTCATTGCAATGTTAAACCCTACGGTCTGGGCCAAAGGGACCAGGAGTGGAGATTGTAATCGATATACCTTTAAAGTGTTGTAACCCGTGATTTGAGTTGCATGTACGTTAGAGGAATTGCTATAGCAGGAAATACCCGAACCGGTGGACAAGAAGCCTACAAGAAGCAATGCAAGTGCAGCAGTGACCCAACCAGAGCTNGTCTCCTGTGGGTGCGACCCCATTCTGGAGCAGGGAAATAGTGTGAGGAGTCCTCCCTGAGGAGGAAGAAGCAGCAGAAACAACATGTGATGAACTGACCACAACCCCCATTCCCCGTCCCTCTGTGCTGCTTGGAGGGGCAGTAAGTGGATGGGAGGTAGAGAAATTGGGAGTAGAGTTAAACCTGGGATCTGAATTGCGTGTTATGGGAATTACTATAGCAGGAACCCCTTGTTGCTAGCCAGGCTATGAGCAAGAGGAGGAGTTCATTGCAATGTTAAACCCTACGGTCTGGGCCAAAGGGACCAGGAGTGGAGATTGTAATCGATATACCTTTAAAGTGTTGTAACCCGTGATTTGAGTTGCATGTACGTTAGAGGAATTGCTATAGCAGGAAATACCCGAACCGGTGGACAAGAAGCCTACAAGAAGCAATGCAAGTGCAGCAGTGACCCAACCAGAGCTGGCTTTGGTGCCAAATAACTCCATGCAATGCACCACCTCTCCTGTCTTGAGCGACCACCATAAGAGATAGAGCCCAAAGCCATGGACAAAATTAACTCAGTGGACGTTTTGTGGACATTTATGGACATTTTACAGACATTTCACAGGGTATGGAATATCCCTTTGGTCGGTTGGGGTCAGCTGTCCTGGCTGTGTGTCTTCCCAACTGGCCAAAGGCATATTCTATACCATGTGACGTCATGCTCAGTGTATAAAGCTGGGGGAAGAGGGAAGGAGGTTTGGAGTGATGGTGTTTGCCTTCCCAAGTAACCATTATGCATGATGGAGCCCTGCTTTCCTGGAGATGGCTGAACACCTGCCTGCAGACAGGAAGTAGTGAATGAATTCCTTGTTTTGCATTGTTTGTGTATGCGGCTTTTGCTTTACATATTAAACTGTCTTTATCTCAACCCATGAGTTTTCTCACTCTTACTCTTCTGGTTCTCTCCCCCATCCCGCCAGAGGGGAGTAAGCAAGCAGATGCATGGTCCTGGTTGCTGGTTGGGGTTAAACTACAGCAGCCCTCTAGCTCACTAGGCTTTTACTTGCATGCCCATACCCAAAGAGGGACAGCTGCTGGCACTGCTGCAAAGTTCATGGGCACTTTTTCTGCCCCAAGCCTCTTGCCCAAGAAAGCACTGAAGCCAGCAGATTCATGGGGCACACTGTGTTTTGTACCCTGACAGCGCAACTTGAACTCGCCACAAGGGCCTCAGCACTGCCAGCTGTGGAGGTGGATCAGAGCTCGAGCTGTTATAATGCACAAGCTGCTGGCTGCAGCACTTCTGCTGATAAAAGAGCATCCATCCTCTTCTCACACATGTGTTCAGCAAACAGGGCAGCCCCTGCAGCTCAACAAAGCTCGGCCACCTGGAAGAGCTAGCAGGGCTGGGGTGGGCATGGACTATCTTCCACCCATCTTTTCTCTTTCCCCTTAATAGAGACACTTTCTTGTCCGAGGATTTTCCCAAACTTGTATATTTGTACAATTCTGTTGCATCCTCCCCTTTGCAGGATGTTCAGAGGAAGGCATTGGCACTGGTATGTGTGTACACCTCCTACATTCAGGTGCACAGATTAACCACCTCTACCTCTACCTCTTTGCTGCTTTAGACACTGTACACAAGATTCTTGATGCAGACTCCATCAACACATCTTTTGCATTACAACAAAACTTCATGGCTTTCACCACCAGGGAAGACAAGGATGCTCAAGAAGAAGACTTTTGGTACAGTTCCTGATCTGAAGCCCAGTGAAGCCAACAGCCAACCATCCCCCTCTGCAGGGCCCCAAGAAAAGACAAGACTTTGAAGCCTGAAGCTTTGAAGCTTATAAAACTCAGTGGGGAAGATGACAAACAGCCAGAGAACTTCCCATCTCTAGAAAGGGCACTCGCTTGGTCATCTCTGCCACTTCGCACAGCAGCAGCATCACGGAGGGGGAAAGAGCAGTCTGGTAATTAAATCTCAGGCCATCCACATGTTCAAGCCAAAACCTTGAATTTCATTTCATATATTGATAAGGCACACCAAAACCTCCGCAACTGATGTCATGCAAAAATCCAAATAAGCTGTGACTGAAGGTGTGACTGAAGTCACAGGTGCTGCTGAAGAAAAGCAGTGCTCATCTTTAAGATCATATTAACTTTTGGGGGTTAGGGCAGGAGGGAAAGGAAACACTTAGGCAACAATGAAGGTGGCAGATGCTTTAAAATAGTATTATTTCTAATGTATATCAGGTTTTTCAGAGAAACAATACTTTTCTTAGCAAAATGCCTCTTGGTGAGCTTTTACAGTAGGAGTGGAAGGAGAGCTACTGGACCACATCCCACCACCCTCTGGGACCGTGCAGAATGAGAAGCATTGTTGCTGAAGGCCTGGGGTAAGGGAAGGCTTCATAATCTTTTCCTCTCATCTTAACTCACGGCATCAGAAAGCTCCTCACCCACTGCCGCTGATCCTGCACACTGCAAGAGCTCCGAGTCCAGATGAGTGCTGGTAGCTCCTGGATCCCTCCCCAGAAATCTCTTCCTCTACAAAAACAAGTTTTTCAGATTAAAGAGAACTATTTAGAGAAGCAGCAGAACACAAGATACAAAAAGCTGGTCTGGCTAACAGAAGACTAGGAGTCCTATTCACAGATTCATTTCAGGTACCAGTGCAAAATAATCAGTTTTTCTGAGCCGTCAGTCACATTGACAAGAACAAAGGCTGGCACAGAATGTCAAAACTTCCTTGCTGAGCTTGGGTAACTTCAATATACACGAATTTATAATTTTCATTTAATTTATGTATGGGTACATAAGTGTTAAAATACCACAGACAGGTGGTATTCAAAGGGACTAAACTACTCTGTTTAAGATATCCTTGCTTTCTTTTTGCATATCGCAGCCAATTATTTCATTGTTGTGAAATTGTAAAGAAAAGGAAACAACCAAAAATCAGCATATGAAGTTTTTGAAGATGATATAAAAAGACCAAAACAGCAGTATAAAAGCATTTCTAAGGTTCTGTTAAATTCAAATTAAATCAACCTCAGCTCTGTCATGTTAGGATGCAAAGTGAATGTCATTCTCTGTATACATTTCCCTTACAGGGCTTGACCTCCAGCAGCAAGTTTTTCATACATATAAATGCAGCCTCCACCAGCCCTTCCATCCAGCCCTTACCTTCAGAATTGTTTCTTGCTGTTCTTCAGGCAAACCAACTGCAGATATGCTTGTTGAGGCTATATTCAGTGCACAATACCTCACACTTAAAAGAAAATTGGTGCCAATGGAATTAAGTTGGAAGATCAGTAATGCAGCCCCAAACAGACCCACTAGAACTGTCAGCAGGTGAGGGATCCGCCGAAGAGACAAGGAGAAATATTGAGACTAATAAATAAATTAAATTTTGCAAGCTTTTCAAAGCATAGAAAAGATGGCTGGAGCAATCACCTATGATAGAATGGAAGAGAAATAATCATAGGATTTTCACCGTGAAATGGCACTTTAGCCCAGATAAATTGATTTTCTTGTGTACGTATGAGATATACTAAATAGCCATCCCAAGACCTTAATGGAAAAAGTGGTGTCCTCGTTTACTGAATCACTGAAGAAATTTAAGCACCCTGACATTTTGCAATTAAAAAATAATAATAATTTGGGGGAGGAATAAGGCTTGCTGACGGCATGGTTGAATTTGTTAGCAATTTTAGCCCACCAGAAAAAGCAAAATACATTCTGGCAAGGGGAACAAACAAACCTCTTAAGGGAAGTTGTTTCTCAAGTTGTATATTCATGTGTTAAGAATACAGTATCATTAGAGCAGGGAGGTGAAAGCAGGATTTCATTAATTTCATGAGTTTATGAAACAGTTGGTGCCTCCAGAACTGCTTATTTCACTTTGTGCCATTATCCTTTGTTGCTCAATTACTACTCTTTTTCATTACCTGCTAATAGACTGCTTAAAACAAAAAAAAAACCAAAAAAAAAACACCAACAAACCTTCTAGTATAGGAACAAAGGGAAGAAATTTCAGATGTCAGCTCCCCCTCTGCCTCCTCCTGCAGAAATATTGTGATAAAGAAACCCAGAGCTGGGACTAGTGGGAAGCCTCCAGTCCTGAGTAGCTTTGTGTTGGTCCCTCCAGGGGAGACATTCACCTTATGTCTCGGGTCAGAGGAGGGTGGTATCCCCCTATCCCCATCCCAACATTACCCTCTCCAACCCATGGCCAAGCCGGGCAGGACCACCAGTCCACCTGGCAAGCTGGCTGCTCAAAACACCCAATGGCCTCAAAAATCCCCTCTGGTGGAGGTCTTCCACCACAAAGCCATAGAGTTTTACCAACCCACAAGGGCCCCTCAGCCACCTCTGCCCTCCCCCACCTCTGTCCCAACGTGGGTCCCACTGCAGACCCCCACCATGGGCGCCTCCTCTCCTGCTCTCCTCATGCAGGGAGGCAGCGAAACTGGGGCGGCTTGAGCATGGAACAATTGTTTATATCTTTGTGCAGGGGAAATCTGGGATTATTTATGGAAATTCAGATGTTGCTAAATAACAGATGCTCTTCTGAGAAGGAAAACTTCTTTTGTTTTGGAGGAGGGGGCGGTAAGGGGATTTTTTTTTTTAATGTGGTTTAGAAAAGAGAGCTGAATGTTTGCTTCAGAATATAGAGGAACTACATTGAAATAAAACAAATGTTTCTTGGTGCATGCCTTTCATGCAGTACCTACCATCACTGGACTTCGTGGGAACCCCAGCAAAACATGAGAAAAACAAGATCTCCCTCTTAATTGCCAAAAAATAAACAAAAATTTACTAGGACTGTATTACCAGTTTGGTCTGTGCCCCGTAGAGAAAACTTGCTCCCTCTCATACTATTGCTCTGCTAAGCATGGCAGAAGAAAGGGACACGCATATAATAAGCAAAGAATTACAACTACACTGAAATCAAAAACTTCGTATTTAGAACTTAAACAATAAAAATGCAGAGTTCAGCAGATGATGGAAATCCCAGCTAATTCCTCCAGCTCAGCCACGCCAACTTGTCCTCTGCAGGATGAGCACAGCCTTTCTCCAAGTTTGCTCTATAAACACATATACCACAGCTCTTACTTTGTCTTCTTGTTCATGGTGGTGGTTTCAGACAAATGTCTTCCTGTTGGATACCATATTCCACCCTGGTACAGTTAAAAAGACTTCATATTTTACTGATTTTACGTAAATGTCCTGAGTTTTTTTATGATATTCCTACAACCTTGTCCCCATGAAAAAAATTCCTTGAAGAATATGCAATTTTCTCATTTTTAAGTTCAACTTTTAACTTATAATGTCACTTTTTCTTATAAATATAATATAATTGAACAAGTCATCTCCAGATGGAAAGAGTTCATTCATTTTTTTCCAGGATTTAACAGTGCAGCACATGAGTTACCACTGCGATAAACAACGTGCCCAGAGTAAGCATTGTAATGCAGTGAAGCTGACCTGACCTGGGACAAGTTTTAAAGAACATATTAGATACTCAAATCACAAGACTAACTTTTTTCAAAACACTTTCCTGTATTATTTTAAAAATAAATATTACAGCATGGCCACAAAAAAATGTATCTACATCAGTAAGAACACACTGAAAATAAATAAAGAATACAAAGAATAAAGAAATACTTTCATTGCTCAAGAAACTGTCTAATAATAGCAAAGTGAAAAGAAGTCCCATAGTCCATGGAAAATATGGTGGCCATACAGGTCTTTATCATGGAGGCTGAAGTTTCAGATCCCTGATGAACATAGAGCCATTATTTCAGGGTCATCTCTGCTCTTTTGAAAACAAAGGGTAGAGATTTCACTGAACAGTGGAGACATTACTAAGTCATATATGCGAGACTTTTAAAATCTTTCATACATAGGCAAGCAATAAAATAAGGCATTCATTCTAGCAACTGGACACACTCTTCACCAGCATCTACTTTGAAGTACCCAGAAAGAAATAATCAAAGAATTATTTTTGCACGTGTTTTTCAAGCTCTCCTTTCATGGAAGTTTACTTTGGTTTACTTTTATTATGATTTGAAATTCTACCTATTGCATCACCTCTAAACAAATGCAGAAGCATACTGTAAAGCAAGAATTAGGTTGTCCCTAGCTGTTCCAGGAGGTATAGTATAAATATATAACAAACCCAAAGGCCAGGAGCCACACTGAAACATCCCTTCATTGTATTTATAAAGTAGTAATGTCTGGATCCAATCAGCCTGAAGCAAACAACCAGTTTTAGTGATTCAGTAGGTAGATTTCATAAACAGAACATATCAGGTAACCTTTGAAATAGCCCAAAGATTCTCCCTCCTCAGAGCAAACGTTTGAGCAAAGCTAAGGATCTTTAAAAGGATGGTGCAGTGTGGATCAACACATGGATCTGCTTTGAAGAAACTGTAGCTAATTTCCTCCAACACTTCCAAGTCATTCTTGAGGATACATGCAGTGGCATCTTTTCTAAACATCTTTTTTGTTTTCAAAATATCTTTGTTGCCAAAATCAGCAGTTTTTAGTGGAGTATGCATTGATTTAGTGGGTGTTCGTGATTCAGAAGTAGTCGACGAATGAAACCATCACCCTAGAACTTGTGGGACTCCAGTCTGAAAATTCAACTCTACTCTGTCACGGATTTCTAGAGAGAAAAAATCAGATGAAGGACATGTCTGCACTGTGAGATGTATCCCCAGATCAGCATAGGCACAAAGCAAGTCATCCGTACAGCAAGATATATTCAAGGCTATAGTGCCTCCAGACTAAGCCTGTTCACCTGCAGCTCCCCTGCCTGCACCCTGAGACACTTGAACATACAATGCCTGCCCAGCAGTGGGTGGAAAGCACAAACTGAGCCATAGTGGGATGTCTGGATACCTCTCACCCCACACCAGCACCTCTACTGATTGTCACCTTTTTTTCCACTCCGCTCTTCCCGTACGGCTGCAGCAGCCACCTCCAGAAGGCTGAGCCATACGACCCTCATTCACTGTACCCTTCCCCTTGCCACAGGTCAGGCTGGGCTTTACAGCTTCTGTAGGTGTGACACAATGTCTGCCGCCAGTCTGTAAATTCGCAGTAGTGCTTACTTCTCTTCACAGCTACTGTGAGAGCAGATATACTCACAGATGCAAAGCACCAGACCTTATGGCCTGCATAAGGGGCTGTGTAAGGAACCGAGGAGATTTGTGACCTCAGGTGCAGTATCAAACCATACTACATGGAGATTACATCTTTTTTTCCTACGGTGCTTTTTTCCTGTGAATGTTTTTCTCCAGCATCGTTAATCTAGCAGTTTTCACTAAATATACCTTTAGGGGAAACAAGAGGCAACAAAGCAAAAAGAAGTTCTCACTGAGATGTCTGAATGTACAAAAAAAGTTTGTAAGTGAAATTTTTGTAGAGAAAAACGGAATTATGTTATTGAAAGCCAGGGGGGGTGGAGAGTAGGGAAGCTTTTCACTAAGACATCCAAGCTGTGGCTCCAGTTTGTAAAAACACCTTGGTCTCTACCAGCTCAGCAAAATCATCCCCAGGCAGGTGGAAACTAGAGCCCACAGTGGAGCAGCAGTGAGCTGGCAGGGCAGGACAGGGCTGCAGGAGAGCAGCAGCCAGCACAGGCATGGCAGTGCTCCCATCCCTCCCATCGCTCCAAGAGTACAAACCAGATGACAGTAGGAACCAAATTGTGACAGACAACTGCTTGCTTAGAAGGCTGTTCCACCAGTGAAGGAGCCTCAGGACTTGACGGTGGGATCTGCATGGAACCACACAGCAAAAGTAAAAATGAAAAGGAATTTAAAAAAAAAGAAGAAAAGCCCACACGATCAATGCCTTTTTCAAACTCAAAACCCCCCAGCCAATAGGACTGCTACACAGTTCTCCCAACACGACACATTAGCATCCTCCATCTAAGCCAGTCGTGCTTTTTCTCTGTCTTCTTTCTTTTTTTAATAAATCATGATGATCATCACACACCCCATTTAATCATGTACCACAATCATCGTGTCATCGCCACTCATTCTGGCAGTGTGGGACATAACCCATGACAAGAGGTTGAATTACTCAGATTTCATTGCAGTGACTACAGAAGAAACACAATAGGGGAGAATTCTGCCCGGCGTCGCCATCTGTAAAAGTCACATGGCTGCTTTTAAAACAAAATATGAATTCAAGAGATTTCTCAGCTATATGTTTCTCAGTGTTTCTGTGGAGTAGATGTCATGTAAAGGTACAGGCCTCCATCTGGTAAAGGTGATGGCTTTACAAGGTAAACTATTGGGGAAAGAGTTTGTGGCTACATCTGTCAAAATAAAAAGCAACACACAAAAACAACAGAAGTGACTTCCCTGTTCATCCTACAAAAGCTGAAGCAGTAATGCCTCTAAATTAAAACTTTGTCAAAATCCAAAATACACCAGGTTGTTGGTAAGTATTAGGTAAATAATGACACACACCAAACTAATCAAAATGCACTAAGGTGGTCAAAGAGCTGTTTTCAGGAATGGTTCACAGGAAAGTGGGATAATAAAGTACAGCTCAACGGATATATACTTGCTCTGCCTCTTAAATTATGCATCTGAGGTTCGTCCTGGTGCACTAGCTTGAGTTGAAACCTTCAGGATGGTGGGGGTTCTTGAAATACTTGTTGGTTGTAGGAAAATAAATATCACCAGCACTTGCAGGCATATTGGTTTCTGCTAATACGGAGCGTCCTGGTCCCAGCAAATATTTGCTGATTGTAGTAAACATGTCTTGATTACTGAAAAAAATCATCTTAAATTAAAATACAATAGGTATATTAAGAAATCTCTCTTAGTAGCAACAAATTAGGATTATCAAATCCTGCCAGCTCTTACATATGCGCTTCATTGTAAACTCATCAGTAACCCCAAATTAAGCACATGCAGAAGTGTTGAAAGGATTGGGGCCATCAGAGAGTCATCCTCCAAGTACTGACAACCTAAGTAATGTGCTAGCTTCAGCTAGACTACTCAGAGTTGTAAGATGGACCGCAGGCATGAGGCAACTGTAGCATCAGACCCCCATTTAGGACTGGATACTGACACCCTTACAGCTAAGATGTAAGATTACCAATTAGTGTCCTTGGCTTTTACTCAGCAAGCATATAAGTGCATGCATAACTTCAAGATTTCAAATAGTCTTGATTCCATTAAAGCAACTGCAGCCTTAATTTTCATACCAGGCAAGGCTTTTAGTGAACAAGTACTGCATATAGACTATATACAGCGAAAAGTACTTCTCAACTTTCAAGTGGCAGCACCTAGCTTCAAAGTAAGTGTTTTCCATGTAAATACAAAGCATTATTACAAATCATCATTTTTAATACAGATCATTTTAATAAGCAACCAGTGAAAAGGTATTGAGTTTAATAGCATGGTAGCACCTTAAACACAGAAAAACGAATAGTTCTCATCTCTGCAAGCTTATGGTCTAGACAAGAGCAGAGCCAAGTAAAAACCAAGAATACGTTACAGTGGGAGGAGGAGACAGTTAAAGTAATTGAACTGAGAATTAGATATTATATTTAGATTAAGACATCTAATGAAAACCTAATTGGATTAGTGGGAAAAATACTTGGATTTAAGCTGACAGGCCTTTTGCTATAAACCTGTCAAATATGCCCACCTGGAAATGGGAATCTCTTAATTATTCTGAGCTTAAAAGTAAGCATTAAAAATTAAGAGGAGGTATTTGAAGAGGTTTTTACTTTTAAACTGAGCATGAGGCAATAGCAAACTACTTTCATATTCTAGAAGGATTTCAGTTATTGGTTCCCTTCCCTTAAGTCCACTTAAATATTCAAGTATTTGCATGAAGGGTAATGTTTTTGTTCAGTACACTGCCACGGGGCTGGTGACGTGTATCTGCTTAGGCCACGATGACATTTTGTATTGTTACAGGATGAGAAATATGAACAGGCACCCCTTAGATCTTTGTCCCTTACTGCGAGAGAAAAATCCCAAAAGAGCCATCAAAGCACAATGTAGACTTAAAATAGTAAATTAGTAATCAAAATTATCCAGCACATTCGTCTTCAAAATGATCGCTGAATGCACGCCCTGCCTCTCCCCGCAGGGGCAGAGGATCAGGGGGTTGATGATGATGGAGGGCTTAAGAACATGAATCAGGTGCAAATTTGTGGAGGAAGCGAGAAAGGGCAGAATACTCTGTCACAATGACCAGCTCTTCTTTCTCTGAGTAAGTGCTTGTATGAGACCGCTTCTGAGGAAACCTAACCTATAGAATTAGGATCACAAAAAGAAACGTTTGTGGCATTGCATAACCAAAGGCAGGTTTGCTAAGTTGATAGGAACATAGCATTGCTTAAATGAGCCTCAGTCCCATGGGAACATGGGAAACACCATTTTAATTGTCTGCCACATTTTGTAATGCAGTCCCCAAACAGGATGAGACTTTCAAGAACATTTATGACTCAGCTGCTCCCACTGTGCCACTGGAAAATATATAGAAGTCTTGGTTCCTTACATATTGACAGTCTAGTTCCAATCAGGGAGAGAGGAATTTCAAACATCTTCCCAATTCTGAGAGGAAATAAGAACAAGCAGATATCCAAGGATCACAACAGCAGACTTAAAAGAAACAATTCTGGTCCACCTTATCCTTGACTGATAGCAAATTTTCCTCTCTTTTTAACCAGTGCTGCCTCAGTATTGCTTTTGTACAAAAATGACAACTGTGCACCCCACTGGAAAACAAAATGACCAGTGAAATGTATCTCCAACCACAGGATAAGGGTGTATTTCCTAGACTAGAGAGCTCACAATCCAGGTTTATAACAAGACAACCAAAACATGGAATAAATGGAGTGGGAGGGCAGAAGCATTTTGAAAGCACAGTGAGACAGATGGATTTTCTCTTTCCAACTACCTACGCCCTTCTAGATGATGCCACTTAGGACGTAAGAGCTGGGCTTCGCCTGTGGGGCAGGTGTGCTCCCTGATCCCTGCTGCCTGACATGTTAGACGGAGGAAGACTACAGGAAAACGTGGCGGGTCCCAAGGATGGTACCTTCAAGTTAAGGGAAGAGCTGCAAAACGATAGATTTGCAACCGTAATGGGAAAAGTACTCTCAAAGTGTAAGGAAATGCAGAAAGTGGAAGCTGACCCTTTGGCAGAGCTGAGATGAGGGTTTAGTTCTTTTTTGGGGACTTTGGGAGAACCTTTGGGACTGTGGGAGAGCTAAACACATGGCAGTGACAGGCAGAGCACTGCTAAATCACAAGGACCCTTGAGCTAATGGCCAGGAGCATGTGCTTACTGCGCGGAGAAGGTCATTCAGCGGTTCTCACAGGCAAGAGGGTCAGCATGAGACACAGCGGTGCCGTAGCAGATTTCAAAATAATAAGGTGAAAGCAACCTTTTTTTGTTTTTTCCTAAAAGCAGTGCTGCAATAACAAGCAACCCACCCACTTTATAGATGGATAAGCACCCTTCACACAGACCTCTCAGACTCTGCCTTCTCTATGTCTCCCTGCCCATCACACGTCTAAAGCTTAAGCCAGCTTCAGGCTTCTGTTCACATCACAACTGAAAACCAACATGTGCCTTCTCTGGTAAAACAATAATCCCTGCAGCAAGGAGCCACCCACCCCATCACCCATCGTCATTTCCCTAAGGCTCCAAAGCTACTTTCCATCTTACTAAAACCCAGTGGAGCGCACAAGCTCACCCCACCCTTTAGCCCAAGGACTCTCTCTCTAATCACAAACATCTGGTTATAAAGCATTTTGGCTGCTACTTTGTACTAAAGTTAACAGGTTTGGTAAAGCACAATTAAAAACACCCATACCAGTTTGCATGCATTTCTCTCTAAAGCCATTAACTTGAGGCTTTGGTTTTGCTCATAACTTTGCTATTTGTTTTACACGCTTTCATCTAGAAACCACTCCTAATGCTCTCCCCCAAACCTAAGTTTCCACTCTGCTCCTACCTGCTTCCCTAAACCCCAGCTCAGAACATCACTAATCCTTTCCTACTAGTAGCCACTTTTTAGAACCTTGTGAGGGAACTACCTCACCCCACAACCACTTCCAGCCTGTAGGTAACTCAGCTAATCGACAGTCAGTTTAAGACCTCTCCAGACCATGGAGACAGAGAACAGAGAGCATCCCCACCCAAGCCCGTGCAAGTCCTCGCTGAATGCACCATAAAGCGGTGTGTTAAGCTAAATGTGCATCAGACTTTTCTGCCACTGTAGACCTCACCAGCCCGAGTCACCAGGGATTCTCTGGAGTCCCACCTAATGGCTTTAGGCAGTTCACGGTATGTCCCTGCAGATGCGCCGGCACCACGGGTGGATTGTTCCAGCCCTATGGAAATAAGGCTGCTGACTCTATTAGAAAAGGGGTTATGGTCTTTTTTTCTAGGGGAAAAAAAAGAGCCTTAGGAAGTCTTAGTAGATATATCACTATAAAGGGTGGGTGAAAGGGGATCAAAGGATTTACTGGATGAATGTGTTGTGAGATGTTGAGAAGAGAGCACAAGAGGAAGTAAATAACTCACAGAGGTGCTGGCAATGCCTGCAATGCCCCTTGGCACAGGAATAACCCAGAAAGTGTGAAACAAATCTGTAAGGGGCTAGAAGAAAAATCTCCTATACCAGTGCACGAGTGGGGAATGGGAAGATGGAAAGGATCATTCTCCTTCTAGCCAGCTTTGTGAAATTGTTCTGCCATGACCTGGCAACTGGGTCTGTCTGATTGCTACAGCCAAAGTTCCCCCAGAGTTTATAGGGAGGCTGCTGTAAACAAATGCTTTTCCACTAAAACCCACATAAACAAGCCATCTGCTGACATGCTCTTCCTTCCAACAATTGTACGCTGTCAAATGGCATGTGAGCTCAGAAAAGTTACTCATTTTCACAAGTGAGCAGCGTTGCTTTGCCTGTCCCCTTTCAACTTCATTTTGTGAACTGAAATCTGTTCTGCCTACCCCAGGGCAAGTCAGAGCTGACTCAAGCCCAGAGACTTTTGTTCACACACAGGACAATGGCAATTCTCACAACAGGAAGAAAATATCTACAGAAACTAGAAATCTTACACAGCAAGAGCAGTGCTTTTTAAGCTACTAAAAGCTGTTCGTTCTGCCTTGTAGGAATAATACTAGCTGTTCTATGGCATTTATCAATTCTGTTAATAAATGTAGATTTGGAACCACATCCTCATCAGACAGAAGCAGTATAAGTAATTATGCCTGATGGGTCTTAAAATAAAGAAGATGAATATAGCAGTGTTTCCCTAAATGCAAATCTAACTGGGACAGAACAAAAATATATCAGAGAGAGAAACTTCATCTGGATATCAAGGTCAAAGCTAGAGTCTGCTGGTTTTTTCTACTGCAATATTCCCATATGTCATGGTTTGGGGCAGGACACTATATCTGGAGAAAGAACAAGATATTTTCCTAAGTGTTGATAAATCTTTAGCTAGTCAGAGTCTCTGAATGAAAGTCAAGTATTAGAGGATTCTTCTGTCAACTCTATTGTTTAGCACATCCATCAGCAACCAAAGTATTGCTAGTCCTCAAACTCTGCTTGCAGTCTCGGGGGGGACCAGGAGCGATAGTCACCGGGCCTTCCTTCACCTTCCCAAAAAGCCAAAAACAATGCCCTCATCTGTAACCAAATCATAAATACTCTATGTCGTGCATAGATCAGTCAGAAGATGACACACAATTCTTGTGTGTGCTTCAACATCAAAATGCATTTTGTACTCCGCTCATATCATGTTTTTCAAGATTATACTCTTTCTCTGAACACCAACAACTTTTAAACCAGAATTGATGCACATTTAACTAAACCAGATGTGTTCATAAAACACCTATTTAACTCCAGCAATAGATATTTCAGAGCAGTAACAGAAGGCTATGTTAAAAGCTAGTAATGATTTATAAGACAGCAGAGCCACTACAACTGAGAAAACAGCCACAAAATGGTCCTCAGGAGACAATCGTGTTCACCCTCTGTCCCTGAGACCCTCTTGGTGTTATTCCTGACTGACGGTTGTCTGAGCTAGTCTTGCTCCAGACTTTATTCTAGTGCTCCCCAGGCAATTAATTCCAGTACTTCACGGTCTTTTCTGTGAGAAAGTTTTTCTAATATCTAGCCTGCACCTTTGCTGCCACAGTTTTAAACTTCATAGCTTGCCCCTGTTCACCAGAGACCTGAAGAAAAAGTTATTCCCTTCTCTTTTGCACTAGTCTCTTAAACACCTCAAAACTGTAACCCTGTCTCCTCTCAGTGTGCATTTCTTTAATCTAAGTAACCACAGTGTTTGAACATTTTTTGTAGTTCCTATATTACAATAATTTTTTTAATTCGGTCTCTTTTTTCCTTTTTTTTTATGAACACAGTACTCCAGCTGAATCCTGAAGTTTTGTAACAGAGCAGGGGGTTTTTACACACATCTTGCAGGCAAAAACTAGTTTACAAATCAAAGTATGAAGTCCACCTCTTTTGAGAAAACATAGCAATCACAACTTTCTATTCAAACTGTGACACAATACAACCTTTACATAATTGTCTGCAAGAACTGCTGTCTAACCAGTTGTTCTTATCCTGTTTGTGTATCTCTCGCTTAACTATACTACCCCGGATTTATGATAGCAGCTACTACTATACTACTGAATTCAAAGCTAATGAATTCAATCCCATTCCCTCAGGACGTTTCTCTAAACCCATTCTCCCAGCATCCCCTCGGTTAACCCAATCACTCCTTTACATTCCGACCTCCAATCAGAATAACGGTTCTACAGGACTATTCATTCAAAAGTAATGACAGAGATCTCATAGTGACAAATCGCAGTTATTATGGAGTTTTTCACTACAATAAGGAAAAAATTAAGCCAAACACAGATGAAGAGAAATGAATGAGAAGGAACATAAGAAACTTATGGCTAGCTGGCCTTTTTCACAAACCCACTCCCCTGCCAAACGTCTGATAACATGGAACATGGCATACTACGTAAGGAAACGAGATATTAAATGGTCGAGAGTAAGTGCCATAGGCCCAGGCAACAGGGGTGGAAAATCTATCCCTCTCCAGGAAGAATAAGAAGAAAAATATCCCATCTCTGGATTACAGTGAAGAGGAAGGGTTTTTCCTAAATGTCTTGCATATTCTAACCATGAAGGAATAAAAATCAGACAATTTTAACCCGTAATCTGCTGTCAATATGAACACTGAAGCATGGAGGAATAACCTGGCAGCTGATAAAGACAAAGACATGCATGATTTTTTTTTATTCATGAGACAACTCTTCTACCACATAGCTGCGCATGGAGGAACAGCAGAATTAAATTATCCAGATGAACGTTCCGGACAATGTCAAAAAAAGGCAGAGGAACCTAAGGCCTGAAAGCCATAAGAGGATTTTTTTTATCATGGCTCAGCTACCATCTGGAAAACCCCGTGGTACTATCAGCCATGTCAGAAAACCTTGAGACACTTACTGGGCAAAAGCCTGCAATCCCATGACTCTGAATAGGGCCTTTCTCAAACATGGTCACTTGACAGGAGGCATCTGTGCAGTATAGGGAATGCCTGAAGCTAAAAGCAAAAGTCAGGCCCCATCAGCAGTTTTAAACTAGTTGTTTCAGGGGCAGAAAGACCAGCAATACACGATCTCATCTTTTGAGTCCTCATTGTCCAACACAGATGCAGGATCCACTTGAAACTCTTCTCATCATTGGGGATTTGAAGACATCTTTACCTATGGTACCAGTGCTTATACTCTGGCCTCTCCCTAAGTGTCAGTGCTAACATTTCTTTCTCCTCCATGTGCCCAAACTTCCAGAGACATAAGAGGTCTCTCATTATTACTGACTTTTCAAATTTGGTTGAAACTGGCCAGTGGGTTCAAAAGAGGGAGGGAATACAAGAGGACATACAGATCTCCATACTACACAGATAACATTTACTTGGGTTTGATGAGTGCTTTCTGAGATACAGCAGCCTCGACTGCATTAATATCAGCAAGAAGTTTGCTGAAGGATGTCATCTCCCAGGCTCCACAGTCAGTGTCTTCCTACTCAGTCTTTATTCTCTGTATCATATGAGCTTTGCAAAGATTTACATAGTTGTTAGGCCTTAATTTAAGAAATATATGTGTGCATATTGATTATTATAGGGATATTTGATGATGTGAGCCTCTCTAAGTCCCCTCTTAAGACCAGAATGAGCTTGTCTATTCCCGGTTCCTGGACTGGAGCATTATTCTGCTTTGTGATTCTGTGATTATTTTGCTTTTTTATTGTATTTGCCTTCTATTTCAAAATAAGACACACTAAGTCACTTTTTTGGCAAATACCAGACAGAAAACTTTGCCTATAAGAAAATAAGGAGAATTATTTGAACAATTAAAGGACAATTTTGAACTGCAAAACCTCATCCACAGTTTTAGCACACACTTTGAAGGAAAGAAAGAAATTAAAGACATGGAAGAAAGTGGAAAATTGGGGATATAAAGTAAGATGGGTTTACCAAAGGTTGAACTTTCCAGAATAATAGATTTTCAAATGAGACAAATGAACCAGTTTGTGTATATCTGGACTTCATTAAAGTTCTTTCTACAGTGTCATATGGGAAAAAACTATGTTGTAGAAAATGGGAATTGAATTCAACAATTGTAAGATGGCAAAAAACTACAGGGAAGGATGTGCTGACAGCAAAACAATTGGTCTGGGGGGGAGGTTGTCTTGGAGTTCTTCAAGAAACTATATATTTTCAATCATGCCTCTGGCTTAAAAAGCAATGTAAGGAGGATGGACCTATTAATCAAGAGGACATCCAGAGTGTCAAAGAGTGAGGTACCTAAAAAGTGTGTATTGTGCACCACCTGCGATATACAAATTTCAGTAGATAATGTGTGGCTTGGCATGCTGCTAGAAGCTGCCAATGACTAACTGTAGGTCCACTGGATACCCACCACTACTACTGAAGCTCCTAGCACTTTTTGGTGGTGGGGGACAGGGGGAAGGCAACTTCCTAGGTTCTCTGTCTGGACAATGAGAAGAACCAGGTGACCTTGAGGCATGGAGATCTGGAAGTCAATTAGTATTCAGCAGTGCAAAGCATAAGGCCAGGCAGGTAGAAATCCCTAAGATCTTTTGTTGCAGTCTGGGATTTCATTAGTTTGATGAGCAGCAGAAAAAAGAATGAGTCAATCAGTAACAGGAGGAACAAGAACCCCACCTATCATGTCACCGTGAAAGAAAAATGTGGTTCTGATATATATGGATGATCTTAAAGGTCCCTTCCAACACAGAGGATTCTATGATTCTACAGAGGCAATTTTTTTCCCCTATCCAGCAGGAATACAGATTTCATTACACAACACTTTTGCAAAACGGCCCCTGTAATATCATACAGTCCCAATCATGCATGAAAACACATACTGTAACAGGTGTGGATTACTAGGCTGGATGAGGCTAAGACAATTTGACTTATACACCCTACAACGAGGAGGCTGAAAGCAGATGTAAATGCTATCTGTAAAAAAGAGCATGGAACATCAAATGCAAATACTGATAAAAGTTAACTTAAACTGCAAGACAAGATCTGCATAAGGGCAAAAGGTATGAAATAATCATGAATGTAACTAAGCTGTAAATTGAAAATATATTTCTAAAAAATAGAGAAACAGTATTCTGACCCTATCCTCAAAACCATAATAATTCATTGCAAGATGTGCTCAGCAACTTAGAAAGCCAATTCTAGTCCAGTACTTTTGTATTCTTCCTGATAAATAGGCATCCTAGCCTCCTATGTGCTGAGAAAAAGGTAAGTAAACCCGTTATGTTATAAAGTTGGCAAATTAGATCAAGTAAGCTGCCAAACTGAGGCCTACCTCAGGCCAAATTAATATGGACAGAATTGATTTTTTCTTATGTGGTACAGTATGTGTAAGGGAGACATGTAATCTATAAAGCTGGTTTTCTGTGCTTCTTGCCAAGATTTTTTCTTGACTTAAGTCTTTCAGGCTCGACTGTGTAATCACTAATCTTTCAAAATTACTAACTTCAGTTAGAATTAGATGCATACTAGGTCAGCTTCTCTCTCTCTGTGAAGCCTCAGTGCTAGGAGGAATTTTCCACTTTTTAATTCCAGTTTGAATAAATAAATTTAAAATGCATTTCTATACTGTCCACATGGTAATAAATAACAATTTGCAAAGAGAAAAAGCATGAAGCAATTGAATTCCACAGCACTTTAGATGAAGCCACATGATTTCATGCTGTATTCTGAACTAAAATTTGTGTTGAAGGACAATTGTATCCAGAGGTTGAAATGTGGAAGAAGTTAAGTGTTTTGTAATAGGGGATTATTCCCGGAAACAATTATCCTACTTTGGTGTCCTATTCATTTAAACAACTTCACTCCTCGTTTAGCGGTCTCTATTTGTTTATTTATAGATCATTCATTTATTAATATTCTTTTCCACCACCCCAAAAAAACATCTTCCCTATACAGTCAGAGGGATGTACAATGCAAGAATAGGACAGACTGAAGATGGCAAAGTATATGTTTTCCAAGAATAAAAGTTCATTTGTTGCAAATGTTTTCCTATCCAGCAAAGGCCAAAAGGAATTACTAGCAAGCTCCTTAGGAGGCCCCACTCCTACAAATAAACACACAGGCTGAAAATGAACCCATATACAAGAGTTCACTTGAGAACTTGGAAAGTGCTGCCACGTTATGTGCATGGGCTGGCATCCAACAAGAGATGACAACTAGTGAAGGGCAATGTACCTTATTGCTTTTGTAGTGCTTATGGAGCACATACCTCATTTCTTCTATAGCATTTGTGACAGCAAAGTCTGCAGCAAGGAAGACAGCTACTACCACAGAGGCAAAGATTGTGGACGCCTGTGGGAGGTTTGGATATGACTGGAGATGAACCAACTATTGCAGCCCTTCAGTACTTAGGTTTATAAGAAAGATGGAGGACTTTTTACCAGGGCCTGTAATGATAGGACAAGATATAATGGTTTTAAACTAAAACAGCGTAGATATTAGGAAGAAAATCTTTACTATGAGAGTGGTGAGACTCTGGAACAGGTTGCCCAGAGAAGATGCAGATGTCCCAACCTGTTCAAGGCCAGGTTGGGTGGGGCTTTGGGCAACCTGGTCTAGTGAAAGGTGTTCCTGCCCACAGCAGGGTGGTCGGACTAGGTGGTCTTTCAAGGTCCTTTCTGACCCAGACTATTCTATTCTTTGACGATTCTGTAAGTGTTTAACTGAAACATTCAGGTTTCAAAACTAAGAAGTTGCATACACTTCCACAGATTATATCAGAAAATTGAATTTCTACTACTAAAAAGGAAAGGATGCTCAATGACTACAAGCCTATGAAGATTAATCCAGAAAGTGAATCTTCCTGTAAGTTTTTTTCATGTCTTTGTTTTTTACAGTTAGAGTGGGTTTTTTCACTTTTTTCTAAATTATAATGGCAGCAGAATCCTACTGATTTAACTGCTATTTCGATCTCTAGAACTTTCCTATTGAATAAAGAGTTCTAGTTTTGCTACGTGAAAGGACACCAACATTATCCTAGTGAAACATCCCATCAGCAAATACAAAGAACTTGTGCTCTCCTCAAAGAGTTAATACAACCTATTAACCCAGCAAATTAGGGAGGCAGGTAAGAACAATTCTCTGGGAAGAACTGCTTTCTGAGGTCTCTGCCAAGAAGCCCTGAGAAAAGGCAAGCTAAAGTTTACCATTACTTTTTCCCCTGGGTGTTTTGGTTGTAAAGTAAAAGCCAGTGCTTGCAGAAGTGGCATGTTTGAACTAGATGCAGGTAAGTCACCCTCATTCACAGCAGAGAGCAAAATCTGCTGGCTTAGAAACTGTTACAGAGAGGTAATCAAAGTCATCCAGACCTATGCCTAAATCCGTACTTCAGAATCCCCTCAGTTTGAAGGGTTTCAGATACATCTTGCCAACTAACGCTTAAACAAAAGATGCCAGGGTCAAAAGGCATGCAGCTTTAATCTTCTTTGAGCCTCTGCCCCATTGCATGATTTTGGGCCCAACTTTTAACTTTCTTACACTTCAGTCAGCTCAGCTGGAAAACTAGGTAGGAAAACAGCTTCACTGAAAAACAGATGCTCCATCTAAGTCAAATTCCACTGAAAAATAAGGGAACATACGCTTTCCTTAAAGCAGTCACTGCAGTCCATAAAATGTGCTATGGGGGAATGCAAATATAGTCTCTAACAGAATATAAATCATAGATTATGATTTGTTAAAAAAAGAAACAACACAAACAGGACACATACAAAAATATTAGGTTCCACAGAACAAAGTCAGCACTTAAGCCTGGATTCTGCATGTGTGCATACATATATGCACTTTACTCACACGAGGTAATTGAATTCAGTGGGATTAGTTGTATGCATAAATAAAAGAAAGGCTTGATATGTATATTTCCATAAAGTGTGAAAGCAGGGTGTTTTCCATGAGTCGTAAATTTACTATATCAGATTTATTCTGTCTTTCCTAGCTGACAGATTTACCAAGCAATGAAGGACCAATAATACAAAAATAAATTGCATCGCACCTATCTGTAATATTCAGAGTACAAGTTGATATATCAAATACAGTGCTAAAGTTCCTATGCACATCATTTTTTCTCACTAGTTTAAAGCACTCAGCTTACTTTTTTTCTGCTTATTTCATCTCCACATAGTCTTGTGCATCCTTGGCACAGAGACCATTTTCACACACATCAAGGAAGTCTCTGAGGTATCAAATAAACAGACTCTTCTTAGTGTAGTCTATATTTTACCCAGGTCCACAGAAAAAGCAAAGCCAAATAAAGATTATGTTTTAAGGGAGTCCATAAGTCTGGGGAAATTCTATTTACTTTGGTTAAACTTTTTTTTTCCACCCAAAAAAAAGATGGCAAATCAAGGCAAGATGCTACTTTTTAATCATCACAGGGTATGGAAATAGTGAAACAAGAAACAGTAACCGTTTTTGATTTTGTAGAATTTTTTCTATTTCTTTAGGAAGTCTCTGCAGGTAACAACCCAGCAAACACTAGAAATTTCAAGTTTGTTCTGCAAGACTTAAATCTCCCCTCAAGTCTTGCATTTCTCAGCTAATATTTCAACACTGGCCTCATTACCAGTCTTTACTTCCATTAAAGCCTAAAGACCATTTACATGTTTCACAAAAAAAAAAAAAAAAAAAAAAAGACTCAATGAGATGCATTCACAAGTAACACAGGACTCCAGTCTTCAGCGCTTTAATTCTTAACCCCAGCAAGGCTCCTGAAGAACCAGTACAACAAACCCAGGAATATTATAGTATTGTCCACCCATACCCTATCTAATATCTTTGGTGATTGAAGACTAAAAAGTGGAAAAATTTTATTTGCTTTACATACATAGAAATACACCTGCTTCCTTTGCATAATAATGTGATTTCTCCTATGTCATCCATAGACGTTCCTGTTACAAGTGCTCGAAAGGAAAGTCGCTAAATTTTAATGCTGTGGGACTTCCTTTACACAGCTGCACATGCAAATTGGTAAAAATTATTCTAAATAATAGAATTAGTGGGGCACAGAAATAAACACAATATGCTCGGAAGAGTCCACACAGATTCTGTAGAAGGAAGTCACATCACTATGCTGGTGCAGCTCCTGGACGGACTCGGCAAATGAGGACCAGGAGAGATCAAATGGATCTGGTCATTTTGGATTTCCAAAAAGTCTCTCACCAAAGGCTCTTAAAAAAATTAAGTATCTGGATTAAGTAAGGTAAGAAAAGAGGTACTCCCATGGAGAACTGATTCAAAGGCAGGAAGAACAAGGTAGGAATAAACTACTGGTTTCTCAGTGTCCTTCCAGAGGCTCCGCCTATGCTGTTCAGCATATCCACCAGCATATTCATGTCCCGGTAAAAGGGGATGAGACTACTGCAGTTTCAAAAATATTCAGAGCGAAGATGAGGGTGACAGTGAGGAGCTGCACAAGGATTTCCTAAATCTGGCCGAGTGACACAACAGCAAATGAAATTCAGCATAAACAAATGTTACATGGGCAAAACAAAGCCTAACTTAACCTTTACTATTGCCACTTAGGGACCAGATTTTAGGGTCATACTAGATAATTCCATTCTCCTGGTTGCCCCATAGCCATCAAAAAAGCAAATCAAATGCCATGTTTTGTTAAGTAAGGAGCAGACGTCAAACCAAAACATATTGTTATACAATTGCAGGAGTCTATGTGCACGTACATGTTGAATAGTGAATAGGGTTTTCATCCCACCATCACAAAATGGACATAACAAAGCTAGAAAAGGCCCACAAAAAGCCAATAAGGATGACAAAAAGCATGAAGTAATGTCTGTACAAAAAGTGATTTAAAAGACTAGGACTCTTCATCTCAGAAAAGAAACAAGTCATGAAATTACAAATGGAAAGAAGGATATGAGCAAAGACTTCATTATATCAAATAATACAGGAAATAAAGGCATCAAAAGAAGTTACCAGGTGGTAGTTTCAAAGCAGAGGAAGGGAGGTTATCTTCTAGAGCATCGTACGCTTAAACTGGGGGATCACTGTCAGGCAGTATTGTGGATGTCAAAGTTTACATTGCTAAAAGACATAATTTGACCAATGCATGGAAGAAAAATCTTTCATGTGCTGTCAGGTGTCGAGACACCCGTTGCTGGCTCAGGAAATCCCTGAATTACATCTCATGGAAGCTTGAACGGTGCACCAGGGAAGCGTCACTATAAGCTGTTCAGTGGGTAGCAGGTAGCACTCAGGTCAGACCGCTGAGCTATGTGTGCATGGGGAAAAGCTCTGCGGCTCCTGCTTACGGTCTCCCATGGGTCTGCTTCAACAGCCAGTCCATAAACACCAGATTGCAGCATTCTCCAGTACAGATAAATATGACATCAGGGCACAGGGATGTTTGGAACCCTGTTCTGTCACCAGCCAGGCTGGAATTTGCAATGCCAACATCTTATTCTGTGGGAGCGGCAAGGTTTTTTGCTGCCTTTGGTAGGGCACAGCTCTCCCACCTATTTGTTTTATTGTTCTGTGCATCTCTCCACAGACTTTTCTGCAGGACTGTGCTGACAGGAGCAAAAATGCCTTCATTTCACTGACACTTCCCAAGAGAAAGCATGTCCTAAACAAAATCATTTTCAGTAGCTTTCTGTGTAAAGGGGCGATAAGATGGCTCCCCGGAGAACGCGTGTGTGTGTCCCTTCAGTAGCTGTCTTCCCTCCCGCCGAGCAAAACTTGTTGGAATTGCACACACAACCCCAAGGACTGTTTTTACTCCACCCACTCACTGCCAGGAGGTTTTTCAGACTTTCAACATGCTGTTTCCAGGGCAACCATTGATCTCAGATTTCAAACATTTCCAGAGCTGCGTATCCTCTTTCTATTCTCTCCTCCTTTAGGAAAAAGACATCTGCGAGCCCAATTTTGCCGTAAGGAGACTCCACACTACACACACCAGTGGGGCTCTAACGAGCCCATTACCTAATGCCTGGGTGTTCCTCTTGGTCTTGTATCTTATACAGTACATATGCACCAGGGAGCTATAAAACACTACCAGTCCAATGTGCCTTGACGTAACTGAGTCCTCGATGTTTAATTTCTTCTTGTCCTCAAAAAACCTTACAAATAAGGAGTCAGGTCTCATTCACGGGTATCTAGGTTTTGTGGGGAGGGTCCTTCCAGTATAAGATGTATACTGTTATTAAACCTCTTTCTGCTGCTTCCCACACCATTACCATTCAGGAACACTAAAGAGACTGCAAACAGCCTGCAAGGGAAAACCAAAATTCATTGCATATGCACTTGAGAGACGAGAGACAAGGACCCAGCAAGGTTTCCAGAGGCTCCAGAGGAGAGAAAGGAAGCAAGCAGGACAAATGGACACAATTCTACCATGTGCAGAGACGTTCGCACATGCTCCACTGCCTCTCCGGATGGGGAGCCTACAGCCCAGGCACAGTATTTCCAGGAAGAGCGAGCCTGCGGTGAACCAGCACTTCGACCTCCTGCCGGGCATCCCAGCAGCTGCGCAGCCTCCAGCTCCTGCTCCCCACCAAGAATGGGGCAGGATCAGCTGTTCCAGCAATCTGTGCCTGGAAAACAGGGGCAAAAGCCAATCCCAAATGGGGTTCCTTTATGAGGCCAGTAAACATAAATCCACACAGCTCATCTAGCCTTGAAAGTCAGGGTCCTCAAAAGGTCCACCTCAACCACACGGTTAAGGACACATCCTCAAGAATTTCTGCTCAGCCAAAATACCTTGCTGAGTCCTATCCTAAACACTCTGGAGAGAAGAGACAAAACGCAGCCTTCTTTATGATTCCCTTTTGAACTAGCTGCATTATTTCTGGACTGTACATTAAAACAGATGTCTCATTGATTTCCCAGTCACAAAGAAATCATTCTTTTCATGTCTTGTGACAGATGTTTCTTCAGATGAACAGCTTCAACTTCAAACGGTATCTTTACCTCATGGAATAACTTTTCCCAAACTGATTTAAAAATATCTATTAGCAAAACAAAGCCAGCCTCATTGTGTTTCTTAAGCAAAGGGTGAGGAGAAATGGTCTCTTTACAAAACTGTGCAAAATGTCACTGTCATTTGGCATTTTTGTCCCATACAGCCCTGATCACGATGGAACGTAACAGGTGCCTAATTAAAGAGCATTTACTTATCTTTTTTTTTTTAATCTCATTATCAGCCCTGAAAGAGTGAGTCTCAGACACATCTATGTTTCATTTCAATCACCTCTCCTTCATTAAGAAGGGGAAGTTTAGTGCACTTTCTCAAACAACTTTTGTAGGCTTTGTTTATTTTCTAATCCCTGGGAAAACTTTAAAGGAAAGGTGGAGGCGGGGGGGGGGGGGTGTATATACAGAAGTATATAAATAATGTTTTCTGCTTTGAAAGTAAAATGCCCTATGCTGAGCTAAAGGAAAACTGGGGAAATAATGATTTGCTGAAGTGCAAGAAGGGAATTATTCTATATGCCATTTGGAGTTTTGATTTAGAGAGGGACACAATGCTAGAAAGACTACCTTGGTCTTTTCCTCTTAATCTTTTGCCATACAAATCCTTTGTCCCACTTGAACTCACTATAAAAGGGGAATAAACCTCCCCCATGAGCTACTTAGTTCAACAGAGTCTGGGGTTGCGGGGAAAGCTTGATTACAACTTTAACACAGCTCTTGATTTAGCCAGGAGAATTTGTAGTGCCATTCCCTCCAGCAGAGCTTTTTTCTCAAGAGATTACATCAAAGGTGAAGAAAAGAGCAGCTAACACATCTTGCAATGAATATGGCATGAATAGCTATGTGCACCAATTAACTTCACAGGCTGCTTCTATTTGACCAGAGCACACCTGAGCATCTGCTTCTTCAGAATATGGTTGCAGTAGCTGCTGTTTGCCTTTCAAGCTGTACCTTAGAAGGTCTCATACAGGGGACCAAAAATACACTCACAAAGCCATTTTGTTAAATCAGCATCAGGCATGTAAACATTTTTCTTATTATAACTTTAATTTCAGAGAAGATCCAGGTTTATGACTTAAGGGTAAGGGCAAATATGAGAATTTGAGATGCCAAAGCTTCATCTCCACAAGGCTCTCTTGCATGGATTGCTCATCTTCATTACAGCTATATCTAATGACGCGCCTGCTTCTGTTTCTCATATAGTACAGTATAAGAAGTATATAAAATGAAGAACATTCTTGGGGACTGGAATTTCACATTGTGAACTCTAGAGTTTCTGCTCATCTGGGCCATTGTGCATGCATACTGGTGACCACACTGTTTACATACCTATGTATACAGAGCTGCAAAATAAGTACATTACCAAGCAGAACAAAAGCATAATTCAAAGGTCAGAACCACAAGTTTCTCTGCTCCGGAAATCTGAAACACCACAATGCACCCAAGAATTTCTCCAGTGGAAAAAAAAAAAGTAACTATCTCAAGAATTTTTAAAAACTTATTCTCGGATGTAAAAAGTGTGTTCAAGCAGAAACATTTTTTAAAAGAAAATGTCAGTCGCATACAAAAAGAGATGGTTTATTCCGTGGACGATCCTTTAGCAGCAAGGGCGGCACGTGCCTCCTTCTGTTTTGCCCTGCCTTCTCAAAAGGCCTCCTGGCTTTTCATGGAGTAGCATAGCCCTGCGTTTGCTTTTTATATGTCCAAGTACGGCACTCCAGATCACATGTGGATGCAGCTATGGGGTACTTGCAGCCACACATCATAACAACAGGGCCACATATAAATAACGGTGTGTAACATGCGCGTATGCCCATGACAGCTTACGTGCAAAGGCATGCATGCAAATACCAGCAGACTTGGAGCTCCAGCAACATGGGCTGTGTTATCCCTCAATCCACCCCAGCAAACCAGCTATTTTAGGCACTGCAGGAGCACGGGTTACACACGCATACGAAAATAAACATGTGGGGTGACATCCTCTCCACATGAAAAGACGAGTCTGTAATCTCTGTGGGTGTCAATTTAGCATAATCCCCACAAAAAGGTTTAGCCTGCTTTAAAATACACAGATACTGTATTTAAGAAGGGGCCATTCATTTCAGGCCCAAAATACATAAACATGCCTTGAGTAATAAAGCAAAAAAGGTACTTTTTGCTGATGTGTTGTGGTTTAGGATTTCTGAGGAGGTGAAGTATGGAGCTTAGTTGTTGTTTTCGTTTTCTGAGGGTTTTTTATTATTATTAAGTTTTAATTTAGTTTGGCTCAATCTTTATTTCATAGGTATGTAAATACAGGCAATCCAGTGCCAATAGCTAGAGCAATAATTCTGGTCAAAATGAAACACAGAGCTTTAGGCTATAAACCTAAGACAAAAATCAAAGGATTTAAATGAAATCTGACATGGCAACTCATTAAATTCAAGACTATCCATGACATTTTATTAAACATCAGCTAAGTGCATCTTTAAACAAGATGAATGCAAGTTCAGGAAATGAAACAGTCATTGCCTAAATATTTAACATGATAGAGACATAGGAAACACACCACTGTTGAACCAAATCAGAGGAATCGCTCCAGCTAGCCCACAGCCTTATCTTCAAGACCTGTCCACATCAACATCTCCAGAGGAACTTATCCCCTTTCTAGAATAAACTCTAAATCCGGTCTTAACATAGGATTACTGAACTGAACACAGCATTTCTGATAGGCCACATCACCATGAAGACATCAAAGCATTTAATTGTTTGACATCCTGGCTCTCAGGCACTTGACCAATACATTTGATTTTGAGTTCTTTTTTAATACGCTGAGTGCACAGCTTTCACAATGACATTTAAATACTTATTTTCAGAACTTAAAAACTGCCATAGTGAGTAAGAGTCAAAGACTCAGTCCATAGTTCCATTTCCAACAATGTCTAGGTGATTCCATGGAAGACACAAAACCTACAGCAAATAACTGAGGTGATCCCCTCTCTTCCCATGCTGGAGATCTTCCTTATCACTGCTTGTTGGGTTTAGTTTAAGATCTTTTTCTGTGGTGACGGGGTTAATTCGGAGTTCCAAATTTTTCTTCCAGAAGTATATTACTTTATGTCTTTCCTTGAATTTTTTCTGTCATTCACTCAAGTCAGTTAAGTCCATCCCCAGTTCTCCCCAGTCACATTCATTGAAATAATTTTGTGCTATTACGTGGCTTTTTTTAATCTGTTTTTGCATATCAGTAGCAAATAAACTTCTATCCCAGCATATGAATCCAACTCCCTTTTTAAAAACATTTTGATAGAATGTTCTTGGGGGTGGGCAAGGTGGGTAGGGGTGTTGACATTCCTGTTTTCTCAAAACACTTTGTTTCTCACACCATGACCGTCTAAACTTTTTGTGGAGGCTTTTTACCAAGATGAACAATTAAATTAAAAGTATCAACTGACTTTCCTTTATCTGTTATTATGACCCAATTTAAGTTTATTAATAGACTACAAAAGCTGTGCCAGTTACATTCAAGTATATTGTGATAGTCTTAATCTTTTACTTCACTTTCAATGTTCTTTTTAAGCAAGAAGAATCGCTCGATGCAGATGTTGCTGCTCTATAATTACTCATATTGCCTTTTGCTCTTTTAAAAGACACAGATCCAACACAGTAAATAAATTAAAGCGGGTAAATTAAAGCAGTAAGAATTTGAAAGTAATAAGATCTTTAGATATTTAGCTACTGCCTTAAGCATATGATGTTAAGAAACTACTCTGTTCCTGTATATGTGTAAGTAATTAGGATGTAGATGAGGATATAGCAGAGCTTTTTCAAAAATAAGTAGTCCCATTCCTGGCATTTTGAGAGCTGACATAATGTATGCTGATCTGCACTGCAAACAGCCCTCCTGTTCATCTGACTGCTTAGGCATGCGTACATTGTATGGCAATTCAAAACAGATTTTCCCATTCCACCAAATCAAGTCCTCAGTCCCCAGAGGATTAAAAGTGGCTAATAACAGGGAAACTTAAGTAGCCGCCAAAATACATCTGAGTGTGGCCGTTCTCCTCAACCTGCCTTAACAGGCTACACGATACATGGCTTGTTTTACCATACATCTCAGGCCATGGCCGCTCTTTCCTATTGTCGGAGCTCTGCAAGCTGTCGGAGATGGGCGTGCAATCAGCTTCTCAGAGGACTCAAGATTGCTACAGAGACTATTTTATCAAAGTTATCACGGGCAGTGTATTAAAGTCATAAACTTTTCTCAGCAATGCTTTAAAGAAAAAGAAGGGGGGAAAAAAGGATTGAAGAAAGCTTACCAGCTGAGAGGAGGATCAAGTCACAAAATGCCTGTGTTAGAACCACAGATGTTTTGCTCTGCCAAATTTAAAGGACCGGTTTCAAAAAAAAGTCCTTGGGAGCAGTATGCAGCTGTTATACATGGTTGCCATACAGATGAAGCAATATTCCTCTCTTCATGAGGAAAATCAGTAGTGACCTAGTGACCAGAGAGAAAGGAGAAGACTGCTTTTGTGTGTCTCCTCTGCATTAACCTGCATCTGGCTGTGAATCCTAAGTTGTCCGTCTACACAGCGCAGCCACAAAGCTCCACCAGAAAGCAAACTTCTTGGATGTTCATACTGCACTGGCCTTGAACCATCATAAGTATGTCTGACCTGACACTTGTCTGCTCTTCCATGCAGCCCGTTTTCTGCATTTTTCTGGCTTGACACACCTGAATAATATAAAACCCTGTATGCTCTGGCCAGTTTTGAAAACATTGCAACAGGTACAAATCTCCCATGTAACATCATGCCATCACACCTAATCCACCACATAACAGCTGGTCACCTGGGCCATGGCACAGTCCAAAGAGAAAGCCTAAGCCCTCCTATCTTTATCGAGAAGTATGAATGGTACCAGCATTTTCCTAAAGCCTCCCAGATATGTTAGAGCTAAGACAAGGTTACTGGTGAGCTATCTCAGCAGCATGACACACAGATCAGCAGCCAGTTCTGTAAGACTAAATGCAAGAAACACACTCCCGCTTTTGGGTGAAAAATTCCTTCTTCAAGTTTGAGGTGTTTCTGACAGTCCACCACTCACACTGTGACCCAAACATCCTGCTCGGGGCAACAGAGATCTCGGCACCATCTAGGAAAAGTAAAAACCCCTGTTCACCTAGAGAGGGTGGTGTGAAAGGCCACAGCATGAGTGATGTGAAACATAACCCAGGGGACAGGAGAGGGAAATGGAGCAAAGGGAACTTCTGAGTCTGAGGACTTTTTCAGAGAGCAGTGGCAAACCAATCACATGACTGTGGGATCTTCTTCCAAAGGACATGCCACCAATGGCCCTGAGTTCAATATCCATGAGCTCTTTGATCAGAGCTGTGAAAATAAAGTATTTACAGGGTTAGAGAGTATCTCTGGGAGTTCTAGTAGTATTGTCTTTAAACTTCCGTTAGCTGTGCATAGCAGATGGGCAACATGTTAGTTTTATTTACAGACAGTCCTTATTCGCAGAACAACAGAGATGGAAGGGGAACAGCCTGTTTAGTTTTGACATGAAGGACTTCTCTTGGAAAAAATTCTGCTGGGAAGTTTAGGGGGACTTTTTTTTTTAATTGTTTTGCATTATCAGTTTGGACTTAAACATCTATCCACAGCTCTATTGTTCTCCCCTGGAAAATCTTAATCAAAGTTTAAACATTAATCAAAAAGGAAATAAAACTAAAATTACCTCTAAACTACAGTGAGTTATGTCTTGGCAACTCTACCCTTTTGACCCTGCTATCACTTTGATGAATCCAGCCTATTGTGTTATGTAGTGAAGTGCTGGCTTGCACGAGCTATAGCATAGGCTGCCAAGCAATGTACTGACTGGTTTGTAGATGCCTCCACTACCAAAGCCTCCGAGTGTGTATAGACAATGTCATAGATTGTTTTAAACCAAACTACTGCATAAAACCAACATCCAGGCAACAACTCCCATTCATCAGACAGAAATCTGGGAGTGACTTGAGCCTTGTACCATCACATGAAGATCAGTAGCCTCAAATTCTCCTAGGTCAATGGGGGCAAAAAGTTGCAGAGGTAGTAGTTTTTCTTAGGAATAATTGGTTAGGATCTAAAATTAGTAGATCTACCATTAGTTGATCATAATCAATTAATACCAGTAATCTACTCTTTACATTAACAATCCACCCATCTCACTTTTGTGGGCAAGACAAGTAGCAGTTCGAAGGGTCTTCCTCCAACCTGTATAAGGAATCAAAAATCGTTAAGTCTAGTAGCCTTTGTGTCAGGTTGTTGCACAGAAATCTGTGTCAACATCTTCAGCTGCACCCATAAGCAGAGAGTTCGCACTAGACGAGAACTGATGTATTGTCTTCCTCTGTCAAACCACCAGATCCCTGTACTGTAGTCATGGTTTCATGTACAAAGGAGACCTCAGGTACTGTGACTTAGGAAACCCAGAACAAACTCCCAGCTCGGCCACTGCTCTGTGGTGGGACCTTACCCATGCCATGTCAATGCTCTGCCATTCTCATCATCTCTGTTTTAGTTTGATGTTCTGCACTACACCCACATTGGGTCATGGCAGTAAGACTAACAAAATTCCGTCAAGATCTAGATCTAGCAGTAGGCTGCAATTACCATCATCGGAAAAGATGCTTTTCTAGTGATATCATTTCAGTGTCATCAGAGCTGCCTGAAACAAACACTTCATTGTTTTGTTGCATAAACATCCTTCTAGGTCATGTCTGCCTTGATGAACTTTGTCTATGCCATCAGAGGATGGAAGATGGCAGAGGTAGCCAAAGTGCGTCAGCTCTGCAAACCCACTGTTCCCTGGCTCAACAGCTAACCGAACTGTGTCCACACATCATTGCTGGGGAGATGGCTCTTTCACAGAAGGAAAATAGAAAACATACTGTATCGTTGTGGGGCAGCTCCAGCACACTAAATAGAATCGTATAGTATCACTTCATAAGCAAAACCTGCTGCTGAGGGGAAAGAAAGGTTATGTTTGTTTTTGAGGTTTTAAAAGCATTTTTTTCTTTTTTCTTTTTTCTTTTTTTTTTTTTTTAGTTTCCTCTTAACCCAAAAAGGTCCAAACCAGAAGTTCCTTCCTGTCTAAAAAGAGTCAGGCCTGGGACATTTGTGGCCTGATTCTCTTCTCAGCTATATTGAGTTAAGTCAGATGTACCTCCAGTGAGCTGACAGAGATACTTCAGTGTAAAAGCAGGGCGAGGCAGACAATCTGCGCCACACTAATGAAGTCATAATGGCAGCAGCCCTCCAGAGCAGTGTCAGCATTTTCAAACCAAAATGATGTTGATCTTTCAGCTGGAACACACAAGATTTTGAAGCTCATTCAAGTACTGTGCACTAAAATATTCAATTCCTTTCCAGCATCATTTTATTGCAGTCAATAATATGGGTCTGTAGCCTGTTGAGGCCAAGAAAAATGGCAATGACTTTACCCTCTTTTCTTTGCTTGCCAGTTTTTAAACCAGATGAAAGAGAAAACTAAACAAACTAAGCAACGGCAATGGGTAAGGAGCCTTTGTGGGTGGCACAAGGTGTGACATTCTCCAAAGCATCCTGATGCTTGGTGACAAGAGGGACTGTTGTGATCACAGTCTACAGCCCGCAGACCACAGAAGTCATTCAGCAATTCCTGCAGTCAGACCACAACCCTTGGGTGACTTGGAAGGTCTAGATTAGAAGAGTTGGGACACTGGAAATTATTTTGAATACTTGCCTCCAGCAAGGAGAAAGAACAGCTATCATGTGCGTCAGATGTTTTTTCTTTTTAAAGTTAGTTATCTTCATAGAGTCTACAAAAAGAAGAATCTCAGAGTATTCTGCCTGTGATAAATAAATCTCCTTTCTTTGAAGAAAGAGAAGCGCAGCCTCCAAGTTTGGTCCCTGTAAGAATTTGAGACCCAGCACAAAATCAGAGTTTCTGATCCTAGTTAGTCCAGTACAGGTAGACTCTGCCATGGGGCATATGTACGTTTTCAGCATACAGTGCTCCTTGTCTGCTCAGTCTTTGCTTTGGCCTTTGAACCTCACTTGTAATTCCCGACTTAACTCTTGACCCTTCTTCACAGACTTCTGATTTGACCTTTGCTAATTTTTTTCCTCCTAATCCTGACCTGCTTGTCCTACATTGCTTAAACCTTATCTCATCTGCTATCCCAGAATCTGCTCTGCTGTTTGTAGCCCCTAATCTTGTGATTAAGTCTCTGAGGACGTTCTTGACCAGATCTTCTGGCTAGGTGCAGCCTATTTTCCAAATTCTAATTAACTGCAGTACCTTCATCCCATCTCCAAACCTTATTCCATCTTGACTCTTGGTCAGGGGGCATGATTACCCACATCCTAATGTGTGCATTTTACCTCCCAGGGCAGAGGAACAGGGCAGAGTAGCTCATGAATCATCTGTGATGACTACCAACATGCAGCCTACATTCACTGCCAAGCCACACCATCTCTTCCATATGAAATCCTCCCCCTTTTGGGGAGATTTTTTGGGCTGAAATTGTTTGCTTTTCTTTTTACATTCCTGTACTTAAGCATTTGAATCCAGTAGAGGCCCTGAACTATCAGCAGATATCCTGGACTCACCTTGCACACTACAAGTGAAAAATGTCTTTCTCTATGTTTTGTTACAAGAAGCATTTCCCATTCTGGCAATGGACAGCATCAGACCAAGGCAGTGCTAACTATTCAAACGTCCGAGTCCCATGTTACCCTTCCAGTCTCGTCACTTCTTTTGTGATGCTCTCCTGTGTTACCTTACCTGTCCTTCCCAATTCGATCCTGATCTTCATAGTCCAAGAAGTGCGTTGACCAAGAGAGGATTCTTATGGGGTTATTGGTCGCATCTCGCAGAGCATATTGTCCCTGTCACACAGCCAAATGTTTGGCACTATCACAGAGTGGCTGGGTCACCAAGCAGCCACGAGGGCATTGGTTTCCTTTTGTCTGCCTCTCCTGAACTAACGGCGCCTGTTCTCCACCTGAACTACTTCTTCTTGAGCAAGAGAAGTCCAACCCCACTGATGAATACAGTTCCCCTGTCCACACCCTGGCTGGATCTGCTGGTTCTTTCCAGCGGCATCAGGTGGAAAAGGTGGGATGCTTCCTGTCTACATACCCAAGCTCTTTGGAAGTCTGGGTGCTACAACACACCCAAACTTTTTAAATTTGGCAACACTCTCAACTGGGGATGGGACTGGTGGAAAAGCGCTGTCCTCTTCTGTACCACTAAACTCTGAATCAGCTCAAAGCTACTCAAGCAAAACTAGCTTTAGCTGTTGTTGGTAAAGTCCTGACTATTCAGAATAACTTTCCCATACACAGGGTACTA
This sequence comes from Chionis minor, assembly GCA_013398295.1. Classification (NCBI taxonomy): domain Eukaryota; kingdom Metazoa; phylum Chordata; class Aves; order Charadriiformes; family Chionidae; genus Chionis; species Chionis minor. The sequence continues at coordinate 178,953 of VZSF01002587.1, read as the reverse complement.
AAAAATATGTATAAAATTATTCTGACTAATATTACGAAACACAGTAAGAAGCCCTGTGTTTCCATACACAGGGTACTCAAAAATGGGTGTAAAATTATTCTGACTAGTATTAGGAAACCCAACAAGAACAAGGCAAATACTATGCATAGATTCTTTGCCAGGCTGCACAAAGACACACCTTCTTGAAGTGGCAGACAACTTTTAGTAAGTTCTAGAGCCTATACTGGATCTTTCCTTTAATCATCTCTTAATATCTGCGAAGCAGTATGATCCAGAAAGTTGTTGGCCTCTCCAGTAAAGGAAGTCAGGCTGGGTGGCTGTTCGTGAATCTAACAGCAAGAAGTTGTGTGCTTTTCCTCCTTACCCATAAAAGATATTCACAGACTGACTTTTTCTTTCCTTTCTGGAGAAATACTCCAATCTGTATGCACTGGCCCACTGCTAATTCTCTCCTGACAGACTGCACAAGAAACTAAATAGGTGGAGATTTAATATTTTATTACTTCTATAGCCATATTCTGAGATGTTTATAAAGAAGGAAATCGACCTCTTCCTGGATACCAATGAACTGTCAACTTCCTCCAGCCAGCTTCTTTGTAACACATGAAAAGCTTTCCTCACAGGCAGGCTTTTTAGCTTTGCTCCAGCTGTAAAAGGGGAATGAAAAGAAAGCAAAGGGGTTGGATGAGGAGCGTGCCTCAAATCCTTCCCTTGAACTCCTCCTCATACTCACCAGAAACAGGTAGGAGCTCAGGATGCGGCACACGTACCAGGCTGTGTTCACGCTTCTCGGATTTGGGAAGGATTTGAGCAAGGAGAAGGCAGGCAGTGTGTCAGAGCTTCCACCGAAGCAAGGGGGCTTAGAAAGGACCCTTCCTGCACATCAAAGTACCCAGAATAAACCGTGCACTGTTCCCAAAGATATAAACAAGAGATTCTTTAACTTTCACACAAGCCTTTGCAATTTCAATTCTTTCCTTCACACATGTATCTGGAAATGCTCTTCGCTAAAATACAAGTGCCACGATTCTCTGTGTCCCAGCAGGAAACCTGGGACGTGTATTAACAACATCAGAGCTTGCCAATACCCTGAAACCCATAACACCGGGTAAAGCACCTGGCCTGACATTTCCTAGGTTAATTTTTATGCTTTTTTTTTCCCTCCAATAAACCTGCAGGCAACTACATACTTTTCTCAACAAGTCACTGGAGGAGAATTCTGTCCTCTCTACCTTAAGGGAGGGTTTGATTTCAATGGTTTTCCAAGCCGGGCTGGGATCACAAATCAGACTTGAACTATTGACCCACCTCTCTCAGATTCTGGGAGGTGAGTTAGAGAAATTCATGCCCAATATCAGACATCTGAGCCAGGTGGGGATTCGTAATGGCTGGGCCAGCTCACATGGTACCTTTAGCAGCATTAGGACACCAAGCCACTCGCAGCTTGGACAAAGGAATAGCTCTTGACCAAGAACAGTAAATACACAGCTCCCATGATGTGACTGTGAGTCCTCGTATATGAGAAAATGATTGGGAAAGGCCCCTCCTGTACAGTCAGTTGGCTCAGTGGCAAAACTGGTGTGTAACAGGGGGGTAGACAAAAGCCAGGTTTAATGCAGAAACTAGGAGATTAAAATGGATCACCTCATTAGGGGGGACAGAGAGATGCCTGAACTCTTTCAGGACAAAAGTAGCTGAAGCTTCAGAAGAAAGAAGATAAAAATACCTGTAGAGACAGCCCAGGGGCACAGTGCTGCACCCTTGCGAGGACCCAGGGAAAGTGCCCTTTGTGGTATTTATCCCGGTGAGCGGTGGTGGTGGGAATTCTGAGTTTTGAGAAGAGGCAGTTGCCACAGGAAGGAGGCTGGGCCTCACCATACTACAGGGAAGAAAGAGCTAACAGAGAAGCTGGGGAGGAAAGGGAGCCGTGCGTCTGAGCTTAGGGCAACCACCACCAACAGCTCAGGAAAGCTGCCACTGCTGCAAGGGTGGCAGTGCCAAAGGACTGAGAAGACAAGTCTGCGACAGGGCTGTAGGTCGATGGTCTGAGATAAATTTGACAGCAGGATCCCATGTTAAACAGCAGGAGAATTTTAGAGTCATGTAACTCTCTCACAGGCACAGGAATATTTTCCCCTCTTCTCCATCTGGTTGTCTGGCTTACAGCATGGTCTCCCCCAACATCAACAGCCCGATGGCTCATCAGTTCATGCTACCAGCCGAGATATCAATTTGTCTGTGGTTTACTCTAGCCCTCCTGGCATCAATCCATGATTTTTGTTCGTTTTCAGCCTACAGAATTTACCAGTGAAAAGTCAGAGCTGCTGCAGGTCTCCTTGCTTCCTCGCAAGGGGAAGAGAGAAGGGAAGATAAAAATACCAGGGAACAGTACAACTGTCAGAACCAAGCCTTCCATAGCCAGCAGAAGACAACAATCAGAGAGAAGCATTTTACCTCCTGCACTGGGGAAAAAGAACACAATAAAAATTGACATTTTTTTTCCTGTATTTTTTACACATTTTGAGTGGTCCTTCTCTCATCGTCTCACTGTCCTGCTCCAAAGATTTAAGGAGATCAGTGACAGCTTTATGCTGGGTTTGGAATAATGCCAGGAAGGCTGAAGGAAGCTGAGAACAGCCACGCCAGATATCTGAATTTCAGGGCAGTGCTTTTGCCCCCATGTGTCCCCAGAACTTGTTTCCAGTACTAAAAGAGCAGGGACAGAAAAAAGTAGACAGGTCTGGACACATCACTGTAACCTCCTTGGTACAATGGGTTGTTGGTTATACTCTTTTAGTGCAAGGCTGTTTATCCAGAAAAAATAAAATCAATACAAAAGGTAGAATAAATCATCTTGTACTTTTTCCCCAGCTGCGACACTTTGATGCAGTTCCGCAGCCTGTGGTTTTCCTTCGAACCACGCCGTCTGGAGAGGCTTCTGCACAGCCACTTTCCAAGCATCTCGTCGCAGACATCCTTCAAACATACTAGTCTCAACATTGTTCATGAAACCCGAGTTAAAAACTGTCCTGCCAATCCACTGGCAAAAAATCTACTTTAAAAAAAAAAAAAAGAAAAGAAAAAAAAAAAAAGAAAACCAGAGTACCAGTGCATAAGTAGTTGAGTTCAAAAAAGCTACTCCTCCAAAAGCATGGATTGTGGGTAGGTGAAAAAGCACAAGTCAGGCTCAAAACATCTTCAGTTCCTGCCCGGTTCTCACCAACTTACTTGGCGCAGCTGACTCCACCGCCTGCCCTGAATTTCGGGACTGATGCAGCAGCGCACTGAGCACGTGCTTAGCGAGAAGTTCGGTTACTGCCCCTGGGCATCACTACACGTGGAGCTGCTTGCCATGGGCAGGACCTAAGGAGACAGGAGCTCATCCCTGGCAGGCACGATAACCTCACTGGCGGGCTGGCTTGGCTCTCCCGCACGAAGCCATGCTGGCCCGAAAGGCTCGTTCCTGCCTTCGCCCTCGCTCTCCCACCGCAAATGTTGTTTCAGTCTTGCACTTGCATTTCCTGCGGTGATCTTGCCCTGACCTTTGACAGTTAATTAAGTTTGGCTCTGAGCCGCTTCAGTTCTAGTGGGGTTTTCATTTCGCCTGTTCCCTTTTCCCCCTCCACTGCAGGATGCAGCTCTTCACGGGAGGTGAATTCCATCTTCAGGTGAAAGTCCAGAGGTTTTCTTCATCAACCTAAATTAAACTCCAGATATGCATTGACATCAGAATTTAGTCCTAGGACTTTCAAGTCCTGCCAAATTCATAGAAATGGAGAGCAGCACACTTACAAATCTACCTCCACTCATTAAAGTATTTTAATTAAACAATATTTATAATACAATTGGACATACATATGCGTATTTTGAGTGAATATTAGTATTTTAAATTATGCAATTAAATGAACCATAAAAATAAATGAGATGCCTGTACTCAGGGAGTCAGCAAAAGCAGGGACAGAAAGGATTTCTCATTTTTTACCTGCATAAGAAAAGAGTTGAAATTATATATGTTAATGCTAGAAAGTGGTTCTCGAATTAAAATATCACAGGGCCCTCAAAAGAGAATAAAGGGCTAGGTAAGAATGATTAATGTGCTTTTACACAAAGAATGATACTTTTTATATATCTTTGACCTTCTACGGTCAAAGGGATTATAGGACTGTTTGAAGTTCAGGAGGAGCTGAGCAAGGAAACAAGGGGTCTTTTCATGGGGTGATGAGAAGCTGTGGCTGACATTTCAAGAGCAGAAAGCCTATTTTTATTAACTCCTTCTTTCTCAGGTAAAAAATGTTTTTGACAGAAGAAACCAAAACAAGCATACAAACGTGGAAAAAAAAAAATCCAATTTCCTCTGCAAGCACACAGACCTAAACTTGAAGTTCACCAGCGTGGTCATCCATGAGGAAGCACAAAAGAAAGACCCATCAGAGGTAGGTCACTGGAGGAAGGGTAGCATGGCATTATCAGCAGTTAAATTAACATTGCTCGCTGCACTTTTGGAAATTTATTAGGACAGCTGTTTAGATACTGCATCAGCTGTATATTTTTATCTTAGATTTTTCTGTTTAAACTTTTGAAGAGTATGTCCTGTACATTTCTGTGCACAACTCAATCAGTAAGTGAATATCAGGGCAATTATATGAGCGTGGAAATAATAGCAAATGCAACATGTGTGACCTAGAGGAAGGAGTACAGCATAAGGACTCTAGGGCGGATTAGGTTATTATTCTCAGCGAGTATTTGACTTGATAAAAAAAACCCACTTTTTGCAAGGGGGCAGAGGAAGGATAGGTTAAATTTAAGTAATAGTTTTGGCAGTGAGGTTTCAGAAAGATGAACAACAGGGCAAAGTGTTCCATTTGACATTTTCAGTATTCTTTTCCTTTCTGTTTTCAAAATGGTATTTTTTACTTCAAAATTGTCCAATTATTTTAAAGAGTTTTTAAAAGAGTTTAAGATCTCACAAAGGAAAATAAATATTTGACTTTGAGTCAAGTAAAAGGTTTTGATCAATCTTAAATTATTTTGGGGTTTATAGTATAATTACATACAGGTATGTGGCTTTTAGCATGAATATTAAGATTCTGTAAACATATGCAGTTATATCAAATGTAAAGTAAATTATGTGTATCTACTTACTCAGCCACAGTGGTAAAGTGTGGAGAAGAGCATTTTCTCCTTTATCTGTTCGGAAATATACTGAAATTTTGTATTTTCATGTCACAAGAAAGTCCTGGCATTAAGTCCTTGCAAAACAGGAAAAATTTTCACTTAGGGTCACCACTATAGCAAGAGTCTATTCCAGTGTCCTCAATTCAGCTACCAAACTGAAAATTCAGTGGAAATTTTGTATGGAATACTTGGTTCAGAGCTTTCTTCTCCCTTTTCACTTTTGTCTAAATTTTCTGAATTTTTATGAACAAAATGAAACTTTTTCACTTTTTCAGAACTACTTTCATCTTCTAGCTCTAACAAAAAACTGGAATGAAAAAATCTATTTTTCTCATTTTCTTCTTTTGCTTACACTTAAGCTATGAACGCTAGTACTTGACTGTACATTAGACTGACATTAGACTTTCTGAGCATAAGTTGAGGTTGCCAACAGAAGTTCGCCATCTGCATACACAAAAACACATATACAAGCGCCATTTTCTAAAAAAATGCAGTAAGAGTTCTTCTCAAAACCAAACTCTTAAAACTGCATCAAAATTGCTTGCAAGCATCCACAGTTTAAAGGATGAGTAACTTACTTCCATGCAGAGCAATTGGGTTGGTCTCAGCCTTTTTCCTTGTCTGCATCAAGAAAAACGGGAAGTTCCATGTTCGTGAAGATTCTGGAAAATCCATTCAATCCTAAACCAATCCTCTCACAGTTCATCCTCATCAGTAGAGTGGTTTGAAGTGGCTGTTTCTTCTTATTCTTCTCTAACTCTGTCTCCATGGACATACAAATGCCAAAAGCAATTTCAGCATAGCTTATTCAGTCAAGGTCTTAGACCAAGTACAAATCTATACCTAGAGGATATGGTATCTACCCTATAAAACCTATAATTCAAAGTCCTTCACTGCCTATGGACCACTCTGCTATTTGTGTTGAGAGAAATGCCATGTATAGGCTGATTTCTAGAGCTTTCTGAAAGAAAAGATGAATTTTACCTTAAAGGCTTCATTCAGCCCACTGTTTTCTCTGGACTCATACTGTAAATTCACACATGTTCAAGGGCATTTTTTATTTGGTGGAATATTTGCCATGTAATGCATGTAGCAAAGGGCAGACCGGTCAAATTCACCTAATCGTTTTGGTTTGAAGAAAAGTTTAAAAAGCCAGACTCAGGAAAGCATTAGTTGCGGTATTCTTTTAACTACTATTATAGCAGCCTGAGGACTCAAGTGGATGTGAGAAAACACCAGTTTCCTTCCTCTGCCAGAGGAGATGTAACCAATAACCCTCACCTCCCAGAAGTTCACCCCTAATATCAACCCTTTTCATATTCAGGGCAGGGCGGCTGTCTCAATCTGCCCTGTTAACTAGTTTCATTAGCAATGAAAGACCTTAAGAAATTACTAAACTGCAGGTTTCCCACCTTTCAGCTGAGCATCCTATCCATCAGGGCAGGGACCGTCATTCATTTGCTCTAGTCATCTCAGTTTCTAAAAATCCCATACAGGATAGAAGCGCATCAACAGAAGTGACTGGGGGACCCCTATTAAAACGTGATCGTTGTTTGAATGTTTGCTACAGACATCTGTCTTAAAATTCACTGTTTTCTGATTCAGGGGCTTGGTAGCAAAGGAAAATTGAGCTGTAAGTGTCAGAAGTGGTTAAAGGCTATGCTGCGCAAAGAAGGCGTGAGTAAACTCACCCTTCCTCTTTACCAGAACAGGGATTGGAGTGAAGGTGCTGCCTTCTGTTCTACTTTTTGTTAAATATTTTTTGAAATCTTCAAGGGAAATAGATACAGGAGAAGGCGTAGGTAGCCTGCAAGTTGGAACACTCCTCTGGGCTTGTTTCTGTGTTTCAATAAATATTTATACAAAGTTGAAAAGTGACAAAACAGAAGAGTTGTCTGGCAATAGGTTAAAAGTGTCTGACTACTCCTTTTAATTTTCCAGTTTTGTGAATCAATCCCTTCATTTCCTTTTCTTTTCTTGCAAATGCTTGGAAAACTACATGCTTCATTTTGGGTGGAACAGAATATTTCATTCAACATAAAATGTAATTTTGGGAGTTTTCATTCTTCCTTGGGGAGAAAAAAAAAGTTAAAAAAGTCTAGATTCATTTTAATACAAACCAAAATCTTGATTTTTTTTCAACCCAGTCACCAGAGAAAAAAAATAATCAATTCTTCACGTAGCCTTAATGATAGATTCAATCAATTGCAATTGCTAGATCTCACTTGCTCAGCTGCTGTAAGAACTCCAGGCTACAAAAACAAATTGCTGCAGCAGGAAAAGGTGTGCCAAGCACGTCTAAGGAGAAGACAGTATGATTATTGTGAGACAGGTGAAAAAGAGAAAGGGAGAACGACACAGGAGGAGAGGAGAGGAGAGGAGAGGAGAGGAGAGGAGACAATTGCCCAATGCTGTCTGCAATGAGTCCCATTGGCAGCCACAGTTATTCTGATTTAGAGAAATGTGAAAAACAAGCAAGTAATAGGCAATTTGGATCTGCTGTTCTGTAAGATTAATGAAAAGAATTAAAAAGAAAAAAAAAATCCAAACTCCTACACTTCAACACTCCTCTGCACGCAAAATCAGGTGAGCCTACGCCAATTCCTCCCAGCGTGTGTGTTGAGACTTGGCTGATGCTGCATTCCACGAATAATTCCTCTTCTTTGTGCCTGCAAGACATTTCAGTGTAGGAATGGGAACACAACCGAACACTTTCAATTAAAATAATTATTCAAAACTGGCAAACTCTGAGATACTCCTATTGTTTCTTGCTTAGGAGGTGGCATTTAAACTTTCAGAGATATGGAGAGGAACTTTGTTTAGAAATCAAATGCAGTTCTAAGGAAATCCTGCATCTCATTTGCCTCTCCTGAATATCATGAAACCCTCTCTGAGGCCTCCTTATAAGGGGACATTGTTAATATGTACAGATAAGGATCTTACTGCACATTCAGGAAAATGTTCCTAATAAAACATAAACTATATGGCCATAAATATTGTGCAGTAAAAGGACTGACTATCACATAAAATTACTATATTGCCTGCATAGAACAATGTACCATCTCCCTTTCTAATGCTTTAATATTAATTAAACATCTCACCACCTTTTTAACATGCTTTACGTTAGTTTCTCTATTAACACAGTTCCAAAGGAAAATATGAGAGATTATTTGGCTTTCTCTTTATTTAGGCTGAAAAAAACTAGCCGCCTTCTGGATTCATTAGAACACCACATATAAACAAATAGCCTTTTTTAATTACAAATAGCTATTAAGTCTCATTTCTTATGCATGATCATTCTCACAGAGAAGCTGGTCTGGTGCTACAAGAATTTGTGATTTCTAAGCTCCGCCGGTTGGTGTGTGTATATGCATTATAGCTTTGCTGAGGCAAGTTCTATTCTTTGACTCTAAATGTCTCCCCTGTGGCTCAAGCCTTTCCTGTTGCTTTCATGAAAATGAGAAATAGTCCTTGATCACAAAGTTCCCAGGTTTTTCCTCACATTGACAAAGAAGATTGTTATTAGCCTGCTGGCAAGTGTTTTGAACTGTACTAAAGAAATGGGATTTAAGTGAATATTCTCATGGATCAGGAAGGGGTTTTTTAATCCTCTGTAGAATCGTTAAGGACACAGCAATGGGAGCATGTAAGAGAGGCCAAGGGCAACTATGCACTAAACACAGCTCCTAGAGCAGTTTCTCAATTTTTTCCACCCATGACCTCACTTCCCAGTGCTCTTCCAGGCTCATGACCCCACTTCTGATTGCAAGCCCTACTCCTGCAGTCAAGTTCCCATCAAGCCACCAAAAGGCTTGATGGTCAGTACCGTGACCTCTTGTTTGCAAACCAGTGTCCTAAGGGTCTGGTAAGGAGGTAGCTCCCTTGCGATTCCCCCAGCGCAGCTGCGGCCAGCAAACCACGGAGATGTTGGGCTGCCTGCTCATATACTGTATTTGTTCACACCAGAGATGAAATTATTTCCACACAAGATTTTGTCTTGGAGAATGATGGTCCAGACATTATGCACCCTTGTCCTAAAACTATAGAAATAAGATATTTAAACCCTCACAATACATGTGGGCCAAGACACCCACACAGTGTACCCCTGGCCAGCCTGCATCCGCGGCCCATGATTGCTCAGAATCAAGAGGACATTTCTGCCGACCACCCAGTCCTCCAGGAGGGTACTGCAGTGCTGAGTGCAGCCACTAAGAGGATGTTAAACCACACCTTGCTACGACTCTTTTGCAATCACTTCACCCACAATTCACAATGTTCCTTGAGTCACTAGTAGCAGGTAGGGGAAATTAAGCGACCCTGGTAAACGTGCCTTCATTTTTAATCCTTCTTCATAAATCAGTTCCTCTGCTCCCAACCCTGTGGCCGCTCAGCTCTGGCTTCCCTCCATTTTATATTGAAGTTGGAGATTTTTCAATCATATGATATTTTGCAGAGGCAGTCTTTAAAGGAAAATTCACCGCTAATCACAGAAGAACTATAGACTTGGGTCACAAGTTAGGACTGAAACTGATGCCTAATCAGCCTCACACATGCTCTTGTCTTCTTGGTATCTCCTCTTCTGAACTGTCCAAAATTCCACTATGTTTCATTTGTCAGACTGCAGATGCCATGGCAGCCCGGTAGAACCCTACTGGGATCCATGTTCAGTTCTGCAGGGACTATCCGTGCCAGGTCAGCTTCAGGTACATGCGCGCAGGTCCAATAAAGGAACAGAGGAGAAAACTCATCCTACAAAATTATTTTTAATAACAAATAATTCCTTAGTCAGTGTCAGAATGCCTGCCACACGCAAGAAATGCCATCTCTGACTGCGATAACCATATAGAGAACTTTGGATTGAACTGGAACTTTTAGATGCGTGTTAGTAGTAATCCCACATGACTCCCTCTCCCTGAATATTTCTTTTTTAATATAGGTGAGATCTTCACACCTATGCACAAAAGCACAGAAGCATGGATTGATTTATTTTTTCCCTCCCTTAATGAACACACTTGCTGGAACGCAAGCCAGGAAATACCAACTTCCATAGGCACTGCCGCTGTGGGTGGTTTTGAGGCTGGTGCACCCATCCCTCTGGGGGAACAGATGTTGCCACTGCTTCACTTTGCAAGCATGTGAGTCAACGTCTACATCTGTGACAACTTACAGTAAAGAATTGTGAGCAGCTGCAGAGCAAAAAAGCACAGAGTGAAAAGTCAATCAAGATGTAAGACGAGATACTGCACCAGCCCTGAAAACTGACAAATGGAATCCATTTGATTCAAGCTGCGGTGAATCTACCTGAGCAGGAGAAAGAAAAAGAAAGAAAGAAAAGGCAGACAGACAGCAGTTCACCGAGTGCCCTGTGCACGATCCACGGTGACTGCTCTCTGATGCCTTACACGCCTCCTCCCACATTAAAAACAGATGGAAGGGGTCTGTATGATACTGCAGGACTTCTGACCAACTTCAGATCCAAGTGCTGCAGCCCTCTGGACCTTCTCTCCACCCTCTCCCTGACCCAGCGAATCATTCAGAGGGTCTGGCTGAAACGCTGCCCCTTGCCATTTGCAGTCGCAAAAAGACCCAAGGTGGTGTTCATTGCAATGAAAGTGTTGATTCAAGTCTGCTGGTCAAATTCCATTTCTACCTCTTATTTTGCCCTCTTTGACACAATATTGGAGCTGTCAAAATTAAGGGAGGTTGCTTTGAATTGGTATGCCCTGTCTACTTCACACCATGGGCAAGTGCAGTTCAGATGACAGCAATGTGATACAGAATTGAAGTTTTTTTATCACTTGTTTGTAAAAGGGGTTGGGATTCTCTACATGAAAAGTACTGCCTACATAAAGAAGTAAAGCTACCTCTGTGCCTACATAGGAGAGTGAATACTTGGGGGGGGAGAAATGCAAATATTTGATCAACTTTCTAAACAAATGTTTCCCATCTTGTTTTGCTCTTTTATGTTTGCTTTTTCTGGATATTTATGATATCAGGCTTAACTAGCTCAAATGTTTATAGAAGGCAGAAATACACAAGGTTGCATATTGAGGAAAAACGACTTTTAAATGTGCTTTATCTTGTAACTGTACAAGAAGCAGTATTATATTTACTGCACTGGTCAGTCACAAAACAGAAACAATTCCATGAGTCTTAAGTAAACTAAGCCTGTGATGTGAGAACTTTCTCAAACTTACTGGTAGTATAGGTACACCAGAAGATAGTTATCTTCATAATCTTCAAACAACTTATAATGATAATTAACCTAATTTGGTCAAAGTTGGGGGGTTTGGCCAGTCAGAACACTTTTCTAGCAGTTACCAAGACTATAATTTTGCAAAGGGAAGCAGCATCTTCAAAATTATGTGCTTTATGAATGTTTTGTCTTTCAAACCTGTGTGGTTCAGGGACTTCTTAAATTAAAAAGGAGTGATTTGACTACCTGAATAGTTTCTATTTCTTGTGTGGATAGGACTTTCCCTACTGCATATGCTACTAGTAGCAGCTTAGTAGTTGCAGGCTGAGTAGAGGTTTTTCACTTTTTTTCTTGAATTCCTGTAATGCAGAGCTTTCTGCAGTGTACAGAGCACTTCTGTACATTTGCACTGCATTTATCCATTGTTTTTATAACTATCACTGCATTTATAAATTGCATTTAGCAATACCGAACTTCATTTGTTACATTTGTTCGTTTATCTAGATTTCTGAAGATTCACCAATTTTTTCCTAGTATTTGTCTTCCTACCTACTACTTTCACCTTGACTAACCTGAATTATTTGGGGGCCATCCGCTGACTTACTGCCTTTGGGCTCACCGTCATTCCCACATTATTACTGTATACACTAAACATTGGCCCTAATATGGAAACTTGTCTGACCCTGCTCTTAGGATTTTGCAATAATGAAAACTGATCACTCATGGAAATTGATTCCTTCCTGCTTTTTCAGTAGTAATAACTCTTTGACGTTTAGCCAGTGACTACTCAATTTTTTTAATAGCTGCTGTCAAAGGTCTTTCAAAGTCTAAATAAATTTCATCAACTCATTTTCTCTTTATCCACTGACCATTCACATACTCGAAGAAGTCCAAGAATTCACCCAGCACAATCCAGACTCATTTTATTTCATTAGTTCAAAGTTTTTTGCAAGGTCTGAATGTAAGGTTCATGGCTTGAAACTTCCTGAATCATCTCTAAACAAATACAATATTTCTTTAAAAACAAAGAAACAAACATAAGGAAAACTTTCACACAAAGCTTTTTCAAACAAAAGTGTGAAAAGAAAATTTGGGTGAATGCCTATTTTAAATCTGGATTTTTTTAAAAATCATCCCATACTGTTTTTCTTAAAACAAACTTTTTTTTTGTATTAGTACTGTTTAGCTAGGCTCATCTAGTCTAAAATGATGGCCTCTAAGTTGATTACCCCTCTAGAGTACGATCCTTTATGCAGATATTGTCACATAAATACAGGTTTGGTATCAATAAGCCATCAGTAAGGAAAATCAGAGAGTGGGGCTTTTAAAGAAAAGACCAAAACAAGCTGTTATTATTACACCACTGTGTATATTTCTCATGTGCCTGCACCTTGAATACCCAATGCAGTTTTGCTCCTCCATCCTCAGAAAGGATGTATTTGAACTGGGGAAGGTTCAGGGAAAGGTCACAAGGATGATCAAAGGTGTGGAACAGCTTCCCAAGCAGGAATCACTGAAGAGAATAGGCTTGAAACAAAATGACCAAGTGGGGATATGACAGAGGTCCATAAATCACACACGTGTGTCGCGGAGGGAGCAAGCTGGGCACAATGGGAGCCCTGTCCTCTGCTGGCAGGAACCAGGGGCATAGCAGGAAGCGAGAAGGTGGCAGGTTGGAAAGAAGGGAAAGGCAGCAGCTCTCAACACAATGTGTTAATAAGCTCTGGAGTACTTTGCCTCGGGATGATCTGGACACCAGCCGTTTCAAAAAGCAACCAGACAAACTCACAAAAGAAAGGTATGCAGGGGACTCCCGCATTTTACAGATGCAACTTCCAGCTCAGGGGTGGTTTGAGCCCCGAATCACTGGCATGAGAGCATACCAGGCAAGTGCCACTCACTAAGCACTAAGCACTGTTGTTCTTTTACCTAGACATCCATGGCTCACCTACATTAGAGAGCGGTCCTCAGGTTAGATGGGTGCGTGGTCTGACCAGCACTGCCATTCCTACGTTCCTATTTTCTATCTCTGATGCTGAAAACTACTTTTAGTGGCAGATTTTTGCTAACATCTCAAGCATCTCATATCCAAGTTACCTGCCAACCCTCTTCTTGTGAGAAAAAACAGCTTGCTTTAGACACCCTTCTTCCAACATTTCTGTCCTTCATCTTCACCACAGAATAGGACCTTTCTGGAGGTAAGTCTTCTGTGGAGTCATCTGAGGAACATCCAGCCATTGATAAGGAACCATACCCATATTAAAGTCAACAGGAACTGCACGTGCTTGTTAACGAGCAGTCCTCAGTATATACACTGCAATGTATACAAGATGTGTAAAAAATGCATAAATTAATCCACAGAATACTTGATTCTCCATGCTTTGGGCACTTAATCAGCACGACATGTCAGAGCAGAATGACCAAAGGGTGGGTTGGGCTTAACCTGACCATTACGTTTAAAGCTAAAGAGAAATATTTCAATTTTAAAATCAAATAAAAACCCCAAAACCAGAAAATAATCCTAATTTACTGATGTCCTACATAAATTCCTGTATGACATTTCAAGAGCTACAGTGGATTATCTCCTCCTCCAGGGTAAAGAAAAGTAATTAAAAAGAAAAAATCTTCTTACAGAGAAAACCTCAGACATTATGGAGGAAATGGGTAAATATATTTGATTGTCAAGATGAACTATGATATTTTCAAGCTTTCCTAACTGTAATTAAAAATTCAGTGCCTGTGAACTTTTTGTCTTATTTACTGACATGAAAACATTCTCCCATTTGTTCAAAATTGGTATTTTTTAATTTATTTATACACACTGAAAGCATAATCACTAATGCAGCAACAACAGAACATCCAACAACAATCCTGGTTGCTAAATTTGACAGGGTGAAGCTAAAAATCCTCTGGGATTGCTTAATAAATATTCAGTCTAAAGGGGGTCAGTAACACTTATCCTGGACTCAACCCAAACTTCAACTTTTCAGAAGACTCTCGAAATAGGCCTTCCACACGAGTGAGACATCCTGCACTAAGAATTGGCTGTGCTTGGAAAAAGAATGGGGCAATGTGGCCCGCTTGACACGAAGAACTAAATTTTCTGGGTTTCATTTCTGGAACTGTCACCAAACCATTGTATAATTCAGTCAGCAGGATGGCAAGCATTGTTTCAACTGAAGAGCGTTTTCTTCTATCAAAAAATGTGATTTTTGTAAACATAGAGTTTTGATGTTTGTGTTTTTTAAACAATCCCAACTGATTTTTTATTATTTTTAAGAGCTTTGACAATTGCTACTTTAAAAGCACAAGAAAACTCCCCATCCTCTCTCTGTTGTCTTTAAGCGTCTTTTTGCACTAGAAAGAAAAAGGTCATAAAAAGAGAAAAGATACAACCAATATTTTTATCTTTCTATACTCAACTCTGGAAAACTGATGAGCGAACAAAGATCTCAACCAAAAACCTTTTAAAATGCACCTTAAATGATCCAATTTTTTTCCATTTAAATAGGCAAAGTACCGAACCTAAGTCTGTCTCACTTCACCCATCATAAATAAAATGTCCCAGAGCAGAAACAGTCAGACAACAACTCTGGCCTCGGCTGCAAGTCCATGTCACCTGGACCTCCCCACAGCCCCGGATTCGGGGTGTTCCGTGTGCCTTGTACCTGTTTCCAAGGGGTGTGCCCCTTGGGGTACCACCTAACCCTTGGCCAATCCCTCCTAAAGTCCCTGGTGCTGGCGCAGGCACGCTCTCCTCATGCTAAAAAGTGATTGAGCCAAGCAGTGGTTATTTTTTGGGCAGATCAGTTCCCTGTTCAGGGTCACAGGGTGACCAGAGAGCAGCTTGTGCCGGCCAGACGAACCAGCTGCTCTCCAACATGGGAACAGGCATCCAAAAGCTGAAAATCCAGCTCAGTTCTTTCAGTGTCTGTTTGTTAAGTTACAGAACCCATCTCCAGAAAGGCTGGGCTGAACTTCCCAGCTCCCACCGCGAAGGCAGGTTGGTCCTAGCCCCCAGGGATGCCAGCAGCCGGGCACAGGAGACAGGCAGCTCCATGGCAGAGCTCCCCAGAAGGAGCTCCGCGGGCCAAGCGCAGCTCTGCTCCTTCCACCATTGCACAGCCAGCTGGCCTTCCCATAATCCCAAAGCCCTGTAAGTAAAGGTAAATCCATCCTTCCACGAGAGCACGGCTGATGCTGGCCTCTGTACGTGCTCCGTGTGCGTGCGCTGCATGCCCAAATACGTGCTATGCCAGAAATGGTTACACTAGAAATGGGTGGAATTATGCACGATGTTAGGAGCTTCCAGAAATGAAACAGTAATGTTTACAAATGCATAAGATGAGATTTCATCAGAAATTAACTACGTGGTTACGGGGCCTTGCTTCATTCTGCATAAAAAGCAGGTATATTACACCGTTGGGTCCAATATACTTAACAAAGACGGGAAATAGACAGTCAAAATTAATTTAGCTGCCTGACCTAGAGAGTACATGCATGAAAATACACAGTGTGCCTCATCTTTTCCTGTATGTACGTGATAATGCATACCTACTCCTTAAGGTTATTACGACAACATTTTAATCTGATTGAATTTAATTCAGTGCTTTAGTGCCACTTACCTACAGCTCTAAAAGCGAAATGGATGCATCAGTTCATTCCACATAGCAGGGCTGTTCACACAGAGCCATGTCCTCCAGACACAGGTATAGATGCTCCCCATATATATAAGATTATTCAAGAACAAAGCACATGCAAGAATGGAGCCTAAACTTTATCTGTGGTGCCTAGCCAATACATTAGTATTCGCTGGACACTGACACTTGTTATTATTTATTGGTTCTCCTTTTTAATTCTCATTCTTTAATTGCCTGATTTATTTTGCAGAGTGGTCCACCATTTCATAGAATAATGTGTCTTTTCTGAAACAAATCACATGGTTTTTTTCTTTGTTTCTTTTTAGTATTGTACCACTATCTTTTAAAATTTCAAATAAAAGCATGACTGGAATAAAAGACAGTTAAATTATATCCACATGGGTACTAATAAGCACTCTCTAAAGTCTTAGCCAGTTGCCTAACAAAAACACGAAGCATATGGGAAAGAAGGGGGCCTAAAATTAAAAAGCAGCAATTCTGTGCTTTGCTTGTTTAGTCTGCATGGTTGAGGGGACATGACTGTAAGGATAAGAGGGCAAGAATTGGAAGCCCAGTGCAATTATTTGGATGTGTAATGATGTTAAAGGACCCCCACCCACGCATGCAGACCAATATGGTATACATTTAGGTCTCTACTTTTCTAAAAGCTTCTATTCATTTTTCTTTCCTCTATATCTGTACATCTAAAAAGTCCAGGACCTGGTCCAACATCATTGCATCCAGAGCCTTGGGTGGAAGACTGAATAGCCTTACTTCTAGAAGCTTCACTAAAAGCTTGGAGCTGCTTATAAATTATCATCTTTCCAAGGCCCCAAGGTAGGGTGCAAGAAACAGTCTGCAAAATGACTTGCACTTGGTAAAAATAGCTGTAAGAGTCCCTCAGCCTGACTGAGTCTACTTACAAAAGGCATCGCCACCCAGCCTGCTCCACTCTGAAATACCCACAGCACTGGATCCACCATGCTTCCCAGTTTGCACATTTTACTAAGGGGCAATTATAGCTGGGAAAATGTGAAATTTTTCACAACTGCAATTTGATAATTTCCTGCTTTCATTTCTACTTAGGCAGACAGAATGAAAAATATTTCTTCTTCATAGCCCGCCTTTCTTTGCTCTGCCACAGATTTTGGTATGTTGATGAAAAGACAACGGTTTTCTCTGTCCTCACCCTGCTCTCAGAACAAGCGTTCAAATCTGAGCTATCTTATCTGAGGGGAACCCAGAAAGGACTGAGAAATTATGGTGTAACACGAAGTGATGTGATTTCCAGAGGAGAAGCAGACCTCCACCCGCTGCGCTAATTCAATTACTGCTGATTAGTACATCAGGCAGCCAATCTTTATCAATGGCAGTAAGAAAGCATGGCAATTACAAAGTGTTTTTCCCTGATAGATCATGAAGTGATTGTCCCGGATGGGTAAATATATCCTCTCCTCACCAGGAAACAGAACTGAACAGAATCTGGAATCGTTTCCATCTAAGAAGCAATGATGTCTTGTAGACAAAACGGTGCTGTGAATCTCAGAAAGCTGGGTACCAAGACCTGACTGCAAGACCTGGGGTAAATCACATAGATTATTTTTTAAATGCCCACTTATTTTGGACACCTCAGATGGAGTCATCTTTTTCTATATTTTTACTAAATGTTTTTGAAAGATACATATTTCCCTTGTACAAGAAGGACTCTGATCCCCAGATCCTCCGTTTTAGCCCCAGGCCTCTTCACTAGGTTCACAGAGGGCATTTTCTTTTCTGACTGGTAAAGTGAACATTTTCCCTAGCTTTTCACAGAAGTGGTGAAAAATTAGTTATTTCTTGATGAAGACTTTGAAAAACATATTTCACCTTAAAGTAGGGACCTGGCTAAGACAGTTCAGAAAATTACAAGCCAGTGAAAACAGTGGATTACCATAGAGAACATTGTGCAAATTTAATGACTGCAATCCAGGAGAAGCATTTGCTTAAGTTCAACAGATCCTTCAGCTTCAGTTTCTGAACGTATGTGACGAGATTATTTGAGCTGAAATAATTATAAAAACTTATGTGGGCTAATGTTCATTGAATGCAGATACAGCCTGCAAAAATTTCTTACAATGCTAGGGCCTTTCCAAACAGATGTTTTATTTTAGTTTTACAAAACCATGCTGTTTAATCTTGTGACACAATCGACAGTTTAGACATAAAAGGATTTGGCATAGAAATATATATGTGCATATGTGTGGGTATGTATATGTGTGTATATATATATACACAAACATATATGAACAGACACATACTTAAGATATAGCTTAAGTATTTTAACACTAATATTCATATGCAGAAGAGAAATAGTAACAGAATATAATGCAGTTGTTGTGATAAACTGTACCCCATTCCGCTTCGTGTTTCTTCAGCTGCAACTATTTACCAAGTGTCCTTCATCAGCAGATAAATATTTCTTTACAAAAAAGCTTATAAAACCTTACTTGTTAGCACATCTCCTTAAGTGTTAACTGTCACCATATCTCTGAGGGTGTTACTTCCCTATATCATTCTAATAAAATACTGTTTGCCTATGAGTGTTTTGAATTGTCTCTGTTCTGTCCAAGTGAGTGAGACTGTTTAGCTAAATCGTGGTTTCTTCAACTTCAGCAACAAGTGACTGTGCTATTAATCAAAAGCCCTCTGTTAGGCAAGAAGTCAGGCTAGACCATGGGTCCCTCAGTGTTATCATCACAACCCCTCTCCAGAGAGAAAAAGGATGCTGAGCTCTTATAACATAAAGTATGAAAAAAGAGTGGAGGTATGAAAGCAGAGGACCAGTAAGGGCTCCTCCCGCTCTCCAAATCCATGTCACATTGCTGGAACACAGGCAGATTTCCTTGAAACTTAGACTGTGGAAATGTGCCTCCATTCCCACTCTTATTATTCATACCTGCTTGGAGGCAAGATGCAAAACATACGTTAAAACACAGAACTTTGAAAATTAACACTTGGGCCATTTCAGACCCAAAACAGCTCCTAGGCAACATCAAGAAGGCTTAAAAGTGGGTTAAAGTAACACAACTGTTCACTTAACGTAAAAGATTAAAATGTTGGCGCTTTTTTTTCTTAAACTAACATTTGTGCAGGCAATTTTATTGTTCCATGTCAAATATGACAAATTTTAAATGCAGCCCCTCACAACTCATGCTCAAGCCCGAACCATTGCCACTTCTACAATAGAAATGAACACTTTTAACTTTTGAATACACAAACACTAACACAACAACAGAGAAAGTTGAGGAGAGGGCCTCTTTCTGTTGCAAACAAACATCCCAAGACTATTT
Source organism: Chionis minor (assembly GCA_013398295.1). Lineage (NCBI taxonomy): Eukaryota > Metazoa > Chordata > Aves > Charadriiformes > Chionidae > Chionis > Chionis minor. The sequence continues at coordinate 159,613 of VZSF01002587.1, read as the reverse complement.
CTTTGCTATTCCATCATATTAGACACAATCAAAAATTTCTACAACAGCCTCAGGGAACATCTCCTCCTTTCCTTTTAGTGGGAATGAACCTCCTTCTCTACTTGCAAATTATTTTAGAAGCACTTAATTTGTGGTAATTTAAATTTTTCCTGAGTACACCTTTCAAAGTGAAATTCTGAGAAGTTTTGCAAGAAACAAGTATGCCTCTGAGATTTATGATTAAGCCAAGGCCCACAGAAATTAAACAAGATAACCAGGATAATGCTGGTTCATGGCTGAGCTAGTACTGGAACTTGAGAGTCCTGCTTCTGAGTTCTCTGATGTTAGATTGTATGGATTTGAAAAGATAGACATCTTGGACTCCCAGAGGAAAGTGCTCCAGACGAAATAAATCACTGTCAGAAGTGGGTGAGATTCCACTGAAGTCATGCCAGGGGTGAGTTGAGCAATTCATCTTCAAAGCAGTTCATTGCATCTTATCTCCAGGAAGATATTAATGATATTAATGGCACATTTACGCAATGTAAGTTTCAACATGCAAATTATCTTTATTAAGACATTTCTTTTAGTTGTTTGCACTTGCTTTCAGACTGAACTATAAAGGATTTGTCACTAGCCCTACAACCTATCCCACTTCTGTTGAAACCAAAGGTGAAATTCCCACTGACTTCAATAGGACGCTATTGAACTGTATAAAACTGGACAAAACCTGGAGCAACATACTTGGTGGTAGAGGTGTGCTTGCAAATTGAAAAAGCAAGCAAAGGGATAAATATTTTCATCATCATCATCATCAGGGTTGGTAAAAAGCTGACTAATTGCCATCCTTTATTTAAGGACTGCTGTGCATCTCTCTCTTCCTGGGATACATGTTATCCTCCCTGTCATGCTGTAAAGCATCCCAGTGCTTACATCTAGGACGCTTCACCAGCAAATAAGGAATACATAGCTCATCAGAGCAAACTTCTGTACTGTCAAGGTGCCTAAAACCAAGTATAAGCAAGAAAAGGACAGTTTGAAGAGCTCATAAATAGCTACAGACTCATGTCGAACAGGAATGAGATGAGTAATAACAGTTTGGTAATGGCCGATCATGAAAGTATGTGAGCAATTAAACTGCACTTCTCTCGAGTTCTTGGTTTCCCAATCTTGATCTTCAAGGGAGAAGAGAGTCTGTGAGCAGCGGAGCATGTTGCAGAGGGCCCTTCACACCCAGCCGTCCTGACTCCTCTTCCCCGTATTCCTCAGAGTTGGTAGCCCGTAGGCTAATCTGGCATGTGGATTTCTGTTGCGGTGGCACCATCAGAAGACTTAGTAGCCGTGCTGCTGTCTATCTTCATAATATACAGCAATAAAAATATGCAATAGCTACAGAAATGCACTCTGTTTTACACTCTGTGAGTCAAATGTTAGCTCCTATCCACTGCTTGGGTTCCTCTGTGCCGCCCATGGAAAAAAGAAAATCCATGGGGCGTATCTGGTATGACCCGAGGAATTTGTGTGAACTTCACCCCTTCCTTTTCCTTCCAAACAGCTCCATTCATCACAGGCAGCTTGCTCCAATTTCACACACAACGATGCTCAGAAGCAAATTCTGCTCCCCACATGCGCAGAGTCACCAACCAGCCGCTCGCTCTGACCACATTTGCTTCCTCCAGATCTGGGAGAGCAGAGACCAAAGCGAAAGCAGCAGCAGCTCTCTGCCCCTTGGTTCACAATGGAGGCAACCTCTGCAAAACCCTCCTTTCAAAATATCTCAGGGAGTTTACCACACTCGCATGATGAGCAGAGCTCTCTGCGTAGACTCCTTCATGTCAGACAATGACTACCAAATGCCCTTTTTCTTTCCGTAACATGATGGGGAACAGTTCAGTAATTAAAGAGCGGGCTGAAGGGGATATTTTTAGTAACTTGATAGCTTTGAGATCACTGAATGATCTGCCAGGAGCAAGCCACACACACATGTGGTTATAATTGGAGTAGCTGCAATTATTCCGATGGGAAAAACAGCTCCACGGGTCGCCCGTGCAGGGGGTGTTTATTTCTGTGGGCGTGTGGCTGACAGAGGAAGAGCGGCGTGAGGGCCAGCACGCCTTGGCTGCCTTCTCCATGGCCCACAGCTCTGCCCTCTCCTTCCCTCCTCGAGCATCCCACGCGCGCAGCCCATTACCGCGCAAGGCAAAGGAGGTGCGGGTATGTCCCTTTGGCCAGGTGTTTGTTGCAATCCTCCACAGGGACGTATTCCCTGCTGGTGTGAGGCTCGGCAGCGAGCGGTGCGAAGGGAAGGGGCTGAGAGGAGGGCTGGGAAAGGGGCTGCCGCTCCTCCCGGGGTCGCATCCGGTGGATGGGACAGGGATAAAGGGTTTCTGTGCTGCTGTTAATTCCTCCCACGGCAGGAAGAGACGGTACCTCTACGTGCTGTTCGACACAAGTTTGCCCAGACCAAAAATAAAAGGCAGGAGGAGAGGAGGTGTGAGGTATCCTCCGGACACAGGGACCCCGCGACTGCTCGGCGCAGTTTTCTATAATAGACAAAGACACAAAAGGGGACAGAGCGGCACTCTCTTACTCTGAGCTGTTACTCACTAGCTATTTTCTGGAGCCTAAATAGCATCAGCCCCAGAAACCACAGAGATGGTCTTACACCACCCTGGCTGTTATACTCCTACTCCTTGCACCAAGTACAGAAATGGAAGAGGAAAGCAACGAGCCAGAATTCAGCTGGTTGGTGTCTATGCTTTCCTTCTCTTTTTTTATTACCTACAACTGTAATTTAGGCACTGCTCTAAAAAACTTGGAGCTTCTCTCCAAGAATCTGCGGGTAATATTTTCTCAGCAGATAAGCAGTTTTGCTACAGAACCTGGCAGCTTTTAAGTAGCCTAGAGAACACCTTACAGATGCAGACAGAATTGTCTGGGAAGATTGCAGTTTAATTCAGGCAGTCAGCAAGCTGGCTGGCTGTGTATGGACTTGAAAAGCATGTGCTTGGATAATGCACTATCCAGATGTTTCAAAGACTTTACGCATATAGAAAATAGACATATTTTATACATATGTACATACTGTATATGTACATACACCACCTATACATATATATTGTATGTAACATACATTTTACATTGGTAAATAGATGGAAATGATGGAAGGAATTCAAAACTTACTGCAGCTGATTGGGAATCAGTTGCCCTAAGACAATGTATATACAGGTTGGCCTGTACAGGCTGTGAAGTCTCCCACTGTGGAGATACTCAAAAGCCATCCGGACATGGTCTTGGGCAACTGGCTCTGGGTGACCCTGCCTGAGCAGGAGGGTTGGATCAGATGACCTCCAGAGGTCCCTTCTAACCTCAATAATTCTGTGATTCTGTGACATGTCTTATTTAAAGCCATATTAATGCCATTCTATCTGTGGCTGAACTCCCACCCTGAGTTGCCGTACATACTGTACATGCATTGCTTTTAGTCTCTCAGGTTATCCACAGATCCTTACTTTTTTCCGGCTGTTGGGGAAACTGAGGCCCTCAGAAAGCAAGTCATGTGTGCTAGCCTTGCACAAAAAGCCAGAACAGAAGCTTGCCCCTGACTTCCATTCCACCCCAGCTGCCAAGACTGGAAATGGTAACTCTCCAAGACTTCTTGTTGATTAATCTTTTTTCCTCCTCCTTATTTTCAAACTACTTGGGAAAATATATGCTTCTATGTTTTGCTGGAGCCAACTATGCCCTCAGTGGCCATGATGACACCATGATAATGCCATTGCTTGAAAGCGCGTGGAAGTGGTATTCTTTTGTTGAAAGATGCTGGGTAGCCCCCTTTGGGAAGGAGCTTTGATAAAATGCACTTGTGCTTGAACACAGCTCTGGAGAGCCAGGACCCTGAGTCTAAAATTCAGTGAATGTTTTGAACAAGAGTCAGCTTTGTAATGACAGAAGGAAAAATGCCTGCACATGAATACGTTTGACATATCTGCAGACCTCCAAGACTGTGATACCTGCGAGTCGAGATCAAGATTGAAAGTGGCTGCTGTAATATCACACTGAGAAATAACCAGCCTTAGCACGAGAATGAGACTGGATACCAGCCAGCCACTACAGAAGCAATGGGCCACTACAAAAACCCAGGGGTACTGTGAGACAGGGTCATACTTTCAACTTGTGTTTGGCCATTTGTGTATCTAAGGCACATTACAGGAGACGCATCACTGAAAACAAACACTGAAGGAAACCATGGAAGAAAATTTCCCACCTGCTCCCTCAAGGCAGCACTCAGCGGCCACCCAGTCCATCTGACCACTCGGGTCAGCTATGGGCAGAAGGGCAGGAGCGCTTCCTCCTCTCCTTGCTGAGGAACGGCTCCCTCTTTAACAAGGCTGCCTGGAATAGGTTCAGTTTCCCACTCTTTGTCTCTCCCCTGTGTGTTTCCCCTCCTACAGAAGTTTGCCAAGTGGAAAGAAGACCACGGGCAGTGCTCTGCAAGTGATGAAAATTCCATTTCCCCAAGGATGTTATTAACATGGAGAAGCACTGGCCCCAAAGAGACTACAAGAAGAATATAAACCAAGAAAGTAGCTCCCAGGTGCATTAGCTGCTACTTGAGACTCTCAAACAAGCTTGGCAGGCCACATTAATCCATTTTTTCAGTTTGGAAATAAAATCTGCTTCTTTGGATAGTTTATAAAAAACTGCCAGAAGTTCCATTTTCTCTGAGAAATTAATCAAAATCAAAGTTTAATTTCACTCTGAGAAAATACAAGCAGCAATGAACGACACCATCCATGTGTTCAATTTTTTCCAGAAATTTTCTTTTGTCTACAGCAATGGAAACCATCGTTACTCCAACCAGTTGCACAACGCTGCAGAGCAAGAAGATATATGGAGGGCATTTTTGCCCAGACTGCAACAATATTTTCAATCTGCTGGTTTGGCGGTGTGGGGTTGGTATGTGGTTTTTTTTTTAAGTCACAACATCAGAAAGCCACTGTGCAAACAATAGAAGGCACAACCAACACTTAGGAAGGCATTTTTACCACACTCATTGTCATGGTATTTGAGTGCCATGAATGAATGAACTCAGCAGTGCTGGAGAGGGTTAGGATGGCTGCTCACATGTACGCTGGGTGAAAAAAACCCTTTGGCCCCCGTTTGCCGTGCTTTCAGTTGAATGCCGTCAGCGTGCAACAAGCACTCGCTGTTCCAGCTGGCATTTCCAACAGCCTCATCCAGGGCCTGATCCAGTCCTCACTATAGTCAATGGCAAGACCCCCACCAAGCTCCCTGGGAGCTGGACCCAGCCCTAAAGCTCTGGTTGCAGCAACAGCACCGTGAAATTTTTCGTGCTTGTAGTAAAGTAATTCTACACAGAGAAGTTCCTCTTTGGCGCTGAGCAATCATATCACAAGCACATTTTAAATGCCAGAAACGAGTGGAGAAACAAGGAGGAGAGAACTTATTTTATGGAAAGCCATTTGCTTTGTTTGAGTTCTTTACGTCTTTCTTTGATTTCTTTGTCTGGGATGGCCCAGGCTCTGAGGGGTCTGCACTTCATGTTGTTTTATACCTTTATTCCCCCCTACTTTTCAAGCTGTTCTAGGAAAACTAAAAAAAAAAACCTACTTCAGATAACTACATTTTTGTGAAACCAGCAAGTCTATTCTAGCAGATGGGTTCCGTGTGTGTGCGCGCGCGGGCGTGCACGCATATCTCTGTATGTATCTGAAAAAAATAGAGTGAAAAGAGCCTATCTTGACAATGGCCACAAGACCTTCATTTTTACTAAGTTTAGTCTATATTTTCTATGCCTGTTACCAGGTAGTAGAGCTTCAACATATGCATCGTGTCTTAGATGACTAAAACAAATTAATTTCCAAAGTATACTTCTCAGACTAATTTTCTACCCAAACAAGGAAGAGCAATAAAGAATAGACCTCTGTGTTAATCTGCACCATCTCAGAGCGACAGTTTGCAGGTGAGCGTTACCGCAGTTACATGGCTTGAGGAAACTAAACCCAGATTCTCTTAAAATAATCATAAAATTCCACTGGCTTCAGTGGCTGCATTGAAGATAAGTCTCTGGTAGGGGAACGTGAAATATTCTGCACAATTTGGGCACCGAACATCTAGAAAATATTGCCAAAGGCTCTTTCAGTTACTTTTTTTTAAGCAAAGAATAAGAAAAAAATCAGCAGCTTAAACACCTTATTCTAAAAATATAAAAATGATAGATGCAATAAGTGATGAACTCTGCTATACCACAGAAATCATAGGATTTTTAGTTCAAATTGAAAGGAGAAAACAAACGATTGCCATTTGTTTTACATCATAAACCAGTTTAACTTCTCCCTCAAACAGCTGACGCCAAAATAAGAAGTCACATAGTGCGTATTTCTATGTACGAGACAGGCTCCAGGCTTATCTTGCAGATTCTAACTCAAGCTGGACACTAGGAAAACTTCTCTCCAAATCTTCACTTATTTTGATGAATTTGTCACGGACAATTCACAAACAGAAACCTGACAGGTGTTTGATTCTTTGCGAATTAGTCACTCCACTCCTTTCTAATAAATCTTTACGCCCCGCTCCTTTGGCTTATTCAAGAGAACATATTGTCTTTTTAAAAACATGATACAGCCATTAGCAAATCATAGTTGTGGCACTGTCAAAGCATTACCAAGCCGAAGGCTGCTGCCCCATCCCATTCTTCTCCATAGCGTAAAGTGTCCCACATGCTTCCGTTCTTTCCCATCCTTCCCCTCTTTTCAAGATCTTTCACCACTAGATTGGCATTGGCGGCCAGCCAACCAGTCGGCACTTTAGCTAGACAAGTGCTCTGCTGATATGCCTAGATCTTTGAAGTGTCACACAACAAGTCCAACAAGTTCGTTTTCTTCCCATTTCAATACTTTTTTGCAGAGGGCCCCAGCCACAAAGTACATTTCCCATCAGGTTGTTTTTTTCAAAACAGCTCCTGTCTGTGCAAACTTCTGCTGACGATTTCCTTTTTGAAATGCTTTGACCCCTATGAGATTTTTGAGAATACAGCTGAGAGGTGCCTTCGTAAATGATTTCACATTGTACCTACATTAGGTATATACCCTGCCCTGGGAGCTCAAGTTCAGAAAGTCATGGTTGGGTTGGTTAATACAATTTTTAATGAGCACTGATGTGACATGCTGCTTAGATCAAAGTGCGAAGAGTTGTTATTTGTCACTGCTTCCCATTACAGCACATTCTGAACAGGGGCACGGTAATAAAACAAGTAGGACTGTGTGTATTTTAAAAAAATACTGTGCATCAGGCTGAAAAAACCCATCTCCTTAAAATAACACAAAATAAAAAAAGGAGTAAAAGACAAAATATAGTTTATGTCGTTTCTGGCAAGTTCTCCCGTATCTGAACCCATTAGGTATAGATTTCCTTTTATTTCATTACCACAGCTGAAGCTGCACCGATAGTAAATCACAAGTGGAGCCTTATTTACCAAGTTGGCCAAAGGAGCAGTAAAGTCATTCCCCCTTCCTCTTACGAAAAGCTGTTAGTGACGCTGCTGTGGGGGCCTGTCACTTCCCAGGGGAGAAATGGTGAGCTTCTGGGGTAATTGACTTCTGGGATAAATGACTTTTTGCAGGCGATCGTCAGTCTCATCTTTTTGCAGGTAATTATGTTGCTCGTTCTGGGGACAGTAAAGCAGGTCTATAGAAAAAGCCTCTCCTTTTGGATGTTGCTGCAATTACACTTCAAAACTGAGTCCCTTCATTACCACTTTTGGTGACGGTGGCCTATCTTTTACACTCAGGTAAATATCAGGTGGCTTACGTTCAGAGCCTTCCTACACGCCATAGTATCTGCACGCCTGCCAAACACGCGAGGCTCTTCAGGCTGGCTTCTCCCATCAGGCAGAAACCCTTCGTAATAATCTGGTGCTCGTGGCCAACAACAGGGCAATTCGCTTTCCCACATGTGCTGCCTTTCACTTCTCCGTATATCAGCCGCTTGCACGCCCAGCATTATCTCACGGACCGCCCCGGCGGGAACTGCTTCTCTCAGGAGAGGCAACCGTCACAATGTCCCCAGGATTCAGAAGCGCAGATGCTTGTACTGTATTTAAGCAAACATTTTCGTTTTCCTTGTTCGTTAGCTCTGTTTCACTTCCTGAACCTGCAGCTAAAGAAAAAACTACTTGGGTGTCTCTGCCGCTGTAGGATTGCTGCAAGTGGCAAAATCAGAATTTTGCCCTGGATTAGTCCTGAAAACAGCCAAGTGGATACACAAGGCTTTTTCCAAATGCACTGTGTCTACGGCAAGAATCACCTCCCTTCACACACGTGCCTGACAAACAACTGTGGCAACTACAGGAATGGGTTGCAGATCAGCAAGCAACGTTGGGTGAGGGTATTTTTACAGCCTTACTCCGTGTTTCTTGCTCATTTTCCTGCACACCTGATTCTTGAAGGATGTCGCTTTTCTCTGTGCATCTCTCTCCAGGTCACTGAGAGGATACCTGACCAGTACAGGCTTGCACAGACTGCCACCAAGTGCTCTGGAAACCACCCTTTCTGGCTTGAAAAACACTTGTGTGAAGGCGCAAGCGTAACCCTGGGAATCCAAAGCACCGGAGCTCTAATTCTGATTCACTGACTTGTTTCTGTCTCAGTTTCCTCCCTGTGTAAGTGAAGGAAGATTAAGTTTATTCTTCCTTCTCAAGGGAGCTGGGAGGAATCATCCCTGTTTGTCTTTCTTTTTAAGCATGCAGCGTGTCAACTCTCTAGCTCAGTTAAGCTGTTCAAAGCCCAGTGATGTTGATTTTCTCAAAATTTCTGCCGATTTGTTACACATTCTTTGCCATGAGGCCCTACAGCTGAGCCCACAAGTCCAAACGCAACCTAGAAAACACGACGTGCGCTGTCCCGAGGACGTTACGAAGCAAAGCCTCGTGCTTAAACCCAGGCACACGCCTCACACACATGTACCACGCTCAGCGCACACGTAGCGTTGGCGTGACCGAGGCCCAAGATGACAGAATAAAAAGCAAAACTAATCAACAGACACGGGGGGGGAAAGGGTGCAGGAGAGGGCAGCACCAAAGAAGGCAACCGTGGCATCTATTTTTAGCTTTTTTTAATGCCCGATTTACGTGGAAAGCCGCAACCGCACGAAGGTTTCCTTTCGAGGCAGGGGCGCACGCCAAACTTTCTTTCCCTCTGGCTTACGGGTGGCGAAGACCCGCTTGGCATCCCTTGGGAAGCGGGATTCAGGCAGCGGGAGCCGCGGCCCCCCCGCCCCCCGCCCGGGCACCCCCTGCCCCGGCTCCGGCCCCTTTCCCCGCAGCCGAGGCATGACCGAGCACCCCCGCACGCTCTCCCGCGCCTCCTCCAGCCCCACTCGGGCACATCCCACCCCACACCCCCCG
>VZSF01002587.1:116237-150056 GCA_013398295.1 Chionis minor | reverse complement strand
GCCGTGGGCTGCCCGCGGCGGCGCTGAGGCGCGGGCGGCGCGGCGGGAGGTGGCGGCGGCCGGAGCGAAGGGTCGCCGCCAGGCCGGGGAGATGTCCGCCCCCTACGGCAGCCTGATGAGATACCTGTTCCCAGCCCTGCTGCTGCACGGTGAGTGCGGGGCCGGGCCGGCTGGGCTGCCAGGGGGGTTCCCCGGCGGAGGGGAGGGGGGCGCGTGTGGGCTGCGCTCGCCCGCCCGTCGCGGCGGCGGGAGTTGGGTGCCGGCCGCTCGGGCGGCGGGGTCTGGCAGGGAAAGGGGCAGTATGGATGCCGAAGCGACCGGGGGGACTTTGCTTGCTCCGCCGGACCCCCCTTGCTCGCAGCACCCCTTCGCAGAGCGGGCGGGCGCGGCGCGGAGCGGCGGCGGGGGTAGAACGGCACGGGGAGCGCCCCGTCCCCAAGTTCGTGTCGGCGGCGTTGTCGTCGCACGCTCGTAACTTGCTTGGATGGAGCGGCCGGTCCGGGCGCCTCGCACCAAGGATGCTTCACGCACCTCCGGGCAAAGGGCTGGCGCTCCCCAACTCCGGGGAGCTTGGCCGAGGTGTCCCACGGGACCCGCGTGTCACCTGCAGGACAAGGAGAGGGTTTTGGTGCGGAGGTATGTGCTGGGAAGCCTTAGGCAGCAGAATTTGCCGGTGCCGGCTCGTGTACCCGAGGAGAAATGTTTTGCACAGAGATTCGGGGTGTCGTCGCTGCCCAGTCCTGCTTTGACACTCTCTCAGCTTAGCCTTGGACTGACATTTCCCTGAAATTGCACAGTAGGCAAAATTTTCGTGAGAAAAGCTAGCGTGTTTAAACTTCAACTTACAAGTTCAGCTGGTAAATCCGTACTTAGGGGCATAAACAGATAACCCATCTTTCCAGAAAGCCGGCGTTCTTCAAGAACAACTTCTGAAAAGGGGGGTATGTAATAAGCTGCTTAGGTATGTCTAACATTTGGTGACCAGATTCGAAAAATCTGAGCGCAATATTGTTCTGAAAGAGTGACTCAACCTACTCAGTTACAGCATCGTTTCGAAGAGTGTTCCTAATTCTGAAGTATTTTGTAGCATCCAGCCTTCTTCGGTTAAATTTCTTAGGACCCCACACTTACTCGTAAAAAGGGGAATATTTTTTTTTTAACTGTTACAATGCAAGTGACCTACATGGATTCAGTGTGAGATCTGTGAGCTGGGGTAAGGATTTCAAAGCTATTCCTGGAGTTGATTTTGTGGAGCAGGGATTGTCTGTCTCTGTGTTTGTACAAGTGCTAAGCACACAGAGGGTATTCAATAAATAATAAAGAGCATGGGCTTCTGATTGTGTATTTTGTTTTAAGAAAGAAAGAGCAGGAGACCCTGTTCCCCAGGAGGGGGTTTTATACCCTTCTCACAGCTCAGCTATGAAATCCTGAGAGTGTAGAAACGTGTTTAGTTGAGCCAGACATGCCGGAACGCCAGAGGTGTTCTTTAAAACTCTGTGATCTGAGATGTAAAAGTCGAAATGGGAGGTTTGAAGTTAGAGGGTAAAGAGAGGAGGTGTAATTACAGGGTTGGACTCCCCGGCTCATCTGCTTGGAATTACAGAGCAGAGCTGAACCCTGGCTGGAGCAGGAAACAAATCAGGGCCAGTGATCAGATCAAAACAGCAGCTGCCAAAAGAGGATGAAGGAGGAAAATCATCTATTTCTTCCATCTGCGGTTATACATCACCAAATAACATAAACCTAAGTTCTTGTAGAAAGATACAGCTCAGCGCCTTGGATATAAAGATAAACACCTGGGTCATGTAGCGGTGCACGGTTTGGATCTGAACTTCAAGCGCTGGGAAACTACTGCCCTCTTACAAACTTGAAAATGACATCAGTGGCGTATAATGCTCTGAAATGTAGCCCGTCTAAATGCGTTTACCCTGTTAGCTTTAACTCGGCCTAGAGCTTTTTCCTCTGTGCCACAGAGTCAATAAAAACATCCTTCAGCCAGCGGCTAGCCCAAACTGGTAATACGTAACAATAACCAGCAATCCCAGGGGATCGAACTGTTAAGCCTCTTTACAGCATGTGATGTTTTCTTTTGCATTTCTATTGCACATGGCAATTTAAGGGTTAAAAGCGAGTGAGTGTGGGTGGGTGGTTGAGGATTTTTAGGGCTTAAAGCTTTATAACACAAGTTAAAATGCTCTGCAAGGCTAAAGCTTCTGCTTCCACTACATTAAGAAATGCCTACTTTAACATCACCAAATTAAAATTTGGAAAAACTTGTCTTCATTACTCAAAGTAAAACCTGTACAATGTCCGTGGGAAAAAAAAAAAGCTTTGCAGCTGGAAGTTGTCCATTATCACTGTTTTCTTTGCTTAGACAAAAAGCCACAGAAATTTCAGATGTCAAATGCTAAGATCATTCAGCTCCAGCAAACCTGATTAATAAGAGCTACGTTCAAGTGGTTTCAAAACAGATTTGGCTAATTTTTTTTGTAAATGTAAACTTTTTTTACAAATGCAAATACTAAGAAGAAACTTTTGTGTATTTCTGACTATGTTACTCTTGGAATAATGAATTAGAAACTTTAAGTAAAACAATTTGTTGATAACATCATGGAAATTGTACTAATAAAGATGATTAAGGCAGGACTGCTAGGCTTTTCAGAGCAAAACTGTTTATGCTTTTAGAAGTTCTTTGGCAATATTGCTCAAATTAGTTACACAGACGTGGTTTATTTCAAAACCCATTCAGAAAAATAGTAAGTAAATGTATCAGAAGATATAAATAACCGTATCCATAAAATGGACAAATATTCCGCTCCATGCTAGAGGCACGTGATCTGTTCCCTCAGTAAAATCCTGCGTTTGGAAATCTGGAAGACCATAAAGAGAGAAAGAGGGGAAGACACACTGCCTAGTGTAAGACTTGTAGAGTTTGCAGGGAGTATTAGAAGATGGGCTCAATTTTATTCACGATTTCATCAGTGTACATTCGATCTCTCTCATCCCTGTAGCTTGACTGTGGGCTAACAGTGGTACGATGTGGGTGCCATGAACAGTAAAGGCAATTTTTACGCTCTGTAGGGTGTCCGTTGGAGGTGGGCTGCTGGGTGATGAAGCCCAAAACCAGCCTCAACCACGCTGAAGGCAAATACCTTCAGCTATTCAAGGCAAGGCTAGTATTTTATTACTGACATGACACTTTAAGCAGGGCTGATAAAGGGTAGGATTGTACATAGCGAGCTTGTTCAGCGTGGTCTTTACTCAGACACGAGTCCCATCGGCGCTCGGGGCAGTCCCACCTGAATAAATCCTGGTGACGAGGTGTGGGTGGAGGACAGGGCCGAGGTCTGCAGGCTGCATGGCAGATGTCTCTGACAGAGAGCAGGTGCTTCCTTCGAAGAGGGCAAAACCGAGCTACTGTCCCTATTGAATTGCACTTATGGCCCAGGGCTGCACCCACTCATGTCAGTGGCAGAGTTCCTGCTGCTTGGGAGGGAGGTGGGCTTTAACCCTTCGGGGCTTCATAAAGAAGCCCACGCTCTGGGCGGTGGCGTTTCACCTTGCGTGGGTAGCAGTCATCCCAGTTGAGAGCCAAACTTCAGCTTAGCAGGGGTTATGAGCTGTGTAACTGCCTGGCACTTGGTTCTCTGACCTGTTCCAAGACGGGGCACTGAGTAAGGGCCCAGCTATAGGATAACAGAGGACCTCAATTCTGGGCTAGTCGGCCTTGGAGGAGTTCCCTTTTAGCTGTCCTATCTAAACATACTTTAGATATCTCTTCAGGATCTTCCCCGCTCCCAAACATTTGTTTTGCATCTCTTTGAAAGCTGTACCTGGAAACTCTGAGTGCACAAGGAAGGCAACAGATACCTGTGAAAGGAAATCATTGTCCTGTCTGCTTCCATGGCCATAAAACCCAACTTTCCTTTCCCAACCCTTTTGTTTGTAGTAGCTAATTTAGGTCCCAATCCTGGGAGGACCCTTTGAAGTTTTGAGTGCAGGGAAAACACTGGTAAACACAGACCGGGGCTTGGTAACAGGACGTTATATTCTCCATGGCAATTACGTAAGTTTGCACTGTAGCTAAAAGCCTGTCATGGGCGTTATCTAACACTATCCCACATGAAGAAAGAGAGTAATCCAAATGTCTCTTTATTTAATTGTGCAGGGCAACTGCCCAGATAAGGAGAGCTATAAACTTAATCCAGCCAATTATTCTTTATCTGTTGTGAGGTTTTTCAAGCTTCAAGCAAGTTCTAACTTGACAAGAGTTTGCTGCAGAAATAAAGCACGAATGTTAAAATGTTTCTGTCAGAGATGAAGTCGTCACATGTTTTGAACTTGCAGTATCACTCGAGGTTGTTTTAATTCGTAATAAAATGCTGCTCTTCTGGATTGACGTTGCTATAAATGAAAAGTGAAGTCGTTCCTGCTGAGCAATCCCAATCTAAATCCAGGTTTGAATCCTACTTTCAGGTAACATTTATTCTCCTGTTTAGCAAAGGGTGAACCTGCTGAACACCTAATAGCTTTGAGTCTGGTTTGAAGCGCTACACTTGGGACGTGTTTGAAGCCGTGGTTTAGATGCTGGTAGAGATGTTCATTAAACTGATTACATCTAAACAGTTTAAGAGTTAAGATTATTTGCGTTATACTTTTGCAGTCTGGCATAGCTGAGAACAGTATTTGTCCAAGGTGTTTAGGCATGAATTAAATTATAAGATTTTTGTGTTCAAGCACAATTGTACTTATCATTATCTGTCTTGCAAGTCTACGTTATTTGCATACTATTTTTCAGAAAACCAAAACTTTTATCCTAGCAGCTTGCATTTTTTTGCAGAAATGTTGGCGGAGAGCTTTGTCATCACTGTTTTTTGAAACGCCTTTGGGTAACGGGCTGCCAACAGATTGCCCTTTTAAGATTTGTATTTTACTCGCAGCTATGCGCAGAAATCTTTGAAGAACTTGAAAGTAACCTATCTCCCCTTAACAATTATTTTTATCTGGAATGGTTCTTCCCACATCAGACACAGGTTTATAGGTGAACCTGAGAGCCTGAAGTCCTCTCTCTGGTGCAGTGCGTGCTCCTATCCACGTCTTACCGGAATGGCAGCGGTGCTGACCTCCGCTTTCCCACTCAGATGGATGTTGCATCCACCCTTGTCAAGTGTGATCTCTGAGGGCTCGGGCAGGGATCCCCAGCCAGCTGTAGCACCTCTTACCCCATTTTCAATTAGTTTGATGTTAAAGCATAATCAAGCAGTGCTAGGGCTTGATTATGAAAAAGAAGTTGAATATCAACTCATCAGAAAATGCATTTGTTTCGCTTTGTTTTTCTAGCTGGCATTTCTGATAGATTCTGGAATTTTCCTCATCCTTTTGGACTTGCTCCTTCACATAAACAGACACCATGGGGTGGATAATACAATCTTAGGACCTTTGGTGGTGTAGCTGAAGTGAAAGCCAACCAGAAGCTTCACAGAATTATTGTTATTAGTCTCATGCAAAGATCGGGGGTTTTGTTTGAAGTCTGTCATGCTTTTGAGTGATAACATGCTGGGGTTTATTTATTTATTTTTAACAAGTGGGTAAGATTCCTTCATAACACACAAAAATTTAAGTCAGTTAGAGAGTCTGAGATCCTCTCAGTTGAGTCTGAGATCCTTACATGGCTTGTCATGGAGGTACCAGAACCTACCATCTCTCTGTGCTGTAGAGATTAGCAGACTTGGATCTCTGTGAATGAAAGTAGTGGCTCCAAATATGTTGCAACCGTGTCTCGGCTCCAAAGTGGGCTTTTAAAGAGCCATAAAGTTCTTTCCCCAGTTTTGTGAAAGCACCGTGAGCCTTCCAGGGGTGTCCCATCTCACGTGGCCAAATGGACGTCATCCCTTGCAGGACCTCGGTTTTGCAGAGCTGCTTGTTGCGCACTGCCAAGGGTGGAGCAGGGAAAGACACTGCGCTGCCGCTGAGCACCTGCTGCATGGAAAACTGCAGTAGGATGGTGTTCAGTTGACTGCCCTGTGTGGGAAGTGCATCACCCATCTTGGTGTTTGATCTTCAGATGGTACAAGGGGAAGTTACGGCTCCTTTTTTATAGTAGCCATATGTACAGGCGTATGTCAGTAGATACAAAACACTGAAGTGATTACTGAGTAAGGAGGGAGCCTGTGCTAAATTGTTTCCTTGCACCAGCAACACAAACATAGGTAACTGTCCCCTTGCTGCCTTTTAATTTTATACCATAATTCATATTCCGATATTTACATCCTATGGATGTGAAGTTGCCTAGCATGTGCGTGTTTTCTACATCCCTTCCTCTGTCTCCGCAGCCTTCGTTATGTTCTCATGCCTGTCTCGATTACCTAGACTTGTTCCTGCCCTCATTTGTCACAGTTGCATGGATAGAAATACCCTCTCCGCAGGTACAGATCTCTAGACTTATCGATGCAAACCTCCCTGCCATCCACTGGTTACAGTTTATTGTTTGCCAGTTGCATCAGAACTACATACATGTGACAGGGCGAGCTGGGACCACGTTGCTTTTGAGCTATATCAAAGAAAAGACACTGTATAATACCACATAAAGTTTGACTCCTTGTCAAAACCCCCTTCTTTTCATTATTTCCTCCAGGGAATAATTGGGAATGTATAATGTGGTTACTGCATTTTCTCCTTTGATATGTGCACATGCAAGACGGTATCCTCCCACAGAAGGATTTTTGCTTGGAGAAATTAAATGCCCAAGTATGTTTAAATGAGTAAATCATTCATTTTTAAGTGTGTCTGTATTCATGAATCATAGCATAGACATGAGCTAGGCAAAATACAACTTCTTAAAAGCAAATAGGGTAATACATATGCCTTGGAAATAGTCACCTGAACCATTCCAAAACCTCCTCTTGATAGCAGATCCGGCCATACCGTTTCTGGCTGCAGAATGGGAGTTGTTTGGCGCTAACATGAGTGACACTGCTCACCAGTGTAGGAAAAACCTGAGAAGCCTTGACTTCCCAAAAGGGAGAAGTATTGACCCTCTGAAAATCAGGCTCCTTTAAGGGCATCTCAGAAGCCATGCTCAAATATCAAAGCATCCCTAGCATTTATTACCCTTTAGAAAATAAGGCCATAAATTCTCATTCAGATGAAAGAATTATTTGTAACCTGCAACAAAGCTACCAGATTTTCCAGTAAAGACTTTGTGATGTTGTGTTCATTAATCTCATTAAATCTTGAGATCATTCAGTGGTCAGCACTGTTTACATTGGAGTATTTATTGTATTCTTTCTGATCGTTCTTTACCCTGCCTACTGGATAAGTCCTTGCCTTTGTTTAGCTTTGGAATTGCTATTTTTAAATGGGTGACACGTATTTATATTTTTAGCAGCGCCATTTTCCCAGGTGTTACCCAAGTTTCTTCCGGAAGATCTAAGACCTAGCCAACAGAATGAATCACTGACACTGTTTTCTTTTCTGCAATGGGAGATGACAAAGGTTTGAAACAGCGTCTACCTAAAAATGAATAATGCTGCTTTTCTTGTAATTTCTGTAGCCATGCTGAGCGCTGACCAAGAATGTGCCTAAGCGTTAGATGGGGCCTGGGGCGTCAGGCGGCTTGGCGCGATGTAGGATTGCACCATGTGCTAGTGATCCGCAACAGCCCAGTTCCTGAGCCAGGTCAGCCAAGAGGGCACCAAAAGAGACAGGGGTGAATCCTAGACCCTGCCCCTGGGAGCACGTGTTAGCAAGACATCCCTCTCCTGAAATGGCTGCCCCGACTTCCCGGGCGCCCAAGCAGCCCCTTCACCCCGTCCCATATTCATTTTCTAGTCTGCTGGTTCTTAAATTCCTTCTGGCAAAGTAATACAGTTTCCAAGCCATTATGTAAGGTTCATGTTTGTCACCTCTTCACCTCTAGATGTGTGTTTTTCTTTTGATCCATGTTTTCCAACATGTCTAAGAGCAGGCTGCGCCTAAAAGAGTGAAGACACATTCCTTCTGAAGCTACGTATTCATTTTGTTCAATTAATATTGTCTAGAGAGAGCACTGGTGGGTTTTGTATGTATACATTACTAGAAACCAAAATTACTGTGTACAGGAGATAAAATTAGCTTTTGAAATTCCTTTACCCCTTTAAAATAAAAATAGCAGAATCTGCCTTTAATTGACCACCTCAGTCATCACAGAGGCTTCCTGTGTGCAGAGGCTTTGCTTTTAATATGTTTTCCCTTGGCTTTAAAGAGTAGTCTTTATTTGCAAGTTTATTATAGAAGCGTTCAAATTAGAGGTGGACTGAAACCACCAAGTTTATGTCTGGAGCTGGAGCAACTTTCTAAAAGGTTTTTGATTGTCCTAACCAGAGATGACAGAGGTGTCTATAAAATTCAGGTTCAGAGCCACATCTCCCGGGTGCGGAAACGTAACACTTTGGTTCAAGCCCTTCTCTTCAGTGTATTTTGTAAAGCAAATTTATTTAGTGGATTATTAGTGGGCTAACAGAGAGGAAGAGCTTCCCATATTTATTTTTTTTTTAGGTAAGAAAAGAAATGTAAACAATACTTTACTTGACACATAAAATTGCAAACAAGTGTCATTCAACAGATGATGTTCACAACCTCCCTGATTGTGTTGAAGTCCTTCTCAGCAGGGTCTCATGACACTTTTCTACCACAGGGCTGGGAGAAGGTTCTGCTCTTCTTCACCCGGACAGCAGGTCCCACCCTCGGTCCCTGGAGAAGAGTGCATGGAGGGCTTTCAAGGAGTCACAGTGCCATCATATGCTGAAACACCTTCACAATGGAGCCCGGATCACTGTGCAGATGCCTCCCAATATTGAGGGACACTGGGTCTCTACTGGGTAAGGAAAGAGGAAGCAAGGTGCTTGAGTGATGTATGTGGAAGAGGGCAAGGAAGCGGAGAAGGAAGGATGAATATTCCCACTTTAAGCAACAGGGGAAGTATTTTCTTTAATATAGTGATGCTCTAAATTCCAGATGCTTTCTACATGTTTATGCATAAAAGGAGAAGGTACGGTGTTATGTACATTAGAATAGCATGCTATGAAGCTGTCTTGATGAATCAATTTATAGTCTGGATTTTAAGCAGCAATCTGTGAAAGATCTTGAAATCTCTCTGTGAGTAGGAAGGAGCCCAAGTTACCAAAATGGATGCTTATTCAAACATAACATTGTACTATCTTTAACTAAGTGCATTAGATCCATTGAATGGGTCCTTGTTTTCAGATGTGTCTAGCACAAATTTTATTAGCAAAACAAATTAGGAAGCTGTATTGCACAAGTTCTGTTACTCTATATGCATGATGACTTGTAATTCAGAGAGCTATTTTGCTTTCTGTGTCTCAGCAGGCAATGTTCACATGCTTATTTGAAGTGACTTGTAGTAGGAAAGACTGCGGTATTTTAACAGAAAGGAGTGTATGTTAAGGAGTGTGCATGTGACAAGGGGAACTAGTTTGAAGGCACATAAGGACTTTCTACAGGAAGTGGAACTTAACTGCCATTTACACCTTCAGGGGAAAAAAAAAAAAACACCAAAGAAAAAACACAAACCCTGAATATTACATGGTCCAAATTCAAGCCAGATAGAAGTTTTGCATTAACTGCCACTCCTGTTGAAAGTTTAAGTGGAAAAGCTGAGGACATGATCCTGCATGTCCTCTGCAGACCGGAGCTGTAGGAGCTCCACTGAGAAGCTTCTACAGTATAAAAGCCAGTTCTTTGTACTGTTCTGTAGACATTGGGCATTTTGCTTTCTGATGTTACCAGTCCTTTTGCTAAATCTACCATGCAAAAGAGAAGAATAGATGTTTAATAAACTGCTGTGTTTTTTCAGAGAATAATTGAGTCACATGGTGGTCCCAAGACAAAAAGGAAAAGCAGAGCATCAATCAAAGTATTTAAACCTATAAAGATAAAGCCCTTAGTTAGATATGATCACCACGAACCAGTATATTAATAACAGTGTAACAGCAGAGCAAATTGTTGGTTAATTGGCAGGCCACAGATGCCTAGTTCCTATTTACCCCTATTCATGCCACAGGGACATTGGCACCCAAGTGTCTCTGTAGACCCATGCTTACTCTTGTTACCTGTAGTGTATGTGATGTGCCACCTTGCTAAAATTTTGTTTCCATCACTTTCTGTCTTCCCACAGCTGCGAAGTTAGAGCAGGCCCAGAGTTCATCACAAGATCTTACAGGTTCTACCACAATAATACATTTAAGGCCTATCAGTTTTATTATGGTGGCAATCGCTGCACAAACCCTATCTACACGTTAGTTATACGTGGCAAAATACGTCTCCGCCAAGCATCCTGGATCATCCGAGGGGGTACTGAAGCTGATTATCAACTACGCAACATACAGATCATATGCCACAACGAAGCAGTAGCCAAGAAATTAAGTGAGTTGGTGAACCACACGTGTCCTGGATTTGTACCAGGAGATAGCCCCTGGGAGCAGGATGTGAGCTACGATTTGCTGAGAGAAGAGAATGGCTGCGAATGCACCAAAGCTCTGAATTTTGCCATGCACGAACTCCAGCTGATCCGTGTGGAGAAGCAGTACCTGCACCACAATTTAGACCACCTTGTGGAGGAGCTGTTTCTCGGGGACATTCACACCGATGCTACTCAGAGGAGGTACTATCGGCCCTCTAGTTACCAACCTCCTCTTCAAAATGCAAAGGTACGTGTGTGTGTATATGCCCTCTTTTTAAGATATTAGTGACAAAGCCCAAGTTATTCAACTTTTCTGAGTGAGTGCACTAGTGCAACCTAAAACGTAGAGGTGGTTCTAAAATCAGAGGTGGATTGCACCATTACAGATGATGCAGCCAATTAAAAAAAGGTCACAGAGCATAGTTCTTGAGAATAGTAACTCATCTGTGGTGTACGTGACTGCATCAGATGCGCAAAAACCAGCGTGATGAACTAAGGTCAGTAAAGGCCACTCTGAGGATGGAATCAAAGACTTGTTTGCAGAGGTGGTAGTTGGTGGCTGGGACCGTGGCTGTAGGCTAGCAGCTGAGAAGAGAGAGAGTTTGATGCAGGACTGAGAAAGGACAAGAGAAACAGGCATCAGTATAGCTGTGAGAGTGCCAGGGAAAGAGTAAATCGAATTGTATCACCATATGGAGGCTGGGTGATCCATAACCTGAAGAGAAAAAGAGGAAATTGGAATGTATACACATGAAAGGGGCAGCATGAAGGGAAAAAAACTAATGGGCTGTTGCAGGTCATGGATCCAGGCACAGGCACAGACGTTAATGAAATGAAAAACAGGTGAATTTTGAATGGGGCTCTAACTCCATTTGATAATTCAGTTTTCAAAGGAGCCTCAGAGTGCCCTCAGCTTCATTGGGAACTGATCAACCCATAGAAAGTTAAATAAAAATCAAACAGAAAGAGTAGACACTGACGGCCTGTCACGGGAGGGCTGCCTATAGATCTTTCCTGGTGACATTTCAAAGGCAAGCGGCGATTGGAACCACATTGCCGGCTGCTGCTGCCGTCGGTGCGCTCCGGCTGGGCGCTGCTGCAGCATCACTTCCCGCTAATGGGTTATCACCATTTTTAATCATCTCGACACAACCAATTCAAAAATCAGCTACAGCTTATCAGCAATAGCAGGAAACACGACAGGGAGAGGGGGAGTTTTGATGGGAAAGCCTTGGCTTTCCCTTCCATTCAAAACTGTTCGCCCTGGATTGCATCCGCCTGTGAACATCAAATTTCAATGGTTCAGGACCTTATGTGATCTGTCTTTAATTTTTTTAATAGCCTAGTGATAATTTTAATCCACAGTCAACTGTGTCTCTGTATGAATACTGCTGTCATTTCTGTCTGTCATTCTTATGCTCTTGTCAAGTGACCAGGGACAAATTTGTTTTTTCTTTTTAAACATACTTCTTCCCAAAGTGGAGACTTTCAGCAGCAGCAGATGAACCACAGCACATTCCTCATCAAAATGTTGGATTCAGCAGTTTTGTTTAATTAATTCAAACAAGCACATCGACTTTCTCTTTGCTTATTTGGGAGTGAGGGTTCTTTCCTAAATCTCTTCCTTGCAGGTACCTGTAGGTACAAATCATCTGACACCAGCTATATCTTGTATCTGTTCTAGAAAATATGATAGATATTTTTCTGACCACATGAAACAGAGTCAAAAGCTTGATTTAATTTACCCTAGCTGATTGTTTTTTCAGGTCTGTCTGGTCAAATCTAGTTGTCTTATTATGGGCTGATGGATAACATAGTAAATGCTTACACTTCCACCTTGTAGTAATTTCATTATAGTCAGAATGATCACGCATATTGCCAACCAGCTTTATAAAAATAAGGTTTTTGTCCAGGTCTGCTGCAGTTTTAGAGCACACAATTTTCCTGCCTGTCTCTTCTGCTACAGTAGCATCACTTCTCCTGTCTAAAAGATAATGCCTCTAAAATATAGTGCTCAAATTTAAGGGATCAAATCTTGCATAAGAGGTCTACTTCTTGAGCCAGGTTAAGCAAATAAACTGTGAGAGCACTTCAGAAAGTCCATTATTTCAGGCGTGATTGTATTCATTCGGGCCTGGGTGCATGACATCTCTGTGTGGAAGAGAAGAGCAGCCTCAGCCTGCCTGCCTTGGTCACCCTGCACGCCGTTATCCCACAGTCCCACGTGTCCAGAGAGGCAGCTCCTGCCCAGGGGTACCCGGAGCACCTCCAGTTGGGGAGAGCCTGCGGTGTGGCTCCCAGGGGAGGCTTCCATATCATATGTTTACAAGAACAGGTAGAGAGAAAAAGCAAACAAGCCAACTAGTTATCCATTGGTATTCATGAAGTACAGTGCTTCCAAATAATATTTTTGGTAGCCATTTGGTAGCCAGGTCTTGGCAGAGGCTGAAACTCGGGGCTAAATATATGACACTGGTAGCCCATTCATGAGAGTACTGTTGGCTACAGAACGTGCTGTTCCTAGAAAGCACAGGTTAACTCAGTACACCAAAATACGTACAGATTCCAGATCTCCATGATGAAACTGCTGTAGTTTAATAATTGGGGGGCCCAGGTCCTGACGTGCAGGCCACTGCTCGACTCCCAGTTTGGCCAGTTATGACTTCTGGAGGGTTAATGGTACTTCCTCCAACCACTGCCTGCAAGGCCTGCTTGGCTCCCACAATGTGTATATAACAACATGTAGATTGCTAGGACACAGCAAAAGATGCGTAGGTTTAAAACAAGTTTAAAGCATGCGACAGCACAGCTTCTCTTCATATTTTTCAGTAGGTTCCCGTTGCTCAGATTTGATGTGAGATTTCTTTTTTTCTCAAGAGAAGTTGGGCCTGTTGATACTGGGCTTTCAGCGTGATACAAATAACAGTACCCCTAAAAAATGAACCTTTGCCTCAGCTGCCATGAAAGACTTCTGCATCTTGGTTTGTACCTCACCATGAGGTTCTCTATGCCAACAGGTTTGCAACCCAGCCATCTGACCTAGTATTTGCCAAATGTAGGAAGAATAGTAAGAGAGATGCTTTTTTTTTTTTTCTTTAAACGTTCAGGCAAACATACCACTGAAAGGTTATAACCCTTCTTCTTTGAACTCTTTTCCTTTTCTAATTGTTGCTCCACTGGGACCCAGCTGAAAATGAGTTTAAATGCTAAATTGAGTTTAAAACTACAAGTCACAGACTCCTCTGGAAACTGGACACCATGAATAAATAGAAACATTAAATCAACTTGTTTTTTTAAGGTTTCTACAGTCATACCAAGAGGCTGGGGAGTCCAGGAAATTGCTTCTGAAGTGAATCAGGTGTATTGTGTGGAATCTTTCATTTAAGGCTTTTTTCATTTCCTTTTTATTTATTTTTGTTTTAAACTTATAAAGGTCTGTCTAAAATAAGTTAAGAGGATTCACATTTGGAGTTAAATTTATAGTTAAGCCTCTATATAGAAGAAAGTTCCACCCAGCTCAAGAGTTTACACAGCCTGTAAGTTGGATGTGGTAGTCACATTCATTACTTATGTGGTTGAAATGAATGGTAATTAAAAGCAAATGATTGCTGGATATGTTAGGAATGCCAAAGCCACATGATCAGAACTTTAAACAAATAGAATTGGACCTTCTCCAGATTCCTGCAGCGATTTCACCACAGGATGGTAAATCAAAAGGGCTGTCCAAAAACCAGACAGCTTTATGCTGAGCTAC
The DNA here is from genome assembly GCA_013398295.1 of Chionis minor. NCBI lineage: Eukaryota > Metazoa > Chordata > Aves > Charadriiformes > Chionidae > Chionis > Chionis minor. The sequence goes on along the minus strand of VZSF01002587.1, from coordinate 135,843 downwards.
AAATCTGAATAAATTTGCAGATTACTATATCTCAAGTGTTCATATAAAATCAGGGAGCTTTTAAAAATATATATGTCATCTCTTAAGGCTTTACCAATTCTCTTAGATAAGAGCATACCTTAAACAAATTCCTCCTGTAAAATACGTGGAAGTTCTTTGAGTGCAGCTGATGAATAGGTCACTGTTTGGATTTATCTTAGCAGTCCTCTAGCCTTGCTCAAGATATCAATTAAGACTTGCTGATGGACGGGGCTGAACACCTTTGATGTCTCTTGATGCCGCAAGGAGTTTTATCAAGGGATTCAAGCTATTGCACATGCAGCTTCTTTTGTCAGCGTGAGAGAGAGCACATGGTTGGAAAGGCCAGGATGGGGGAACTGCTTGGCCATCATCGCACCTATTATACAAATATTGCCAATTAGGGTAACGCCAAGGAGCCTAACTGATTGGTCATAAAAGCACATCTTACAAATGCATACAGGGACTTGTAGCATGAAGGAAGGTTTGAACGCAGTATTCGTTCGCTATGCAGAAAGACAGAAGATGTTTTCAGAGATACTTGCTCTAAAACTATAGGAAATGTGTACAACAGCAATACCAGGATGCTTATTTCACATGTAATTGCTTCAGCAATAGTGCTTTGTAAACAAAGAACTCCTCATGCTCTTTTATCATCTGACAGAATAATGGAAAAGAGCAGAGCAGAGCTGTGACGACCAGTCATTCTAGTAGATCATTGTTTAGGAACAGGGCTGGTCAGGAACATCACAAGATGCCTAAAATGTGCTATTATAACCTTCCTCTGCCTTTGCCATACTCAAACACTGGCTGGCCGCACATTTTCAGTAAGGCATTTTCCCTTGAAAACACAATTCCAACGGATCGATTCTCTATTACAAGTTTATTTGCTGCTGGGAACTCGCTTCCCGCAGCACCTGGCATTTGCAGCTAATACAGATTCAACCTATGGAGACTGGTGCTTGGGCTTGGCTTTAGCCAGGCAGCGAAAGAACAAAGCACGCAATTTTTCTTTGGTGCTTTTGAAAATTTGGGTCTTCATCACTTTAAAACTTGATGACTTCATCCGTAGGGGAATGCTATGTACTTGAGGAGCTCCCAGGGAAATGTGAGCGTAAGTTAATAAATAGATGTTAAACATGCGAAGAGCCTCAGAGAAATATGCAAAACATTATCTCAACCAAAAAGTGTAATTTTGGAGGACACAACTGCTTTGTTTGCTAGAGTAGTGCCACTAGACTTCCAGATTAAGCCAATACTTGAAGGGCTTCTTTTGTTCATTATTATTTGCAAAAGACTCTTGGTTAGGGAAATCATGAGGGGAGCGAAGAAACGACAGCCAGAAGAATGTTCAAATAGGTTGGTTCCAGGTTTATGAACAATAACAGCGCGTGTGATGCCCTGCAGAGATAAGAGAAGCAAACAGCTTCTAGCTGAGGCTGGTCCTTGACACGCTCGGGAGCGCTCTTGGCTGTGGCTGTGCAGGAGAGAGCTCCTTTGAAGGTTGCCGCTCTGCGCTTACTGCCTGCACCAGCATTAGTGCTAGGCAAGGGCTGAAGCAGAAAGTTGCTTTTCACTCTCTCTGTGAACCTTCAGAACCTCAGCGTCACTTTTAATACCTTGTTCGTCTTTGTTGACTTGGCTATCACTGGACTACAAATTAAAATTAACTATTTAGCCTAGCAAAATAGAACAGGAGCCTTCAGATCAACTCAACGTAGGTATCTAAATAACTGCCGCCTTCCTTGTTGTTGGCATCTAACCACAATTGCTTCATCTTTTGTAAGAGGGCAGGGAGGACCCGCTGGTAATACTGCTACATGATTCAGAGGGCTGTATGGGTTGCTTTTTAAAGGCGTCATAAGCACATAAGGCAGCTTTATTTTGGAATACTCTGTTCCTGAAGATGGACGTTCAAGCTGTCCCTTCGGGTTTTCCAGGAATTTTTTTTGTTGTACTTCCCAAAATATTCGCGTCACCATAAATTAGTATCATTTTAATGGGATAGATGACATGCAAGCACATTCATCTGAGAAAAAGGCTGGGTTTCTCTTCGTTCTTGTCTTTTGCCCAGGCTCAAGTAGTTTATATCAGAAAAGAACGACAAGAAGACTTTTGCATTTCATGTCGGTTGTGTTTATTTCAGTTTTATGCAGGGTTGTGCAACAGAATTGACATCAGAGATCAGACAGTTGTGTAATGGTAGTGCCTTCGGATTCCTTCGCTATCTTTTGCTTCATGGGAGCAGTTAATAAAAACCGTTCCTCAATATCTTTAGGATACATGGCACGCATTTGCAGATAAATCTGAACAGATCCCCACCCTCCTTCCTGCTTGCAGCCTCTCTGTTCCCCACCAAAAGAAATCCCCAACTGACAACCCTGCAAAGGAGTTACCACTCTCTCCAGCATTTCACTTGCTTCAAGATTTTTAATTAAAGTTTTAAATCTTTGTTATTCTTCGTTCCCTTTGGCAGGCTAAATTATAACTGTGTCAGCCATGCTTGTCAACTCCCCAGAGCCAGCCTAATGCACATTAGCCAACTCAGCTTCATATGAGGTCACGGAAAGCCTGCAAATTATCACTTTTGTGGTGGAGAGAGATTGTAGCCGTTTGTTAAAGAGTTGTCTTGGTCTGCAGTTATCTAGAGCGGTGGAGGAGCGGAGCTTGATACTGTACTGAGCAATTCATAAAAGTGTCCTTTCTGTGGACTCGGCTCCTTGGCAATGTGAGGCAAAGCCATCCGACTTTTTTTGTTGAGTTAGAAGGATTTCCTTGAATCGATGTTCCCCCGAGGGTTTCCATTTGTACTCATCCTGGGAGCACTCGGTTACTAACACTAAAGCCTGGTGCGTGGTTTTCTCAGGTGGTGGGGTTTAAAGCATCCTGACCAGGCATGCCTCATTCCAGTCCCGTCTAGCCCTGCCCGTGACACACGATACTTGGGTGGGTGTGAGAGATCATTGCCAAGCACGGCTTCTCTTTCCCCTCTTCTTCAGTGCTTTCCCTCATGGCAATACGTGCATTCATGTGGCAGGGGGTTCCTACCCCAGCTTTTGTGACTGTTGGACCCTACAAGATGCTGGGCCACCGGTGAGGTCTGTACGGCACACGCAGTTCAGGCCTGAGCCTGCGGTTCAGGAAGCCCCATGCCTGGTGCCTCACCAGACATCTCCCTGCAGTGAGGACATGCTGGGTGCAACATGCCAGACCCAGCCACTCCTACGTGGCCCATGCGGTGACATTGCATAGCCAATGTCAGGCAAGCTGGCCACAGGATCCACCCTAAAAGGGAAGCCCCCGATGTAAGGGCAACGCGACCTTGTGAGGAACCAGAGCCTGGTCTGCCTCGTGTGGGCTCCACACCTTGGTCAGGAGCATCTTCCCCAACAATGGGAGGGTGTAGAAGGGAGCCAGGGTGGGCACAGGGGCTTTTGCTAGCCCTTGCTTCTCCCAATACTGTATAGATCCAACCTGTCCTCCTTTTCCAACCATGAATGAGACCTGTTTCTTGCCATGCACTGTCCAAAGATGGCTTTGTATCAGCTGAGAATGTGGCTCTTCCAAACTTACCACACTATAGCCACCAACACAGACATGGGGGCTCAGACAACAGAAGCAGAGCCTTATAGAAGTATTTTTGATGTCAGCATATGACTTGATAAGGCAGATATTGCTGCAGAAACTTGAAATAAATGACTTCACTGGCATGGGGTTATTGTAGCTGAGCGGGGCAGTGGTGGAGAGCCCTTGAGGAGAGACCAGGCCCAGCTGACAATGGTGCGGGGGACAGGGAGGGAGGGGTGTACTTAAGAATAGCCACATTGAATACATAGGTTTGAATAAAAAGTCAACGTTAAAAGGCCTGAGCCCCAAAGGAGGTGTTACACTGCTCTGCCAAGGGTTTGGGGTTCGGTTTTGGTTTGACACTGGCATTGCTGGGAGGGAAGAGGAGAGCGAGGAGGAGTCCCGAGGTGGCACAGCCGATTGCGAAGAGCATGTGCTTTCCTGTCTTGCCAAGGCAGAGCTGATACTTGAATGTCTTAACCAGGTGATGGTATGGGAAGGATGTGTCCACTGTGCAGTGGCTCCAGATAAAAAGAGGAGGAGACATCATTTCAAAAATTACTTTGGGAAACTGCTGTGTGATTTCATTGAAGTTTAAAGACTTGCAGGTGTAAAAGAAACTGCTACTGAGAAAATTAATCATCGGGTTCACTGCTTCTCTGAATTGCCCACTGCTTTCCTTCACCCAAATCAGCTCTGAAGAGCAGCAGACCCACATCTGCCCCAACACCCAGTGTCCTATAGTGGGAGCTGCCATATTTTTGGATGGTTTAGGAGCTTACTACACGTTGCTGCCTTCTATGCTTTTGTCTTCCTAATGTGTCTGGTCTGGTAAAATACCAACTATTTGCAACTATAACAGATGACACAGACAGCTTGTATGAAAATGGTCAAAATTCCCTATTAAAAATACCAAAAAAACCCTGTAAAAATTATTTTCTCATTTTTGGAAAAGAAACATTTTCTGTTCTGTGAAAAATTGAATACCAGAAAACAAAATTTTACTTTGTATCTTTTTTCCTCCAGAAGTTGTATATTCAAAGGCATATTTTTCCATGCCCTTTTTTAAATAAGGATCTAATGAAAAAAATCAAACAAATTTTTCAATCTGTTTTGCTAAGAATGTATTGCATCTCTCAGACTCTAAGTAGTCTGAGCAATGACTCTTCCCTTAAAAAACCAGTAAGTTAGAGTTAAGATAATCTTAATTTTCTGTTATGTAAATAGCCACATATCAGAATAGTCATCTATTCTAATTCCACAGGAGAAAGGTTGAGTTACAATTTTAACTGTTTCAGACAAAGAGTGTTTTAAAATTTTTGGATTGAACTACAGATACATTTGAAGATATAAGGAATAAATTGATAGATAGGGGAGAGAGCAAATATGTTTGAACAAGGTGTTTAGTTGAAAATAACTGTATTTTCAGCCTTCTCTTTACTATTAGTGCTTGGTTGTTTTGTCCCTAAATACAACTTGCAGTACATCCCGCAGGTCCTCTCCTTAATATTAATCATTAGTTTCAGCTTCTGCTTGAACCATAAGGAAAGGGTAGATTTGCTGTACATTTTGAACATAGTTTGGTGCATAGATGTCTTATTCCATAACAACAGCATCGACATGCAAAGGTGTTTAAAGAAAACTAGAACACCTTCCAAAAAGATCTCTTTACATGTTATTCAAAGCTCATTTCACCATTGCTCGGAGAGCATCCCAGTTGCGTGACAGTTTTTTGGCCTGGGTCGTAAAAAACACTATGAATTGATTAGAGGAAAATTAGTCCTAGGCAGCCATAGAACTTAAAAGAGAATTAAAGTATGCTGAGAAGGTTTATGTTTCTGACTATCCACAGCAATTGGGAAAAAGATCAAGGAACCTCATCCTTGTTTGCCTTTTTTATTAGAAACCCCCTGCTTGGCTTCCAGAGCTCTCTGGCCCTGTTACCACTTCAGCTGAGGCAGCAGGAGGGAGGGATAAGAAATGGTGGAAATTTTCAGATCACAAATTATTTTCTCCCCAAGTACAAGAACTGAGTTTCCAGCCAGAGATCCGGGCTTATTTCAGTCCACATGGCCTCATGGATTAATTCAGAAACTGGCTTTAAAGAAACGTGCAGGAGGATGAGGGGTTGTTGCACCATGGATTTGGCATTGCAGAGGCACCCTTCCCCACATCTTCATGGGAACAGATCTTCCAGTCATTGGGCAGCAGCCATTTCAGAGGCTGGTCCTTTTAGCGAGACCCCACTATTAAAAATAGTACCTCGTACACCTAAGATAATCAAAACATAGAACAGATGTTCATCCTGTCCGCTGCTCATTTTATAGCTTTTTAGTTTATGTCATGCTGAAATGAGCTTTTTATTAGAGAGTACTTAATTGTGTTTGGACTCAAATGTCCTCTACCTCTGTTCCCTGTTTCCTTTGAACGTCTGGTTTTAGAAAATAATCTTTCCCTGAGACACATGCAAAGGGAGTGCTTTGCAAAGCCTCAGCGAGTGTAATTAAGAGCCAAGAGCAGCTGACCTGAAAAGCAACAGTGAAAAACACAGTCAATTGCTAAACATAAATTACTCCATAATTAAGTCAAATTGCCTCATAACAAAACTGCATCTTTCTCTTGACCATTACTTGGACAAAAATTGTACTGAGGGAGTTTACATGTGGCATATTCTTCCACTAAGAAGTTCGTAGCTCTGTGAAGACAGTATCACAGCAAAACAAAGGTTTAAGTAGGCTTATATTCACGCGCTGGTCCCAGGGAAGCGATGGGTTCAGGGTACATCCCTGTGAGCCAGCCCGTGAAAGCGATACTTCTGCTTCCCTCCTCACCGCCCCAACCTCTCCCTGTCCCAATCCCTGTCCGTTTGTTGCAAAAAGTGCCTGTTCACCTCAGTGCCTTCATCCAGGCGCATCGTCAGCAATTAGAAGGCAGGCTGGACGTTTCTTAGCCCGACCCTCAGCACTGTTGCAAAGCTTTCGGAATTAGAAGGGCTGCACAGAGTTACAGCAGTTCAAGATACGGACCACAGAGGTCAAAGAGCCAGATGAGCTACAGACAAGTGTCCATACTGCTAAACTTCACTTCGATTTCTGTGAGTTAACCTGGACCTTACATGAAGTTGCCCAAGGAGTCATCTCCGCTCACAGTGTAATGAGAGCCAGCGTGGTCACACTAGAGGAGTTTTGGGAAGTAACTCCTCCTTGTGCCTCAAGACATGACCCCACCCCTGATAAGGAGAAAAGGACTGGTTGTAGTTATGATCTTTTTTCTATCATGGACCTTCTTCTGCCTGCTCAGCTGCTGGCCACAGCCAAGGGACTAAGCAGACGCAAACGTGACCAGTCTGCACCCTCTACACTCCCAGTATGATGGAGAAGACATCAATGATAATAGTCCCTATTATCAAGGGACTCTACTCAAGCATCAGAGCCTTGACTCATATTACCCATGTTTTTTAATGTCCCAGGGGAGAGAAGAAACTTAAAATCCCTGCTAGAAAAATGTAAAAAAGAACATTAAAGTTTGATGGTCCTTCCTGGTTAAAAAAGTGAAAAATAATATTGCTGCAAATAGGATCAATTCCAGATCTCCTTCTTGTCTATTCACGAGGCCTGAGAGAAACAACAGCAGAATCCCACAAACAGCCAAGGGTGACCATGAAGACAACAAGCAGGGTTTCTGTTTGTTTTTCTTCAGGTTTCGAACAAGGGCAACAGAAACCACTGGTTCCCAGGTTAAATTGCCTTGTCTCATAAACTGATGGTGGAGGACAGGCTCCTGAGAGGGAGAAGTGAATATAAACCAAACCACGCTGGCTGGCCCATGCAGCTCTGCCAGCGTCTCCTCTGGGAGCTCACAAGAGCTTTCAACTTCACTTCAGTAGAAAAGGGACCATAGCAGAAATTGTCTCCTACTGTTGACCAATTCAGCTTATACAAGCTACATTTAGTTTTATAACTGTCTGTTCCTTGCTTTCTTGCTTCACTATATGTGAGTGGGGCAATCACAGCAATAAAGTTACTTTCATCAGTGCAGTTTATTAGCCCTTAAAGTGTTAGTGACACCAGTATGCCCCATGGTAGGGCAGCCACGCTGGAGAAACGAGACCTTGATAGACACCAGCATCTTCCACAGAGTAACCCCTGGGCCTGGATCACCGCAGGTGTCCGTGCAAGGCAGCGGTGTCATCTTTTGGATGTTGATCTCCAAGAAGACAAAGTGCTATTTCTATTACGGCTCAACAATGTGTGTTTCTTCAGTGCTTTGGTTGGCAGTGAAGGGAATTGCATGCCTCATCCAACAGTTTTCCCGCAGTGCCAGCAGCGCTGCCCGGGAGAGGGTGGACGCTCAGCTTCTGGCATCCCCGTTCACAGCTGGAGCTCAAGGAAAATGGGGCAGCTCTGCTGCTGCCCGAAACGTGCCAAGGCAGTCTCCCCCTTTCCCCAGCACCAACTTGCTTGCTAGCCATTTATGTCATTTGCCCCCAGCAATCCTGAGCCGCAAACCACCCAGTAAACCAGACTGCTTTCCAGAGAAAATGAGTAACATCCTCTGAAGAGAGCTAGGGATTCAACAAACCGGTTTCATAAGTCCCAAACAAGCTGGCAGATGGAACCTGGTGAGATTTTATTGCAGGCAAGAGGAAGGTGGACACTGGACTTCTGTCAGATTGTATTTGAAGGTTTGTTCCAGAAATAGAGCTACACACATTTTTTAATAATTGTTATTATTATTTTATTTTTAATCATAACCATATCTCTGAAATCTCTGTCTGCTTTGTGACAGTTCAGTGTTGTTATTTAGCCTCCTACCAGTCCTGTCCCAAACAGAAGAGCTGTAATTGTCTGTGTTTCTATGAAATAAGATTAAGTAACACAGGAAGGTCACACAAGAAATCTAGAGCAAAATAGGAAACATAAATGGATCTTGGTTCCTCTCTTGACCGTCAGAAAATCCAAACTAAAACTTGGAATTTCAGAAAATGGCTTAATTTCACAGTCCTTACGGGTTAGATGTGCTTTCAGTGTTCAGGAGAACCAGATGTTTTGCACCAGCCTCTGCTGTCAGTTACTGTGGCACAAATCTGTGCTAACTTCACCAGTTGCAGGTGAATTACTCGATTAAATGTTCTTTGTATTTTCACTAAGATACTAATGGCCCTTGCACCTGCTTGCAGAATTTAGCAGAAAAATGTATCTTAAAATTAGTTGACAAGCTCCACAGTGGGAAAGAACTGCATCCACTTAATAGCATGCTGACACGTGGTTCCCAGAACACCATGTGTTTTGGGGTGGAAAGACCTCTGGAGGTCACCAAGTCCAATCTCCTTCCTCCTCAAAGCGGGGCTGTTGGCCAACATTGGTTCAGATCAACCTGAGCTACATCATTTATAGTTATTTTGCACACAGACCAGTGTTTGATGTCCCTGGGATTTTTCATTGACTTCTCTGACTGTTGGCGTCTTACCTGATCCGGGGTGGGGGACAAATATAAACCCTGTTTAATATGTGTGAAAGGGATGTATTGTGGGAGTTGTATCTTGATTCTGTGAAGCTACCTACGGTTGTATTATTGGAGAAACTCAGGGCACTAATGAAACTTGGGTAGATGCTGCCCCTAAAGTGTGCCATTAGCTGAAATCAATGAGTGGAGAAATGCTGACTCCATAGCAGCTCACATGGACTTCAAAGTACAAGCGATGAGTATGAGCATTTACATTATGGAGGGAGATCACAGGGATCTCGGAAAAGAGGGCTGGAATCAGGGGCAAAGAAGAAGTGTTTGTATAAATCTCTCTCCCCGATGGCGATGTGGGGAGCTTCAGCTCTTAACTCGGTGCACTCCGAATCGCACCTCGGGAAAACACCTCGCAGCTTGGATGAGGTGGATGTGAGTGACATCCCCCCCCGCCTGGAGTGTGTACCCCCCTCTCTCCAGGAAGGATCGAGTGTCCCTGAGAGATGGAGGCACCAGCTGTCTGTGTGGTCTTTGCCTTTCACTGGGAGCATAAGCCTGCTCACAGCTCAGACTGCTGCCCCTCCACATGTCACCAGCCAACATCAGGTCCCGAGATGTAAACAAAGAGCACATCACCAGCCCAAAACAGGCACCAGGAAAACAGAAAACACTGCTTTTATCCTGTGGGGCAGCATTTGTTCTTTTTGATCTAATTACTTGACATCAAGGAAGTTGATGTCAGGAGCTAAAGCTAGCTTTTAGCTAAAGGAGCTAAAAAATTAGTTTCATAATTCTTTATCGAACCATAAAAATTTACTTCAAGGTTTAGCAGAGCAGGGACAAATGCTAATGCTGCCATCTCTGTTGCCATTGGAAAAGTGCAAAATAGAGTTCGGAAAGAGAATAGTTAGGCCAAACTCTTCTGCCAGCAACAGAAATCCTTGCAGAGGCAGAAACAGCCTTAGGAACAACGTACAGGTCTCTGCAGTTTCAGTTTCTGATGTCATGGGGTGGAAGCTCAAGTGTGAAATTCCCTCCCCTCCCGCCATGGACTCAGAGCCTGCATAGCCCTCGTAAGACACCCCTGGCGCTCACGGATGGGGCTGGGGGTACCTGGCTGCTCGAGGCTGGCCCTTGGCTCACAGCGGTGAACTGCCGTGGAGTCCGTCAGGCACCACGGACCCCGTTCCCGCTGGAGGGGGACATAAAGCTTTCACCATGTCCGGCAGCAGCCAAGTATGTCATACACTTCATAAGCTTGTGTTAGGGCTCGGAGAAGCTGAAAATAGTTTAAAATCGCTAGTTACTGTTCTCCCGGGCTGCTACCCAACTGAAAAATGTACTTAGGACACCCGTGCCCATCTATGGTACCCAAAGTTAACAAGTAAAAGGAAGACAGATGCAAAATAAGAGCTCAGCAAATGTATTCATTTCTAACACAAGAGTTGCCAAGTCCCTAGTATTTTTTTTTACCATAGTAAATTACCATCTGCCAGCTTCTTGTCTGAGTTGAAGGATAAAGTTAGCCTTTTCTAGATCCAATAAAAAGCTGAACTAAAATGTTAATTTCAGAGAAGTGCAGATGTGGGAATTAATCTAACTCCACTCCTGCTGTGCAGTCTTACACATACAAAACCAAATGGTGCCACGTTTCAGGTGCTTTAAAGGGTGAAAATCTGCAGGAGAACATTAAAAAGATAAGAAATAATAACACTTTCCTTAAAACGTTGAGCTGGTGTCGCTTCAACATGAAACGGATGGCCTGATTCGTTGCCCTCTATCGCAGATAATGCCTAACGAAGGTTTCTCTCCACTTCATTTCAGAACCACGACCGCACGTGCATCGCATGCAGAATCATCTACCGGTCGGACGAGCACCATCCTCCCATCTTGCCCCCCAAGGCGGATCTGACTATAGGGCTACACGGAGAGTGGGTGAGCCAGCGCTGCGAAGTGCGGCCGGAGGTCCTCTTCCTCACTCGGCACTTCATCTTCCATGACAACAACAACACCTGGGAAGGTCACTACTACCACTACTCCGACCCCATCTGCAAGCACCCCACCTTCACCATCTATGCCAAGGGACGCTACAGCCGGGGAGTGCACTCGTCCAAAGTGATGGGCGGCACGGAGTTTGTGTTCAAAGGTAGAGAGTGGCTCGCTGCGCTGGGGGCGGAGGTGGTCACGTCGTTACGGACCAGAGCAGAGTTCGCTCGTAACGATGTGGTTGCTGATGATTTCATTCTGTCGTTTTCAGGAGTTAGTCATTTCTTGGGAAGTTCGCAGGCGTTGTGTGAATGCCCAGCCAAACTATACAGCTGCACAGCATTTCACACCACTGAAGCAATACTTATTTGAGGCAGAGATCTTTAAGTACAGCGCAAGAAAATAAGATTTCACGTCACTCAGTCTTGGACTCCAGACTTCCAGTATCTAAGCAAAGTGTCTGAGATTAGATCTGTGTCCTAGGGCTCCTTCAGCAGAGAGAAAAAAAGCACCTCCAGAAGGCATTTCAGGTCAGAAGTGGTATAAATCATCTTCTGTTGAAGAGAGATGTAGCAGCATGTGTCTTTTCATCAGCTTCCAAGGGGCCCTAGAGCAAGTAAGGATGTCCCTAAAGACAGCTCTGATTAATCCCACCACAGTGAAGACTAGCTGCATCTAACCAAAACCCCACAAGTACTGTGGGAAGCAGCGCTCAGTGGTGACACCATCCGGGTCCCTGTGGCTGAGAAGCCTTCCTGTGCAAACAGCCCCATAGCCCCCTTCTTAGAAAGAGCTCCGTGGCTTTAACCACTCACACAAACAGACATCTCCAAAACACGATGTCCCACCGTGGCGCCAGCCCCAGCTGAGCCTCTGGAAGCCCCAAGCACTCTGTAGGCTCTTATTTCATTTCTTATTTCTCCTTATTTCCTTTTCCATGTGAGAAGCGTATAACTTCTTGTATGGCTCCAATTTAGGAAAGCATCTAACAGTAAGAAGTAATTTACTAATCTAGAATTTTCATAGAAGGCAGGAGATGATACCCTTGCCTGTCAGAGATTTTGCTCTCTACAGCTGCATGCAGCATGTCCCAGCTCAGCTGCTGGGGTCTGAACCAGTTTTTGCTTAATTTCTGGTTTATGGTATACCAACTTTCCTGGAATCATTCAAGGTCAGGCTGGACGGGGCTCTAAGCAACCTGATCTAGTTGAAGATGCTCATTGCAGGGGGCGTGGACTAGATGACCTTTAAAAGTCCCTTTCAACCCAAACTATTTGATGATTCTATAACTTACCTCACAGATTGAGGTCACTCATTTGGTTCTGGTAAAACTTTTAGGTTCACTTTCTATAGATTACCTTTTAAACCAGCTAGGACGAATAATGTGAACTGTAGAGCCACTGAGTTGAAAATCTGTTTATAAAACCTCAGAATAAAATTCCCAACAAATCGTACTGTAAAAAGACATATATGCTGTAAATGACCTGCAAGAGTATTCAGGATTTTGGCGTGTGGGCAGGCATGAGGGCTGGTTATTTACTTCTGTTTCGGTCAGTGTTGGTCTATTCAGACCCCCTTTTCTTGATATACATTGTCAAACACACACCAGGAAAAATCTCTGTTCAGTTTACATAGGCTCATTCAATTTGGCTTTTCCCAACGTTTTAAACTCAGCTGAAAAATAAAACTTCTTTGTGCCTTAAGCTCCTCTGAAATACAGTCACCTTGGAACTGAAGAAGCTGCAGCACTTCTATGTTTGATACTGCAAGCTGCAGCCACTGGTTGGGTATGAGAAAAAAGCATCTCTCTGTAGTTCAGCACTGCTTTATGATTCATGCAAAAAAGGACAGGTAATACAGGAAGATACTGCAGCTGTGGCACTTTCTAAATTTCGCAGTTGGAACTAATTATTTCATTAGCTTTACAGACTAACATGTTTAAAAAATGACAAAAAATACATTATGAACAGCCCTACTTATGGATTAATATGGATAGTAGTAAAACATGAGTAAAGTTTTATTGTTTCCTCTTTTACCTATCTCCTAATATAACCAACTAGGCTTTATCTGTAAAGGATTGTATGAAATTTATGAAAAGCTGTGCTTAATCTCTTAAGACATGTGGCCTACATATTGTCTTCTTCAACTAAATTTATGTTTGTGTGCATGTTCTGTGTGAGAAGTAATTGCATCAAAGACTTAAAAGAGTGCAAATAGATTTGCTGGCCACGCCTGCAATATAAAAAAAAATGATTTAAGAATGAACAAGGAGAGGCAATTCTGATCTCACAGGTACACCCCAATCCGCACGTTGTCTTTGGTTTTGTTTGTGTCCCTCTGCTAATGGCCCCCCTCTTCCTCTCTCGCAGTGAATCATATGAAGGTCACTCCCATGGATATATCCACAGCCTCTCTGCTCAACGTCTTTAATGGGAACGAGTGCGGAGCACAGGGGTCCTGGCAAGTTGGGGTTCAGCAAGACGTCACCCACACCAACGGCTGCATCGCGCTCGGCATCCGCCTACCTCACACTGAGTACGAAATCTTCAAAATGGAGCAGGATGCCCGGGGCAGGTACTTGCTGTACAACGGCCAGAGACCGAGCGACGGGTCCAGCCCCGACCGACCGGAGAAGAGAGCCACTTCCTACCAGATGCCTTTAATTCAATGCGCTTCATCCGTACCCAGATCTGAAGAGTCACCAGAGGAGAATAAAATAAGGCTGTATAGCAGCAGGGCACCGGAAAAATATCCCAGTACCCCAGCTCTTGCTTTGGTGTTGTTTATTTGTACTGTGTCATATTGGGACAGTCTCAGCTAGAAGTGAAAAAAAACTTATTTTTCATGACTACAAAGCCAGGATTCCACCAGACTGGGGGTTGTTTTTCTTCCAAAAGAAAGGGACATTTATTTTCGTGATGCACTTGAATGCCTGAGAACTGTTGTTCTTTTCCTTAGTCCCCCCCTCCTCCTCGAATCCCAAACGGCACTCGTTTGATGTTTGTGCTTTGAACTTCATCCAGTCTGATCCCTGGCCTGACATGACTGCACAAAAGTAATTGCACTTTAGGACTGCAGACTTTTGGGGGGAGGGAGGGGGGTCTCCTTTTATTATTATTTTTTAACTGCTGGGGGTGAACGTTATGATCCTGCTTCAGTCGTCTCTGCCATCTTACCATTGTGGTACTCTTCTGCCCAACGCCCAGTTTCTCATCCGAATTTAGCTCTGGGGAAGGGCTCGGTGTCGTGCCAGTACTGTGATAGCAGCTTCCCCCTCTGACTTCACAGCCCTGATGTAGATATGTATATAAGGAGGAAACCCACAAAGATTTATCTTGTCATTATCTCACAGCTCATAACACAAAAAGAAACAGCAAATCAACAGCCCTCCAGTCAGATAGTGCTAAACAGTTGATACTTCTAATTAAAAAATATTCCAAGTAATTTAAGCTTTTTTTTTTTTTTTACAATCATTAAGTTGTAAAAATAACCGGTGATTTAATATTTTCTCATTCAATTTCCTTAGCTATGTAATTGCTTCGAGGCCTCCCTTTGTATCTAGCAAGTAGTTACAACCAAGCCCCCTTAAAGCCAGACAGAAGCAGCGTTTTTCTGTCAGATGTGCACAGTACAGGTAAGCAGCCAATACAAGGCTGCAGGGACTTCTTTGGTTTTCATATTCCTGAGGCCTTACATACTCCACGCGTGGCATGTTTCTACTGCAGTGACCTCACATCAGAAGAAGTGAAGGGTTGCAGCAGCAAGAACGCCATGGCCCCCGGTATTGCTTGTAGTTCGGAGAGCAAGAAAGCAGCTGGAAACAGACCCGCATCCATCAGATGGAGGGAGACCGGCCCAGACTTACCAGAGGGAGGAGCAAGAGTTGCACAAAGGCAGTCACATCCTCGCTTTTCTTCTTGCTGGACTGTCCCAACCCATACCATGGTTTCACTGAGCTTACATCGGCGTTGGTTTGGGGAGACACTGCGGGGAAGGTGGATAGGGACAGCCCTCAGAGGGCATTCTGCAAGAAGAGCCTGCCCTGGAAACCCTCGGGTTTCTCCCGGTGGCAAATACACCCTGGTGTGCACACTGATGTAAAATCACAACAGGCTCTGGAGAGGCAGCAGGGGAGATATTTAAGGCCAGCAAGGAGGCTCAAGTTCATGGAGGAACCACGCTGCCCCGCTTTAATGGGGAGCAAGCTGAGGGCATAGCTTAACCTTGCAGCATTTGGGCTGTGGCCTTTACTGATATATACACGTTTTGGCTCACAGAAGGAGCGGGAACCTGTGTAAGAAACAGAAGGAGTAAGGTCATAGAGTTTCTTCATAGGTACCAGCAGCTCCTAGCTGCCCAGTCCAGTACTACGTGAGGAAAAAAAGCCTTTAATGGTTATTTTCAGCATCGTAGGAAAAGCATGTCTTGAATGAAGGTCTTTCAGCTTTACACAGGTAAGTCTTCATGGTGTGCGCTATAGCAAAAGCATTATTTGGAAACCCAGTGATAGCACAGACCTCGCTAGCAAAAACAGCAGGAAAAAGCCACTCAGGTAGCAAATGGCTATGCTTAGGCTCCCTGCCTCCTCACAGTCCATGCCTTCTTGACAGTTTTTCTAAGGTGGTATCAGCCTTGGATGCAAATTTCCTCAGAGTGGGAACAACTCTGGTTCACCTGGTTTTGAGACAGCAGGAGAAAGGCAGGGAAGGAACAATCATAGACTCTCACAGCCAGGTCAGATCACATCTTCCATGTTTTTTCCTCAGACAGATAAAAACTCAGAGAAAGCTCCCTAAGAGACAGGAACAGAGCTCAGGCTGGCTCAGTAGTCACCAGAGAAAGTGTTTATCCCTCCATCTGATAGTAGATTCTCCTGCAGCCTGCTGGAGCTGGAAGGAGCTCAAAACCAACTCACCATGATGAATCGAGCCCTATGAACTACGGCTGCTCTGATCCGCATTTCTTGATTTTCTGCTCCACACAGTCAAACCTACTTGACGAGTCAGTTTGGGATCCTTTGCTGGTTGGCAGCAGGAACCAGGACCAAGCTGGGTTTTCTCTAGCTAGACTTGAGGCTTGTATTCAGCAGATTGACACCAGCATATCTCCAAGTGAGTTAACTCAGCTATTACAATCAAACAAGTCCCTTAAATGCTAGCTTGGTTCTGACTTCTGCTTGAGACCTAGCAGCATGAGAGAACGCGCATTAGTTTATGAGGATGGGAATGGTGTGATGTTCCTTAGATCACACAAGACAAGCTTCTTCCACCACCATCAACTATTCCCACATTAGGTGGTTCTCCCTCTGGAAAAATATCAAGGACTGGGAGTTGTCAGACCCTGTTCCTTCCCTCTGCAGGTGCAATGCACAACTCGGTCCCAGCGGAAATCTGCACATGCTCGTAATGCAGGACTGAAGCAGAGAGCAACAGAAGTGCTCCACAGCAGGGTGTTCTGTAGTCATCAGGGCAATAATCTACA
This sequence comes from Chionis minor, assembly GCA_013398295.1. Taxonomy (NCBI): domain Eukaryota; kingdom Metazoa; phylum Chordata; class Aves; order Charadriiformes; family Chionidae; genus Chionis; species Chionis minor. The sequence continues at coordinate 119,331 of VZSF01002587.1, read as the reverse complement.
ATTTATTAGTGCTTCGTGGCTCCTCCGTAAATTGCCTAATGTCAGAAATACTACAACAGTTCCAAGATAAAAACCTGCCTAGATCTTACCTCTAAAAAGCACATTTGTGTCTCAACTGTGTTCCGAATTACAGACTTGCAAAGACGTAGGTTTTCCAAGGCTTACTTTTACACTAAGTGCAAACGTGACATAATTGTACAAATTGTACAAGAACTGCCTTTTTTTTTTTTCCTGTCACCTAGAGATATTTAAAAAAGGAGGCACTTGAAAAAGGCCTTCATAATCCATGGCCAGAAATCTGATTTGGGGCTCCTCTAGTTTATTTGTAACGTTGACCAGAAACCTAATTTTATGATCTGCATTCTTAGCGTATGCTGCACCAGCTTCCCTCCTTGTGCCTATATATTTTTTCTTTATTTTTCTATTAGCCAACAGAAGCTAAGTTGGACAAAGATACAAGTAAGTCTTCAGAGCACATAGTTTATTTGCCTATCCATGTTCTCTGCAAGACGTCTCCTAGGTTACAGGCACAGAACTAGGAGTTAAGCTTCCTTGATCTTTTGGTTTCATCACGCACTAAATTAACTGCTGCACAGCACCATATATGTTCGTGACGCAACATATTCCATTCATTTTATTTCTCCAACCTGACCTCATGTGCTGGCAGCCCTGGCTGCTAAAGAGGTTAAGCCACAAGTGGTTTAGCAGTGGAAGACCTACAAATTGAGTAATTTGTCCCATACTGAAGCGCTGAAATTTTCAAAAGTGAAACAATTACTGTTGGTATCTTCAACACCTGCCAATGTTGCCAGGACAGGTGAAAATTTTTCCCCTCAGCACCACTGTCATATCCTACTCAAGGAGCCTCCTGATAGAAGAAATGGTAACGCGAAGAAGGTCTTGCGCAAATTGTTTTAACAGGTTCTATTTAAGAAAAAGGACAAAAGGGATCAGAAAAATCAAAACAAGTGTCCTTGCTGTTTTTATACCGTTCACATATTGTGCCTGCTGCCCTGGGGTAGAATGTCATTTTTATGACCAGGAGTCCGTATTTTAAGATATAATGTCTGTCTTGCTTGAGTTGGAGTGTGCTTGCTTAAAGTGCAGGTTTTTAAAAGAAAAAAAAACTTTTTATTTTTGTAAAGTTATAGAAGATATTTTTCCTCTCAACTATGTTCCAGATTAGACTGCCAGGGAAGTTTAAGCACTTGTGAAACTATTGATTGAAATAAAAAATTCTAACTGAAAAATTAAGGATTTCTTTGCATCCTATACATGTTAGCTTTCTGTTGTGTTGACTTTCCGCCTGTAAAAAACTCATAGTTGTCTCAGAAAGCGGTAACTAAAAATCCCTCTGTTGAGCAAGTTGTGCACAGAAAAGCTCATTTCTTACTACAGACACAAGAAAACATTTTTCCTTGAGAACACGTCACTAGAAACAGCTCTGACGGATACAGGTGGGATGATTTGGGTTCCACAGCACATCTTTGGGTTCCCTGAATAAAAGGTGGGCTGGAAGTGCCCAGCAGGTAAGGACAGCGCTGGCTTGCAGGGAAAATGCAGTCAGAGCAGCTGGGTCAGGACAAAGGGTGGAGTTTTGATAGAAACCAAATATTTTTCTTAAGTGAGCTGTAAGCAAACAGAACAGCATTACTGCTCTGCTATTCCATCTCACTTGCTCAAAGGGCTACAACATGGAGGGGGAGCAGGGAGGGATTAGAAAGGACACTTCTCTTCGAGAGAGAGAAAAACCTGATACAAGCTGAGAAGGGAAAGGAATCCGTGGGGTAACAAAAGCATCCTTCCTCGGTGCTGTGCGCTTTCACTCCTGCCTCGCTTGCACAAAGAAGAGCTGAAATGCAGCCAGTGCGACTTCCACCACCACCACCATTCAGAAGCTTTGGAGCTGACCAGTTTCTGAGTTTTCAGAAGTGACTCAGGAGATCCCTGACAGATGAGCTTGATTTTCAGGAAGCGTGCCTTAAATTACAAGGCACTCTGAACTGCAGCAGCCACAGCCTGTGAAGCAGTGCCCTCCTTTCCATGCAAAGCTGGACATATGGATGAATTCAGGCATAAATAGATTCTACGTGGTATCATGTACCCACTCCTGACACAAAAGGGAAGGCTAGGTAAATAAAAGCAGCACCACTCATTCTGAATTTATAGTTTCATTGATTTTCCATAATTTTCCCTCTTACTAGAAGCATTTGCCAAGTATTTTTTTTTCCTTCCAGTTTTCCCTTTAGTGCAATCACTGTTTATTTTTCCTAATTAATATTTGCTGCCAACAATAAATAATAGTAAGGAAATGAAGAAACAAAATTTCCACTCCACTGATGAATTGGGCAGAAACAAACATGGCTGTGAGGAATCAAACCGCAAGTACCTTCAATAGCAAAGGAGACAGCGTTGTTGGCCTGAGCCATTATTCACCAAGCACCTTCTCCCCATCCCTTCTTCTTCACAAGTCTGCTCCAGGGTATAGGACCAGTCCATCAGATGGATTCTAGCTACGGTGCTAACAAGCCCCAAAGACAGCAATTAATTCCTACATATCTTTCAGTAATGGAAACTGCCTGTAATTGCTGCCTCAACGCGGGCGGACATGACCCCCAACACCCCTTTCCAATGGGAACCGCATCGTTCCTTGTCTGCTGCCATTTCCAAGACAGCCTATTGGAAAATGAGAAAGCAAGCTGCGCAGGATAGCGCTGTCTTCAAATAAAGAAATGAAAAAAAAGGGGGGGGGGCAGAAAGTTTACACTCAGAGTTGCCAGGAATTGGATCTCCTCAATTAACTCTGTTGAATTCTGCAATTCCTCCCACAGAAAAGGCCCAGGATCAGACCTACGTACTTTCATCCAGAGGACAGACAAGTGCGTTATGAATTTCTTTAAATAAATGCCCAAATACTGGATCACTTTTCTCTTAGCGTCAAACAGCAGCCTGAAGACCCCCAAAGACGATTACAACAATATATAGACACCAGCTTCAGAAACTAGCACTGCTGGAAACAACCGTATCTTCCAGCAAACAAAATTAATCGTTTAACGGCTATAAACAAGACACACCCCCCCCCCCACAAAATATC
>VZSF01002587.1:78100-108617 GCA_013398295.1 Chionis minor | reverse complement strand
GGGGGGGGGGGGGAAATCAGGAGAATTACACCATTCTGAACCAGCGGAACCAAAATAATCAAGACCTTAACATAGTTTTTCCTGTCACTAGGATGGAAGGAGACTTGAATGCAGACACTGGAACAAGTAATTGGAAACATCTGTGCTTGCATGCTTAAGTGAAAAGATAAGCAGTATTTGCATTTTCTTCATCATCTTCCTTGCACATATGCAAGATTTTATAAAAAAGTTTATCACAGAGAGCAATGACAGAACATGATGTAATTATAGTTTTCTTTAAAAAAAAAAAGCACTAGAAATCAAAGGCAACCAAGATAACGTACATCATCTCCAGAACATTTTTCTCAGCTACATAAGATGTGCATATACCAAGGTCTAACACACTTAGCTGCACCACATCAAGTCAAGCTGTCCAAGAGCATACATAATTTTGCTTACAGGAGTATATCCCTTCTGCAGTTTTTCAGTTTACAAGTAATCCCCTTGTGTGGGATTACGCTTAGTCAGAAGTACAGATAATATTTTGTTCCAATACTACTGTTTGTTTTTACGACATATTCAGAGATGAGGCAAGACATAAGATTAAGTGCAGGGAAGCATTTCAGACCCACCAAAAAATGCATTCTTTAAAACTTAGCTATACATGGCTAACACAGGTAGATCTATCAAGAGTTGCATAAAAATTATTGTCTTTTTCAAAAGGTGAGCAACTGAGGCTCACTCAGCAAATATCAACTCTTCTGTATCATGGAATTCACTATGGGTGTCTTAATCATTCAAATTGTATTGTTTAATATCTGCTAAAACAGAATTACAAATGAGTTAAGTTAGTGTATGTGAATTAAGTACCCTTATGAAATCAAAGAATAATGTTGACTCCTGGAAGACACCCAGAAGATCCAAAGATGGAACAGAAGGTTGATTATTACACTCCCGCACAATCCAAGAAAATTGTTAATATATTGAAAACATTCATGTCTGCTATTTGTACCTGCTGGATATCCAAATTATTCTGTCCCAAAACAAGTTTGATAACCATCCTCTCCATAGCTGAAAGCAGCCAGAAAACAGTTCTTTTTTTTTTTTCTTTTTTTAAACAAATGGAATGGAAACCTTTTCCCCCACCTCAAGCTTCAATTACAACAGTCTAAGCCAGAGACTTAAGCAAATAAACTTCAAAATAGCCGTTTGTTACAAGTAGCAAATTACCATGAACAATGAACTTGTTAGGAATCCCTTCCAAAAGTACGACACACACAAACAGGCTACCCAGCAGAAAAATCTGTTAACAATTTTATTTCTTTTGTAATGTTAAATATTATGGGACAGGATTGTAAGGATGAAGAACTCTCAACAATGCCTCACAAGGGATAAGAAAGAAATTCTGCCATGATATTAGCAAAGTAAGGTAAGGAGAAAATTTACACAGTAAGAGGCACCATTTCCCCCAGAATACCTCTTGTCATATTCCTGAATGAGTGGGATTAGCAATCTAATAAATCATTTTTCAAGAGGTAACAGCAACAGATAAAATTTTAAAGGATTATTAAAATAACATTTACAAGACTCTGAACAATTTTTGAATTCTTATTAAAACCACAGAAAGAGAGAACAATTCTTTATTTATGAATTTTCATAAAGGACTGACTGTGCAACTGACACCTGCTATTGATGACTTAATGTACAATTTTGTCCAGTAGCTGAACAGTTTGTCTTTTCAGATTGTGTTTTCTAACCGTGCGAGATCATTAAAGGCAAAGCCTGTTATGATGCTGTACACAAAAATGGCCACTTGGGCCATACTACCAATGAAGTGGTAGGTAAACAAATCTTTTTCTGGCCAAGAAAAAAAAAAAAAGGAAGCTGCATTTTGCATGCTTCTCTCACTCATTCTTTCTACAAGATGAACTTCCCTAGAAAGAATCCAATGAAAATGGCTGCAATTACAACAAGAAGCGAAGGAAGAGAATTAGAGCCATTATCTCTGAGGGCCAAAGCCGTAGGCGATCCGGATTTATCTGAATGTGCTACCTTTCTGAGCCTCAAGCCTTCATCCTGAGGAAAAAAAATAAAAACACACCACAGATGGAAAAACATTTATGAACACATCACTTTTACAATTGCAAAAACTGAACTCAAAGGCCAAATTTACTAGTGAACATTTAAATAAAGTTAAAAAAACAACATTACACCACACCAAAATCCAAAATGTGAACACAGCAAACCATAATACTTCAAATAAGGACAGGTAATCCACTAGTCTCTCTCCGTGCTTTGGTTAAGAAAGATTCCAAAATTCTTGCTAGGCACAATGAAGAATTCTGCTTTTACTTACTGTATGTCAGAATTAACTAGCAGCAATTCCTTATTGAGAAGGAGAAACATCTGTTTTGAGTAGTGGTTCTCCAGAAGTTCCAATGTCATCAGAATTACATGTGTGAAGACATCATTATTTCATGGTTCTTTAAAAGGCTACCACGGCCAATGAAATTGCCAGGTACCCAAAAGCAAATATATAGAAAAGTCACGTAGTTACGTATCCACTAGTTAAAGGTTACTGAAATTGCACCTTTACATAAAGATACTGGAAAGTAGTGTTTGCTTACCTCCTCTGGTCAAACAATTGTTTTGTATCACAAGTTGTGGAACAGATCTCCTTTACTCATTGTGAATGAATAATAATGCACTTTATTAAAAGTTACTAATTAGGTACCTCTGATTTAGACTTACAGCAACTAAGACCACCTTAAATAGGACCATTTCATTTAAGAAGAAAATTACGTAGCTTCAGTATCTCATCCATGACAATCACAAAGTCTCACTCAGAAGTTCAAAATACACAGTATATAAAGGACAGTAAAATCTTATTGCAAATCAATCTTGACATTCTAACAGTTGTATTTCTTTCTAGATTACACATCTATCGGCCTAATTACAAACCAGACCTTTCAATCAAGAAGAGTGAAGTCACTTCAATACAAACACGGAAGCAGAACTTACTCTCAGGTGCCGATTTTCATCCGTCAACTTCATAATCTCTGCTTGAAGTCTTTTGCACTCCTCCACTAGCTTCCTTGTTTCAGTATCATTAAGTGAAACACTATGTGGTTTTGGCATCGGTCCATCCTGCTTAGACGTATTCAATACTGGGGCAGGTTTGCTTGCATCTATATCGTTCTACAAATATTAAGAATGACTTGAGAATTTTACTTACCTAGAGAAAAATCATCTACAGCTTAAAATTGAAACAATCCAGCTACTAATACAGTTAAATGAAGTTTATATTTACATTAATCTGAACACGGATGTCTGTTACCAGTTCAATTCTGATTAGCTCAAATATTAAAGAGCAAGTGAAGATGCACTGTTTAAATTTTGGTACTACATGCTACTGAGACCAAAACTAATACTTTAGCCTCTTAAAACTGACCCAGCAAACATCCAAAACACAGAAGGCATAAAAGATAGCATAAAATACACCAAACAGGATTCAAACTTGAGGGGAAAAAATAAAAGGAAGAAACTAATCCTGCAATAGTAAGAAACAAAACAAAGTAAAAAGAAAACAGGTTGTGTCACAAACTAATATGAAGTATGTATGGCACAAATATTTTGCACTTATAACACCTCTTACTGAAGGAAAATAGTGTCTTGCACAAACATGAAACTTAAGTCTCAGAGCACCTCTGAAAAACACATTACTAATTTTGAATATAGGTGAAAAAGTCACATAAAAAGCTGTGATAAAGCGAAAAATAAAATTAAAAATCTAGTTCCCGCAGCTCTTCCCAAAATACACAATGATCTTCAGTAGATGTTAATAATACAATGGATTCAACTGTATAGGCCAGGTTACCATTCGTAAAAACACAGCATTCACATGGCAATACACTCAGAAACAGTTCATATTCACATTCAGGCTTCTGTATTTCTACTTGTTTGGCTACATAGCCTTTTTTTTTTTTTTTTAAATGCAAGTAGCAGTTATTTGGTCTATAGCATCTACTTGCTTTTTATATATTTTGCAATGCAGCCATAGATAGCCTAAGAGCCAGATCCTGCTACTCGACACTCCTAACTGGACTTATAAAGACCAACATATCTATATCACAAGTAAGCAGATCAGGATCTGCTGCTTTTTTAATTGGTTTGCTAGCTGAACTGAAACTTCACCAGAGACTTAAGACCTTCTCCCTGGAAGAAACCTCCTTCTGCTGTTTGACCACACTAACTGGTTTCTTCACGTCAAGCTTCTGCCTGTGACTGGTAGACCTCTGAAGAAAGCTGTTGCTGACTGGAGTGAAATACTTCTATCCTGGTGTAGGCACATCTGGAGGTAGCAGGTGAGGCTTAGCCTCAGGACTTGGCAGATTTCTCATTGACAGGTTTAAGGGATTGACTAAATCAACTGCTAAAGCAGGGGGGTTTACAACCCTATGCCACTATTCAGAAAAATCCAAGTATTATGTATAGTCAGTACTACGAAGATACCACATTAAAGAAAGTGCAAAAGGAGATAGTTTGGTATAATCCACTACATTTCTTTCAATACATTATATATTTTCTAAAATTAAAAACAAGTATAATTTTTCTAATACCGAGGAAGGTAAACAGCATAGAAAGTAGACAACTAAGTGCCTTGATAATAAATGCTTAACTTTCACAGTTTTAGCATTTAACATACGCTTAGACAGTCTACACCTGAATAAAAGGCTGCATCTCATAAATTAGCCTTTTAAAAAAAAAAACACCACATCAAAACCATTATACTGACATTGCATCTGAAATATATCTTTACATTACACTCTAAAAACCTTATTAAAAAGACAGCTACTGGCCAGTTAGCAGCCTTCACTTAGACCCTTTATGAATGTAAATAATGAGATGTTTTTTACATGCATGGATTCATGGTACTTTCCCCCAACATGCCTTACCGACTACTGTAAAAACTGGACAGTATTAAAAAGAAAAGTCAAGGCCATGAAGTGAATAAGATTGTTTACAGAAATCCTACTTTAGCACTCTAATTCACAATGCCAAAAGCACCGACAAATCCCCACCAAACTCAAAAAAACCCAAACAACCCAGAATATACAGTATTAAGATTCCATAAATCAGAATTTCAAGTATGAGAATGAAAGAAATGTTAATGCATAAGAATTTAGTCATATTCTGCAAAACTTCTAGGTAATTGACAGTTAACTATTATTCCAAATATCAGGCAACACAAAACAGACATCTTCACTCTACACACAATGGAATCCTCTCCTACACAACTGGAATATATTTTGTCTGAAGACAAGAGCATGAAAGAGGTAATGGGATTTTTTTTTTGTCTGATTATGTCTTTACCACTACCTTTAAAAAATGCATTTAGTATTCCCAAAGCACGCATTAATACTAACCAGTGCTAATACTCATTAGTACTAATCAGTACTTCCTTTTCTAATGCAGCTAAATTAAAAAACAAAATCTTTAAAACTGAAAAGGATTTTATATTATAAAAAGCAAACAATGCAATTCACTTTTCACTGTATGCAGTATTGAAGATTCTCTTTTTTTTTTTTAAATCTGACAGCAATAAAATCCTAAAGCAAATAAATAATAAAAATAACGAAATTATAATAATTTTTGGCACTAGTCTCCATTGCTGGAGGTTTTTAAGATGCAGCTGGACAGGGTGCTCCCTTTCTGACAAATGATTGGACCAGAAGGTATTTCAAGGTCCCTTTCAACCTCGGCTGTTTTATGACTCCTTGCAAACTTTAATCCTTGCAAAGTTATATACTGAACACCTCTTTTGTCTAAGTTTGTGCAGATTCCTACAATCCATTTAATCAACATATCAACAGGTTTAAAAAAAAATTCAAGACAAATTTCCATGAGATCCTACCAGTCAGTGTATGACAGTGTCTTACTCTTTTCCTGCTTACCAGTTTATCATTTTCGTTGGGCATTTCAAACACACATCTCAATTTGGAGTCCATTAACTCATCAGGTTTTGCTTCTTTCCACTAAGACAAAAATTCATATAGTTACTTAACATGTCAGATTCATGCAAACATCTGAACAGTTCATAAGCTCGCACTTGGTACTTGCCTCCTATATAGCTGAATACTGTCCTTACCCTAGCTGCAATTTCCAGACTTGCTTCTGAATAATGCTTTTTTTTTTTTGTTCGCTTTGACTACTGCAAAGTAATGAAAGCTAGAAATGGTTAATTAAGTCTGGAAGTGGAAAAGAGTAAATTGAACGCAAGGATGGATCTAGCGGTTTTTATGGGATAGGGAGGGGACAATAGAGCGGTTCCTTTAACACACACTAAGGAACAAGTACCCGTTTGAGTCGGTTTAAGAACAAAGTTCTAGCCCTATCACTCCTTGGTAAATGTACTCCTTATGTTTCATCTTGGAAGCACCGATTTTAAACAAAAGACTGATAGACACCTTTTAGTCACTTCATATTTAGTTTCACAGTAAAATTCTTTAGCTGTTCATATTTTAGATTTTTAACCACTTCCTCCTTTTATTGCATAATACATTACAATTTGGGCCTAGAAAATTTTTCAAAGCAGTTTATAAAAAAATTTTTAAATTCTAATTGTTATTAATATATTTAAATAATTGTGAAATGTGCTGGAATCTCTCTGCTTAACTGACAATTAACTTTCACTTCATGTAGTTGCCTTAAATCTTTAGTCTCAGAGACTGATCTGAAGTCTGCAGCAATTTTTCCAACAATAGCTCCTCTGAAGTTACCTTAGAATTACAGGTCTTACAGACTAGAATATCCAGGCTTCTCGTAACATCCTTCCCCCTTTTTTTTTTTGTTCTTTTTTTCAGTGGCATTAGTTGTGCAGTAACTTATAATTACCAATTTTCTGCAAAATCTGTTTCTCAGTATTCTATACTTGAACACAATGAGAAAGCAGTTACTTGAAAGGTATTTCTAAAGCGGATTTTTATATCCTCACCAAATAGTTACGCTTCACTTACCACACGCAACCAAGAGCTATCAGAGCATACTAAGAAGTAAACCAGACCAACAAGGGAGATGTTAACTTTCTAGCTACATGTCTCAAAAGCTTAACAAAATCTAAAAGGTTTTCCACTGTTTCCAGTGAAGAGTGATGCCACAGTAGTCTTTGCCTCCATTTAAGGGGACAGAGCCTAAGCCTGCAGAGCTCTAGTGCACTTCAGTGATTTATAAAACTTCATCTTTATCCTTTGTTCCCTCTCTTCTCTTCTGCTTTGAGTGAGCATTGGACATACCTGTGTAAATTCTGGCATTCCTTAAAACAGTTGCTAGAGACAGAAGCCTGTGCATCATTCCCCTCCACCTTAACATACATGCTTCTGGGAACCCACGTGCAAAGGGCATGTTCTGACAAGGCAATGGGAAGGCTTCCTTCCCATTGCTGCCAGTTTGTACTGTCAGAAGCAAGCGTCCTTGCTTACGAACCAACAAGCACAAACCTAAACATCTTCTTTCGGCATCTTTCATCAGACCAATCCTGCCTAAGAACTGGATCTACATGTTCCACTAAAACAGAAGATAAATCTACAATTTGTGCTATGTTCAGCCACTTAGTATCTTGTAGACAGACCTATCTTAGTTTTCCAAATGTTCTAATTCATTATGATCCCATTCAACATTTCACTTAAACACTTTTCAGACCAAATGTGTCCCATTTCATACAGCTTCAGGCCTGTTGTTTAAATATAATCTTGATTCCTTCAAATAAAACCTGTTCATCTCTTTTAGATTAGCTGCATAAGGTAAAACATGCCCGTATTTTAACACTGAACTGATCTTGCCTTAGATTCACTACTATTTCCATTCAATCACTTCACTAGGCAAGTTCTAAGAACTGAGCTTGTATTTAATATTAAAAACACCAAATCACGTATGGAAGTAATACTTGTTCAGAGAAAACACAGTTCTTCTCCAAAAGTAAACTGCAAAAATATGATTCATTTACAATTAAGCCTGACTTTTTAAGGGAAAAACATACAAGTCACTTTACCCTATTTTTACTTACCACAGCCTCCATATCTGAAATATTTGGTGGTGCATAGGTTGTTTGTACCATAAACTTGTGTTTACTCTTCTCATTTGGGTCATAGTCAAAAGGCTGCAGCATTACTGTTCAAAAGAAAAAATAAAGCATAAAACTGTGATTCTAACAAGTAAGCTGTCCATTTTAGTTTTGCTTCTCCATGAACGGACATTGGAAGTTAAAATGCAAAGACAGTGTTGAAAATAGAGCAGATGCACACAGTAGCAACAGGTATTGAGCAGAGAGGTCTTAAAAGTTCTTCAGCCTGGTATAGCTGATGCAATTAACTAAAAGACATTTCATATGCAAGTATGAACAAATAGATTCTGCAAGACAGACACAAAAAAGCCTCAAGCAAACACCACAGGACTTTTCTTTGGAATAAGCACATTTTATGATTACGTGAATACAAAGTTAAAGAATTGTAGCAGACATGATGATAGTTACTCAGGGGAAGAAAGAGATGAAAAAAAAAGAGAGAGAGAAAATCTACATTAGGTACACCACCAAGCATTGGGGCAAGTTCAACTGACTTTTAAAGGTATATTAACCTAAGGTGTAAGGAAAACTACTAAAATACTTCATTCACACTACAGTTACTATAGCAGGTAAAGCTGCCTGGGGCTTTAATAACACATCTTTAAAACACTTTCAATTTGGTCTCTTTAAAAAAAAATATACATATATACTTATAGTGATTAGTTATGTAATAAATACACAACACATTTTATTTAGTTTTTAACATTCTTAACCCTAAGTCCAGTCTAACAGTTAACATTTGTCCAAAAGTACTTCAAAATCCAGGCACACACTTTAATTCTATGGCAAGTTTTGGGCCTCCACTGCATTTTACCAGCAAAGAAAGAGGGATAGGATTCAAAATCAAATTACCTGTAAAGGCAGTTTAAGTGAAACATTAAAATAAAACTCATAATACCCACTCATTGCATTTTATCTTATATATTTTCTCGCTGCATTTTCAGCTTTCAACATACGGTAATTCAAAGAAAACACAACACCTTCTGGATGAAACCAGAGGTTTTTGACACAACATAGTTTGTCCTACAAGTACCAGGGGTAGAGTATGCAAGTGGTTCAGACTTTCTGAGTTACAGCCTTTTTACTGTACTTTCAGCTTTCCAAAGTTTAAAACTCTGTTGGTCAAGAACAGAAACTCATTTTTCTGAAGTTATTATTTTGAAGTGTGCACAAGCTCAGTGAAAAAAAACTACATCACTGACAGTATTTATAGCTTCCATTATTTCCAAAGCACTACAATACTTTTCAATTAAAGCTTTAATTACAGAAGCACAGTACCTTCATTCATCCAAGTTGTACAAGGCCATCCAGGAGCAGACTGGATGTTTTTACACCACATAGTGGTTGTCCAGGTCACCCTGGCATCACTATTTTGTGTGTGGTCTCTTTAGTTCAAAGGGACTGAAATAACATGTTGTCTGTAACACAGACCAGGAGATTAGAACTTTTATAGGATATAGCTGCATATCCAGGGGCATAACACAGGAGTTTGTAGAATTACCTGAATACACAAGGGTTTGTTATGGTAGTGTTGGGGAACTACTGAAGCAGAGGGATGGATACACAACCAGCAGAGTCTACCTCCAACCACACTGTCTGTCTGGAGCAGACTCTGGAACAAACTACCATGTTATCCCCCTGGTCTCCTTTCAGAGACAATTAGTTGCCTTACTCCAGATGGGAGTACAGGACCACACAAATTATATTTAAATATATGTGTATGCGGGTGTCATCGTTTCAGCTGGGATAGAGTTAACTTTCTTGCTAGCAGCTGGCATGGAGCTATGTTTTAGATTGGGGATGAGAGTGGTGTTTGCTGATGGCACACTGATGTTTTTGGTTGTTGCTAAGCAGACAAGGACTTTTCTGCTCCTCATTCTGCCGTGCCAGCGAGCAGACTGGGAGTGCAGGAAAAGTTGGGAGGAGACACACTCAGGACAGCTAACCCCAACTGACCAAAGGGATATTCAATACCATATGCTGTCATGCTCAGTATATAAAGCTGGGGGAAGGAGGAGGAAGGAGGAACATTCTGAGTGATGGCGTTTGTTTTCCCAAGTAACCGTTATGCATCACAGAACCCTGCTTTCCTGGAGATGGCTGAACACCTGCCTGCTGATAGGAAGTGGCGAATGAATTCCTTGTTTTGCTTTGCTTGCATGCGCAGCTTTGGCTCTACCTATTAAACTGTTTTTATCTCAACCCATGTGTTTTTTCCTCACTTTTACTCTTCCAATTCTCTCTCCCATCCCAGCTGGGGAGAGTGAGTGAGCAGATGTATGGTCCTAGTTGCTGGCTGGGAATAAACAATGAGAGTGGTTCCTGAAGCTGAAGTAGTTTCAGATAAGGATTTAAAAAAAAAACAAAAAACAAAACCAACCACATCCAAAAAAACAAACAAAAAAAACCCCCAAGAATTACATTTATGGAGTCCTATCAACAGGCATCTGTATATTTACCTATTTTACAGCAATGAAAAAGCTATAGTGGAAACACTAATCCAAAATTACTATTTCTAGGGGAACTGCAACAAATAGTTATGAAAGCAAGCCTCTTGTTAATAGGCCTAAGTTTCCTACACAGGAGGGCTTTATCTCCACAAAATAAATCTTAAAGGGGTCTGAAAACCAGAAGGAAGAACAGTAACAAGTTGTGAAGAAATAAGAGTAACACACTATATACATGATATGATTATAAATAGCTCATTTAGGGCATCGAGGTAAAGAAAAACAGGTCTTGCCAAATTAATAGCTTTGGAAAAAAATGTATAAACATGGCTGAAGAAGGTTACCTAGTGATTCACAATTGAATGACAAACAAAATGCCCATGGACTTCCTTAAAATGACTGTTAAATCACATCTCCAACAATAAATTTAAACTGGCTTGTCTCTAAATCAGCACAATGCATTATACAGGCTAAAGACAGCTAACACTATCTCAATGTTTAGTTTTGAACAGAGTTTCAGCCCATGGTATCCTAGAGTGACTTCTCACTGCACAACAATGTGAAGGAAATCTATTTTTAATTATACAAAAGATGAGCCAGCACTGAAAACATTCAGTTGAGAGATAGATGAGATAAAGTGGGTCAACAGAAAAATTATCTGCCCACTTGGCTTACCAAGTGTCCCAAAAGAAATTATATGCTTAAAAACAGAAAGATGGAAGCTGACACTTTGGGGAAGAGAACTTAGTTTTGAAAAGCATTGCAGAGTCATTGTAACTTAACAACTGCCTGTGAAAGCAGGCTGGGGTCACTGTAGCTGAATACCTGCATGAGGATCCAGTAATACAGAAAAATGGCTATCAAAGATTCCTTGCTATGGAAACTGAAGAGTCAAGTAATATGACAGTTTCCCTTTACCAGTGAACCTGAAACACTGTTTACAGCTCCACTACTGTGTCATTTAAAAAAAATTGAAATATTCAAAGCATTAAAAGGATGACTTGTAACTATGAAAGCACATTTTACAATAGGCAAATGGAATCCTTCAGTCTATTCAATTTCCTAAAGAGAAAGTCCAGCAATATCTTGATCATGATGTATGACTACCCATGGGAAAGATCCTCGATACCAGATCAAACACACAGTTAAAACAAAACGGCCATAAGCCAAAGCTGAAGATAGAAATAAAGTAGCCTTTTGAAAACTTGAATCTTGAACAAATTCTCAGTAAAATGATCTTTCACCCACAAGATGCTGGACTGTCCACAGTAAGCAATACATAAGTTTTAAAGGGTCACATTCTGCAGATCAGGTTAGATTAGAAAACTGGTCTCTCTCCTACAAGGAAAGTTACTCTAAGGTTTTAATCAATCGTAAACACAAAGTTTTCCCAAGTTATTCCTTGGAACATTTGAACATGTCACCTGAAGATACTTTTCCAGGTTCTTTTAAACTTCCCAAAGGGTATTAAGGATACCGGTCTGAAAAGCTCTGAGGATTGTTCTGTTTCCCTTTTGCTTTGCTACAGCTCTCCAAGGGTTCTACAAAAATCAGCCTTCTGGACTTAGGAGATCTAGGAATTCACACCTGTATCACCTGTGATCTCTATAACGTATAAGACCACAGCCTATAAAAAGGCTCTCTTCCTCTCTCTAAGCCAGGAAATATGGCAGGTCCAGAGAAGTAAAAGTTTCTCACCTCTTACAACCACTGGTTTGAGAATCCCCTTTATTCTGCAGATTCCTCCCTCAAAATGATCGGGAGAATGATCTACGAAAATCACTTACCAAATCAGAAGACTGATACCTAGCCTTTTTCCATTTTCTTCAGAATGTCTACTCCCAAGATTACTAACACTTGGGGTTTTGGACATTTTACAGTTCCATATAGGATTAGACCGTTACACGTCCAGCTATCAAAATTCTGCAGACCGTCAGAATGCAGTATGTAAGCCAAATCTACATGGAGTTTCATGGAAAAAATGAAAATATTGTCTGGCTTCAGGGCTCACACTCTGCTGAAAAGTAAGGATTCTTTTTTTAATCCCCTCACGCAAAAAACAAAAACAGAAAAAGCAGAGTGTCTCTATAGTGAAACGTACTAGATTTTTCAAATTTAAGGGCTACAAACTGCTCTGCCTACCTAAAGTAATAGAAAATATAATTTTCTAAGAGATTTAATGATTGCAACTTTACATATACTACTGTGAGAAATGGAATCATTATGAAACAAGAGTTCAGGGACCAATACTACAGTCAAAACAACTAGTCTACAGTTGTAAATTAATTTATTTTTTTAAATGCAACAAACTGTCAAACATTAAACTGTCAAGATATCAGACCAGACAAGCAATGCCCTACTTCAAGATATAAGCATGAATATAGTAGTCTGAAGCAGAAGTACTCTTAACGTGACTGCCCATTTTCAAATTTCTTTTCCTCCTTTCAGAGAGGAAATTTCCTTATGGTGGCTTTTTCATGTATCACTGCAGTTCTACATCAAGTTCACATTGTAATAATGAAGGGGAACAGTTTTATTTTTAAAAAATGTTTTTAAAAAGCTGACATACATCAAATAGCCTCTAAGATCAAGCATTAGAGAACTTCACGGAAGGCCTAAAAACATGAAACCTACAACTATATATATTTGTTTTTACCTGAAACAACTACAGACGATCCTGGGTCAATAATTCCACTGTTTGGCCTCACACAATATCGACGAGGCGCTGTGGTCTTCACTTTGAAGCATACTCTTCTATCTGATGGATTTCGTAGTTTAAGATTTGTAGTTACTACATCTGTAAAGGGACCTGAAAAAAAGGGTTGATTTTTTTAAAATATTCATGTATCTCTGGAAAAGAAATCTGTTTATACAGTACGAATTAATTTAAAAATGTAACTTGATAGTAACAAACTTCTTAAAACAAGTTAAATCATGTATCTGCTAAGCACATGCCCTGATACAACAAAGCACACTATCACCTTAGTTATAATGATATACATTACAGCAACAAACAAATGACTTCTATAATATGACAGACTCAAGCTGCTGGTGCAAGCAGTTCATACAGATACATGCTGATTTTACCATATCATTCCTAACATCTTAAATACCTAGAAGGTAAAGGTCATAAGAAAAAGTAGATTTTGCTGGATTTTCCCTGAGGAATAGAAGCAACACATAATTTGGAACTCTTTCAAACGTTTAAAGACACCAAACACTGTGCTACCGAAACATACCAACTGCTCTTGAGATTTCAGCTTCTGTTGTGCTTCTGAGCTCCTATAGACTTGATAGAAACAGACATCAACCTAATCTTTTAAACTCAAAATAGGCAAGTGAGATGATACTCTGCTTATGCATATACACTAACTGATCCACAGAAAAGAAGTAGTAGTTGACTTATTTACATACTCAATGCAGTGTATTCTTTAAACTGTGTTTATGTTAGGAATTGCCTCTAAACTGGAACGGACAAGAGGCATAATTTCATGTCAAGCTGCAAAAGCAAGTCTTCCAAAAGAGATCTCCATGTGATATCATACAGTAACAGCACAAAAAGCAAGGAACGCTACAGAGTTCTGAGCTGTGTTAATCTCTCTTATGTGCTTTTGTCATCTGAAAGCAAGACTGCACAGGCACAAAGGGAATGTAACTTAGAAAATGGAATTTCATATGAACATGAAATTTATTCAAGAATATTTCATGTATACATTAATGTTTAAGAACCTTCATCATTCTTTAAAAATTATACATTAAATTACTACAAAATTATTTTCATTTTTATTGAAAACATGTCAACTACCTTCCCATTAAAAAAAACCCACACAATTAGATAAAAAAAACCAGATTAGATTATATATGATATGAACAAGTGGTAAGGTACAACAAAACCACTGACTGCATGAGACAAAGGAAGTAAATTCTTTTCTGAATACCTTATTCCACAGAGGTGTCTGAACTACTCTGAAGGAAACTATTCTGGCCACTGCGAAACATGTTACTACACCAGAGGACTCACTATCTGATTGATGATGTTGTTTCCCTAACACTCTCTCATTCAAGATCCTTGATTTTGAGAGAGTGTTAAACAGTCTTGACACAAAACACCAAGATACAAATCAATAAAGGACTAAACCAGGAATCACTGCGAATCAGAATACCGAGATGTAGATGAAGATACATGCGACCTATCTTTACATTCAACAAGACTCTTCTGAGAAAATAGAAACTGGTTTTACTTGTCTGAAACTTCATTTCTGATTTGGCTTTATATGGTAGACAAGTCACCCTGTCAATCCAAGCAAACTTGACAGAGCCCCCAAGAGGATGACTCACAAAACTACTTCAAAGTTTCCTGCCACTTGCCTCTTGATAGCTCTTGCAGGATCCAATTGAATTTACTTATACAGCGTGATCCAAAAATAACTCCCATCACCCATACCACAAGCTGAACTAGAATCAGGCAGCTGAATATTCCTCTGAACCCAAGACTGGTGCTACACTCAGAGAAGACCAAACGTTTATTTTTTCAAGATACATAAACATTTTTGAGGAAGTTATTCTAGGAGTTCTACTAATAGCCACCTAGGCAGTGCCTTTGCAGTGCCCAACAGCATACAGCACCTTCCAAAGGCGAGGGCTGCATTTTTTAATTGCAACTCTAGACAACCTGAGGAGCTCTGCTTTTCAATTGTCTCAAGTACTATTACTGAGGAAATTGTGCTCAAAGGAAAAAAAAGATCAGTGACTAAATTTCACTGTTCCTGCAGAACCCAGTTATTTTGGTAGTTTAGTGGGATACTGACAGACAGCACTGGTCTGAGCATGGACAGGCAGGCGCACAAATGACAGTAAATCAGAAAAAAATACCTATTACCATTTAGAGGAGCTGCACAATTTAAATTAGCATGAGATATCCTTCAAAAAAGAAACCATGCAACAGCAGAAGAGGATTCTGGAATTTCCATTCACACAAACATAAATACCGCTACCCTTGGGGGAGTGAAGAATTAAAGTACAAGCTGGCACTAGCAGCCTGAGTGCAAAAGCCTAGGTCTTCCAAGCCAAGGCATTCCTTGAGAAAAACAAGAGAAGTGCAGGGGAGAGGAAGAAGAAACATTTTAGGCCGTATCTCACAGACCAAATCTAAACAATGAAAAGAACAGGCAAAAATGGATACAGACATTCTGCACATACACCAAGATGGACAAACACATGCGAACTTCAGCTCAGAAAACATACAGCCACACTAGAACAGCACTGTACTCTCAAAAAGAGCATCTCACTGCCTGCATGACACCCAGGCCAAAGCTGGTTTTTATTTGAGCACTTAAAACCTCAAGACAGGCTCATGTCTAACTGTACCCACCACAGAAAATACCTCACGAGTACTCATCTACTGTTGTTTGCCCAATACTTCCATCGTAAACTGCTTAAGACTATCTTTTATCTTATATTTGTACAGCTTAAGACAACAGACTTCTGGATCTGCAACTAGGATTTTCAGAAGCTGTGGTAATTTAACTAATAAAATCCTCAAGCTATGCTGATGTAACTATGATGTCTAATGACAAGAGATCATTGCTTCATAACCTGTAATTTCAATCTAACAACCTTTGAGAGTCAGAGCTATTTTAAAGGGGACAGGGAGTTCAGCAACCCACTTAGTAGTGTAAATTCAAGATGCCAATTACAGCATCTTCCTAGAATAAAAGTTGTCAAGAGTGCCAGGTTATTCCAGCTGTTTTGAATGGAGCGGTGACAAAACATACCGAAATTTTTCTTGTCTTTCTGACTTGCGAGGGCCTTAGAAAGGAATGACAGACACCTGCCTAACCAAACTCAGAAATACTAGGCATCTCCAAAAACATTATGTACTGAATTTCTATTCTAGCAATCTTACAGTGCAGCCAGCGAAACATTAATGCCAAGGTTGCCTCTGGCAACTACACATCTCGGACTACAGCAACTAGTGGGCAGGAAGAAATGACACAGATTGTGCAGAGCCAGTTTCCACTGCTGAAACACAGCGCCAAGTTTCCCAGCTTGCCACAAGCTTGCCAGTTACACTGCAGTAAAACCAAAATACTATGTACTACTGGACACATAGGAGCTGTACAGAGATCTTTTTGATCAGCAGTGTCATTTTCTCTTCAAATTCAAGTCTCCTTCAGTTCCTGAGCTCCAAAAGTCATCCTTCTACTGCCTGGGATGGTCAAACATAAGGGAAAAAATAACGACATGAATATGCCTTTTTCTAGAGAGGGAAGGAAGGGCTTAGACAAACCTCCTCAGCCTGTAGTACCCCCGGGAGAGGTGAGAGATCACTGTCAGTATCTCTAGTTGTTGGTAATACAGAGCAAACAAAGAACTTCGGAGAAGCACACAGGTTTGGTTACCAAGAAGCTCCATTCAAAATTAGAAAGGCTGTCATAATGTACACGCAGAGCTGGTCATAGAATGTCACCTCTACCTTAAATTGGGTAAGAAATTATCATTTTATTAAATTACATAAAATCTTTGATAATTAGAAGGCAGGTGACTTGCGGAGTTGTACAAAAATGAGCATGCATTATTAAACAAATTCAACAGCATTTTATGTGAAACAGCTTGTGTTAAGTATATTGTCCTCTTCAATTTAAGACACTGAACTGTAGCTGTTATAAAAGCTAATATCTAAGCTGACTGCCAGAAAGCACTCTACTGGCACAGTAAAGTGATATATTCAGCCACATCTCAAAACAATGTAAATTCATATTAAAAAGTACACAGACTGGCAAAAGGAATCCAAAATATGTAAGCCTCAGTGTTAACTTCAAAAACTATTGGGGTTATATGCTTTAAGTGGGATGCTCTTTTTTCACAACTGCTTTGTCACCTTTAAAATTCCAAGAGCACTTGAAACATATAGTTTTTAAGGCACCTTCACGAAAACAAACTCAGGCAGGGTAGTTTTCTTTCAGCACACAATAAAGTCAGGTTGGGCAGGCAAAGAAAAATCATTTACTGAATTTGACAATTTGAACCCTAATGAATGAGAAAGGAGTTAAAGTCAGTAGAATAAAAAGTCGCAGTAATATTATAAAGCCAGCAAGACAAATTTTGAGAACGAGTTAACTGACTTTTATGATAGACCTGACAGGAACTGAGTAAGATCTCCATCAACACATTCTGCCAGAATTAGAAGCAACAACAGAATAAAGAAAGAATAAGTTAAAGTAACATAGCTCCATGTAATCTACATTCGTATGATGTAATAAGGAATTTTTTAATTAGGCAAAAATGTAATTTTTTTCTTTCCCACCATTTGACACAGCAATCACAGAATGATCGAGGTTGGAAGGGACCTCTGGAGGTCATCTAGGCCAAAGCCCCTGCTCAAGCAGGGACACACAATTGCTCAGGACCACATCCCAACAGCTTTTGGGTATATCCATGGATGGAGAGTCCACAGCCTTCCTGCGCAACCTATGCCAGTGGTCGGTCGTTTTCACAGTAAAAAAAACCCACACCTGTCTCCTGATGTTCAGAGGCAACCTCCTGTGTTTCAGGTTGTATCCATTGCCTCTGGTCCTGTCACTGGGCACCAATGAAAAGAGCCTGGCTCCATCATGTTTCCACCCTCTCTTCAAGTATTTACACACCTTGATAAGATCCCCCTGAGCTTTCTCTACTCCAGGCTGAGCAGTCCCAGCTCTCTCAGCTTTTCCTCATAGGAGAGATGCTCCAGTCCCTTCATCATCTTTGTGGCCCTTCACTAGACTCTCTCCAGTACGTGCATGTCTGCCTTGCAGTGGGGAGCCCAGAACTGGACCCAGCACTCCAGCTGTGGCCTCACCAGCGCTAAGCAGACGGGAGGGATCACCTCCCTCAACCTGCTGGCAACACTCCTCCTAACGCAGCCCAGGATCCCATCGGCCTTTGCTGCAAGGGCACGCTGCTACCTCACGGTCAACCTGGTGTTCGCCATGACCCTTAGGGCCTTTTCTGCAAAGCTGCTCTCCATCCAGTCAGGCATGTATTGGTGCATGGAGGGGTTGTTCCTCCTCCCCAGGTGCAGGACTTTGCACTTCTCCTTGTTGAACTTCACAAGGTTCCTGTCAGCCTGTTTCTCCATGTGCCAGCTCCCTCAGCACTCGTGGGTGCATTCCATCAGGGCCCATGGACTTAGGTATGCCTAGTTTAAAGTATTCCCTGACCTGGTCATCTTCCACCAAGGGTAGCAAAGGAAAGGTGTCTAAAAACGAAAGACCAATATTCTGTAGCGAGTCAAAACACCCCTGTCAGATAAGAAAACTAATCTCAAAATATACACAAAGCACTTAACTGTTCCAAATGGAATTTTATAGTACTTTCTGAAAAAAGCACAGGTCACATAGCTGACACAAAACAAAGTAAGAGGAATGTTGCTTTTTCCGTAGATTATTTTTAAGAAATTAATATTCATACCTCTGTGAAAATAATATGAAGAAAATCCACAACCTGCATTGCCAATGAACATCATTCCTTCCTCTTGAAATACCGAAACCATGACCATTCAAATACCTTCTTCACTGGAAGAAAAATTCTGACTCTAACAAATAATCTATTTTAAAATTATTCATGGTCTATGAAACATAATAGCTTAGGTTTCCTGGATTAATACTTCAACATTATAGGTCTGGATGATCAGGTATAATCAGCGGATGAAGGTGCAAGATTAATAATACCTACAAATAACCATGGCTCTCAGCTAGATATCCATATATTAGAGCAATAATACATAATCTTTCACCACTCATTCAACCCTGGCATTTGAGAAATATCAAGTTTTATCATCAACCTGCACGCAAACATCAATGCAAAAAAGGCTTTATAAGAAAGCTAACACACATCAATGTCCACAGCTCCTGAAGGCTGATTCTAGGCTAGCACTGTTTACCAGGTAACATCAGATTTAATCCGAGCTCCCCACAATGACATGCTGTCAGCATTCATACTGATGATGCATCTGTCAAAGATTTTTTTCCTTCTAAAAAAATGCTGAGGCAATGCCCATTTTTTAATTCTAAAAGAGCTCATCTTCCTCTGTCAAAGGAGCAAGCAGAGCTT
This sequence comes from Chionis minor, assembly GCA_013398295.1. Classification (NCBI taxonomy): domain Eukaryota; kingdom Metazoa; phylum Chordata; class Aves; order Charadriiformes; family Chionidae; genus Chionis; species Chionis minor. The sequence goes on along the minus strand of VZSF01002587.1, from coordinate 88,979 downwards.
ATACAGGGCTATACAGCTTACCAGAGGTGCTTGTGCTGATGCTGGCATGCATGCTTTACTGGGGGCTGGTGCAAGACAAATGGGAATTGAAACCTTTTGCCTGCCATTCTGACAGAATAAAGACAAGAATACAATACAGTGGCATTTCAAAGCAGACAAAACAAACAATCTTTTTTTTTTTCTATATTTTCTTTCTGAATCAAAATTTCATATCCACCCCAGATTGTTACTGACGTCTTGGTAGTGGCCAAAAAATACAGCAAAAATGCAAAAAGCATCTGTTTCATGGGTAAAGCACAGCCACAGATCGTTACCATAAATTCGAGTAAAGAGAACATTATCTACTTTATGATTTATCTATTTAGATAAAATACCGACTAAAAGGAGATTGTCCTGCATTTAATGTTAAATATGGGCAACAGTTTCTTTAGCCTCAACAGCAATAAAAACCACTATTAATAAGACGGTATAACATGAAATAACTTCACCCAAAGATATTAATTCTCGTATTTATCTTAAGCTTTAAAATCTAGCAGTCCAAGTACAATTCAGTCTTATGTCTATTCTTGATATTTTTCCTACTCCTAGTGCCGTTACTAAAGAACTGTTAAATTGCTAACACCAAAGGCCTGTTTGTTACTATACTTAACCTTCACATTATTGTAAATTCCTTACTTGCAATTTTCCTTTATTTGGTTACATTGTTATTCTTGCCAAACACACATTAAGAGCATACTAAAATTGGTAACTCGTAATTGGACTAGGATAAAGTCTTAAGAATCTAATGATAAAGCACTATTCATTCCAAAACACTCTCACCATTGAAATAACAAGAGCAGTAGAAATATTTTGCTACTGCTAAACATGAGCATTTAAACCAAAAAATTATCCCTATAGTCCTGAAATAACTAAGTAATGAGCAATCTTTCACTACAGATGCAATATTAACAATTTAGTTCAGTAAGGGCTGTGTTACAAACTTTCCTGCTGGAGCAACTGTTATCTTTACTTGCATAAGGTAGGATAACTAACACATTTGATAATTAAAGAGGTTATTAGATTTCAAAGAATACTAGTAGATTTGAACAACAAAACTAAACAAGTAACTTTTCCCTTTCTTCTTCCTTTTAAACTAGCTTTGTATCTTCACCTGCTATACCCTACTGAGGTCTCAGCGATGCTGAAAAGCCCAGATTTGCTGTTTATAGTCAAATATTCAGCAGCTTAAAAAATAAGCATACATCCTCAAATACTAAATTTCCAAACGGATACACCTTTCTGATCTGCATTGCAACATACAAGATACTCTTCAAACTCTATAGCAGCAATCAGAGGACTTGTAATCATCTCAGATGGCAGCTGTAGTGGCACCTTAAAAAAAAAAAAAAAAGAAAAAAAAAAATCAAGTCTTTCCACAGAAGACCTGACCAGAAGCTGTTACCTAGCACTTTTCCAAGTGCGTTCCAAGAATTGGGCATCAGAGGCTAGACTCAAACATTAAATCGAACATCAGAGCCCTTGTGGTTTTCACCCCTTTCTTTGCAAGTAGTATCCCAAGAGTGTAACAAAGTAACTTTAAAAAAAAAGAAAAAAAAAAATCAATTCACACTTCCCCCAGTGTCCACAAAAGCCCAGAAAGTTATTTTACAAAAACAGCAGTTTCACCTTTTAGATGCTGTTCAACCTCAGCACATAACAGAGAGCCCAGTCTAAACAGACTTATATATCAGTCATTAAAATTTCCTACAGACAGGTCTAGCTAATACTGAACTACAAACAGCTCACTTCAATTTCAGGGTGACCTTTCATTCTCTGGAAGCACAGACTACTGGTCTCCATTTCCCAAATCTCCAAAAGCCAAGCACAGCGTATCCTACAGTCAATCAGAAAAACAAACACCTGATTTAAACAAAAGTTGCATTCAGTCACAGTTTTGTCACTCGGACAGGATCCCAAACTCCACTCCCTTGTTAACTTTCACATCAGAGTACCAAGCTGAGCTAATGTAGCCACGCTTCCCAAAACATGTCAGCTCAGCTCACTTCTGTGGAAGCAGCTAGAGTTCTAACTTAAGCTGTAACATGGAACAAGTCTAGTAGGCATTCAAATTAAAAACCAAACGGTATTTACTTTCACTGGGTCTACTAGACTTGGCCGTATTAACATCATACTGTTAACATGTTAAATCAATAGCATAGTCTTATGAATTATAATTACTAAGTTTACTCCGCACATGAAGCAGTTACTCCTATGTGTATGATTTCTGAATTTATGAACATCCCTTCTTACAAAGGAAAAAATTGTCTCAGTCAAGCTATTCTTATGTTTATAAATGTAACTTCACATACCTGCTTCTAGCTTAAGCACGTAATTAGGTACCATTATTGTCCTACCAAACTTCCAAGAACATTGTAACCTCATGACCTAGGAGAAGCCTTCTGAAGTCCACATGAAACAAACCATTTTGTAAGACAGTATCTAAGGAATTTAAAACCATTTTTGCCCATATAATTTTTGGAAGGTTGGTTCAGACTGGTATGATTCTGATTTGAAATTCCACTAGTTTCTAATGATCTAAACACATTCATAGCCACCTGATGCCAATTCGTTTTTGTACCAATCCTACCCTTCAGTCTACATAGCTTTTCTTTTCCCCAGCGCTTACCTCTTCTGATATATTTATAGATAGCAATCAGATCCCCCTTCAGTCTTCATTTTCCTAAGACAAATAAGCCAAGCTATTCTACTTCACTTACATTATTAACTTTTTCTTTGCACCATTCCCATTTGGGTTCATTTTCTCTGACTACGTGTTGCCAGGCATGCAGTCAGATAAAGCTTCATCAATATCATAAACCTTCACATTAATACTTCCCTCACTACAAAACTACAGTCTCGTATTTTTTCCCATTTCATGACTCATCACACTCGCAATAAATGTGTGATTAACCACTAGTCTTCAGGTTTACCCCTTCTTCATCACTTCCAACTAAAATGAGAAAACAGCAGTTCTATTATTAGCACACATCAAATGCACACATTTTTTTTGTGCTCATCACGCCCCCTAACTTTGCATTACCAATGAGCTCTATCAGCACAGTCCTAACCATACCAAGGTCATTAACAAAGATACTAAACCAAGTTCAAACACAACACTGCTCCACCCTTTGGAAATGTCCTTATTAAGCCTCCAATAGCTGTGCTACAGTTTATTTCATAGCTTGTCCCTTCTCCACCTCACATTTTTCCACTAAGCTCTTTTACCTGCAACTTAATTATTAGTTTTGCAGACACCTCTATACCAAATAACGTTCAGATCATGGAACAGACCCTCCTGTAAGATAGCTTAAAACATATGGAAGACAAGGAGCTAACTGGAGACAGTCAACACACTTTCACCATGGGCAAATCGTGCCTGACTAATCTAGTGGCCTTCTACAATGGAGTGACTGCATCAGCGGTCAAGGGAAGAGCTATGGATGTCTGGACTTCCGTAAGGCCTTTGATACGGTCCCACCCAACATTCTTACCTCAAAACTGGAGAGGTATGGGTTTGACAGACGGATGGTTAGATGGATAAGGAATTGGCTGGGTGGCCGTGTCTGAAGAGTTACAGTCACTGCCTCAATGTCCAAGTGGAAACCAGTAACAAGTGGTGCCCCTTTAGGTCCATACTGGAACCAATACTATTCACCAATGACAGTAGGATGGAGCACCCTCAGCAAGTTTGCATATTACAGCAAGCTGAGTAGCAATGTTGATTTGTTTGAGGGAAGGGATGCCACCCAGAGGGACATTGACAGGCCTGCAGGGTGGGCCCATGTGAACCTCAATGTTCAACAAGGCCAAATGCAAGGTCCTGCACTTGTGTCAGGGCAATCCCCAATATCAATACCGACTGGGGCACGAATGGACTGGGAGCAACCCTGCAGAGAAGGACTTGGAGATACTAGCAGATAAAAAATTGAACATGAGCTGGCAATATGCACTTGCATCCCAGAAAGCCAATCATATCCTGGGTTCTATAAATAGAAGCAGGGCCAGCAGGTCAAGGAAGGTGATTGTTCCCCTCTACTCCACTTTCCTGAGACACCCCACCTGGAGTACTGCATCTAGCTCTGGGACCTCCAGTAGAAGACAGACATGGAACTGTTGAAGTGGGATCCAGAGGAGGGTGACAAAAATGGTCAGAGGGGCTGGAACGCCTCTCTTGTGAAAAAAGGCTGAGGCAGTTGGGGTTGTTCAGGCTGGAGATGAGAAGGCTCTGGGGAGACCTTAATGCAGCCTTTCAATATATAAAGGGGGCTTTCAAGAAAGAAAATGACTTTTTATTAGGGCCTGTAGTGACAGGACAAGGGGCAATGGAGTTAAACTGAAAGAGGGTAGGTTTAGATTGGACATATTGAAGAAATTTATGGTGAGGGTAGTGAGACACTGGGACAGGTTGCCAAGAGAAGCTGTGGATGTCCCATCCCCAGAAGCGTTTAAGGTTAGGCTGGATGGCACTTTGAGCAACCCCATCTAGTGAAAGATGTCCCCAGCCATAGGAGAAGAGTGGAACTACGTGATCTTTAAAAGTCCTTCTAACCCAAACCATTCTGTGATTCTATGAAATAATGTAATGACATCCAACAAGTCCAGTGTTAAGAGGATATTTTGTTTGGGGGATGCACACAGAAGAGATGAAAAAGAGAGACACAGATAGAGAGAGAAGGAGGTCTCGGAGCAGACCTGGGACATTCACGCTGCGTTTTATTCCATGTTCCATTTTCCTTCATGTCTTTAATTATTCTTTCCTCTAAGGCTTTGCATACTATCAAGGTCAGGCCTATTCAAGCATTGAAGTGTCAAATTAAGAATTACTCCAAGTGAGACCACATTTTGAGAAATACAGGAGGGAAAAATTCTGATGTATCTCTTTAAAATTCAGGCAAACTTATTTTTCTCTTTCTTTTCTTCCGTGTTCATGTTATTAAAAACCAACCACCTGAAGTCCTACATCAGGGTAATATTTAGCAAACTTAACTCTCAAGGCCTTGTTCATATAGAAATAAACTGAAAAATATTTATTTTAATCTACATAACCATGTATTTCTAAATACTTTCAAACCATAAAATGAAATATGACATCTATATTGTCAAATAATTTACAATGCAATGAAATAACTATATACAATAATAATTTTTTTAAAAAAAATCACTAGAACACAAGACAAGCTAAAGAGGCCAAGATCACTATGCACCAGACAGTCTTACCACCCTAAGGAAAACAAAGTTACTAAAATTCTAACTTGTGTTTCTGCAGTTTTATTTTCAACAATACCACATCAGAAATTATCTTAGTAATAGTCATTTTGTTGATTTTTTTTTTTTTTTTTTTAAGAAATTAGCTTATACACACTGATATGGCTCATCTGACAATAAAAGCCTGGTAATTTGACAACTTTCACACTGGAAAATGTAATACTTATCTAATTAGTCAGTGATTTTTTTTCCACTTTACACACAGCAAGTCGTCTTGAGCAGCTTTTTCCAACTTGAATTTATGGCTTGTAAACTGAGGGTGTAATAACCCTTTAATGACTGGCGGCCACAAATATCTGGTTAACAAGCATCTCCCAAAGACAAAGTTGGTCAGAAAGTACAACATATTCACAAACCACAGTCAAGCCAAAACAGGAACAATTTGTAATACCACAATGGACAGCTGGTGCACTAAATATTCAGACCTACTAACTGATGCATAAAACAGCTCCTCTTGTTCATGGTAAGCTTCTCCTTTCCAGCTTGGCTTTGAACAATGGTACGGTGTTCAGGTATAATAGAGTATTTTTTTACAATATTAATAATCATGCATTACAGTGATCTAGAATACTTGCTATGGGTATCAACAAGCAGAATGAGTAGGCACTTTATACTAACTGCAATGTAAAGGTGGCACTTTTATACCAACGAGTACACTAGCAGTACAAGATGGTGAGGTTTGGATAGTGTTTCTCCATTCAGTGAAGATGCAATATTAAGTAAAACACAGTCCTACAAATTGCAGGTAAAGGACAAAACTTTGAAATCTTCACTGCTGTATACCTCTATCATTACAAGAAAATATTCCATTACTCAATCTTAAAACAAGTGGCAAACTAGATCTGCCAAAGTATAATCTAACACCTATAATACGCCTGACTTCACAGATCAATACAACTCCCTTTTTCTTAGTCAGTTTTAAATGCAGTCTAACACCACGATAGAGACATATTTATTAACATAATATCACCTCATAAGCAACACCTGGTAAAAAAAATTATCTTCCTTTTTTTTCCTCAACTCATTCCCACCAATCATTTTGTGTCTCCATTTTCATTAATACCTCTCATTAAAAAAAATTTAAATACTAACAAATATTATATTAGAGACAGGAAACAATGTACTGGAGTACATATATATAGGAAGAGTAAACAACTCCAGGAATCTTTCTTGGATTTTAAAAAAAAAAGTCTAAGGCAATTTGTTGAATACTGAGTCATTCTATGGGATGTTCAATCTTTGTCATTACACAATTCTTAGCCAGCAAAAAAATATTAATTTAAATGGAATAATTTCAAAGTATCAAAAAGACACAGCTGTGTTAGTAATCACTTGCAACCAGTTTTTCCCCCACTGCACTCCCATTGTTTAGTTTCAAAATTGTTCCTGAATGAAGATACCAGAAAACTGATATACAAGTTGCCTTTTTAACCTATCTTTCTAACCTATTTACCTGGGACATCACAAATTTGCTGGTACATTGAATAGAGTCAACACAGGCATAAAATTTGACACAATCAAGACACACACAAATAAGGCAGCAAGATCACATTTGAGGCCTTCAAATGCGAGGACTGCCTACACTAAAAGATATCCTGGGCCAATTCTGGCAAACAGACCTTGAGGGCAGGGGATGCATTTAACGTTGAGCTATTTTTACCTTTAAATTCCACCCTCTCGATTTGCAGCAACACATAGCCTGTGGCTTTCAATGTTACCAACAGCAATATAACGATTGCAAAATAATCTAAAGGAATATTCTTGTGTTATTTAAAAGGTCAATGAAATCTGCATTTCAGCACGAGCCATACTACTTAAGTGAAGTGATCTCTACCTCACCTGGAAAGAGTAATTTGAACATATACCAGCTGATAGCTGATTTTATACACTAACAATCCTAGATGATGAATCAGATTAATAATCAGAAATTAAACATTATCTGTTATACTGATCTCTCCCACTAACTTAGACCATCAAAGGGAAAGTTTATGGCACACAGACATGCTCAAAAGTTGATTTTAGTTTGCTTACTTAATTACTTATTTCTAGCCTTGAGGTAATGACCAAAAAAAAAAAGCAGGAAAAGCATGCCTCATTATTTTGAGACATTTACAAAGGTAATGTAACTGGATTTCACACACTCGTAAGCAAGAACTTCAAGAAAAGATATCACTTTAGAATATTCAGACATTTTTATAATGTCTGACTATTGCCAGTCAGACACCTCTGAATCACATGAAATTCAAATTCTGAACTACTAATCTTCCAAGGCTCATCAAATCAACTAGTGTTGATTTTCAATTAGGTATTGCAGAAGTATGTCTTATGACTGATTTAAAGATTTGGTGAAGGTTTTTAAAAACGGACCATCATCCAAGGCCAACTTAAATACACATTACCTACATTTGCAAAACCAGCTGCTTTCATTAAGGAAGACCAAGTTTCCATAAAAATGCTTGAAACCTTTGAAATGAAAACTTCCAAGTTTTGCTATCTAACTACACAACTGTTTTTAAAAAAAAAATAAACAAAAACGTATTTACTCATGAGGAACCAATTCCAGATTATCAGATTCTTCACCAAACTGAAGCTACAGACAATGATTATATGCATAAGTCACATGAAAAAGACCCCAATAAGAAGCAGAGGACACATTCCACCTTCCTCTCATATTTCAATTCTTCCTATCCAGCCCTAAACAAGCCCAAACAACTCCAGATTTGACAAGTTAAACAAAACACATCAGACTAAAATACAGAAGAAAACTAATCTACAGGAGTAATACGGCTGAAGACTTCTATACAAGAACCACGAGGCAAATTCTCAGTGTTCCATACTGAGTCTCTGAAAGCAATATTATGTAGTATATCAGCTGCCTCTTAGTTTCATCACTTTTAAGTACAATTTTTCCCCTTGTCACATTTCCACAACACTCTGAAAAGTACTTGTTTTGTGGTTTTCCTTAGGTATTCCTAATGGTTCCCGAATCCAAAGAAACCCAGCTCTCACAGAGGCAGAGGGAATTAACCATGACCCAAAACGCTACTAATGATTGGAATTTCTAGAAATGCAAAGTACTATAAAAACAGGATTCTAATTTTTTGGTCACCAAGGGAAAATAGGTACTGTGTTAGCCACTATAGGACATGTTCTTTAGACCTCCCCCTAAATTGTGCGGAATAAAATTCAGGATAAATGTATTATAGACCTTATTTTTGCTGATCGAGTAAAGTAGAATAAAAAGACAGTTTCATCAGGCAACGGTGAATTTAAAGCTTTGTCAACAACTCCTTAAGATAAGTCCTACGGACTTTTTAATTTAAATCACTGTTTGCATAGGGATATACTAACACATTTCACTGTTACCCTAAAGGTCAGCAAATCCATTTTAAGTTCCTGAGGCAAGAAAACCAACAAAACTATTTGTCCAGCTCAGATGTTTAGATTTAAACTGGATCTCTGTTACATACACATCAACAGTATTAAGTCAATAATAATAATGGGTAATTGTCACAATAAAATAACTTTGAATAACAAGCTGCACTGAAAAAAATACTCATTTTTTAAACCAAGTTGTGTGATTTTCCTACACCGAGTTACACTTATTTTGAGCCATGCAATTTCTTACTAACCAATTGCTTTTACAAAAATAACACTCAGAATTCCCTTCTGCCAATATTGTATTCTTTAATGTAGTACTTAAGAACTGAATTAGTTTGTGGGCCACAAACCTTTTTAAACAACTCAGAATAAGCAGCAGTTAGAAAATATTTACTGAGAGTGCACTCTATGCTCTCTCAATAGATAGCTCTTTCTACAGTATATTACTGTAATAATATAGTAATACTCTATGGAAGGCACTCTCTATTAAGACTGCAGTCTCATTATGCTTCAGATTTTGTTTTTGCTTAGTCTGCTCTGCAGAAATTTTCCTAATATATGCATTAGGCTGAAACTCAAGCTTATGCCTAGAGAATATACATTTCATGCTCTAAGTACATAAACACACAGCACAATAAAGATCACTGACTGACAATGGCTTCGTACAGAGAGAATTTCTAATCTAGTATTTATTCTGTATTCCGTGTCAACATTTTGCTTCATATCACATAAATACGGCTTACTTTAGGCTTGAAGACAGCTCACCATTTGAAAGCTTTGAATCAGACACAGTAGCTTTTAACTTAAAACAAAACACAAAAAAAAAACCCCACAAGAAAAAATCATGCATTTTCCTCCAACCTGCTCTTGAAATAAGAATACGGTGTACTGAAATCTGAGTGCAGCTAGACCTGGCAGCATTTTAACAACCAAAACAGAAGTGAAAAAGGTAAGCCCCCACTATGGTTTTGACCCTGTCTATGAATGTGTAATTTAAAAATTGAAAGTTATCAAGAAATTAATGTGTGATCAGACAGATTTTGGGTTTTAATTGATTTGATGGATCAATAAAACAAGTACAGTTTGTTAGAAATCTCTTTGCTAAACCAGACTTAAGCTTTATTTTTAAAAGCCAAGCCAGCCAAAGGTATTTTGGGGGAATACAATGTTCTTCTCTAACAGAAAATTAATTTGCTCTAGTTGTCCATTTAAAGATTTTTACATCATCATGAATTGCACTCTGTCCCTCTAAAACAATGAAAATGAGTCTATGGAAAATAAAATAGAAACGTTTATAGGATTAGGCAAGTATATGTGCTGACATTAGTCACAAAATTTAAAACGTAAGTTCAGATAACATTAACTGCTTTAAAAAAAAAATCTAATATTGCTGATTCTAAATCTGAAACGCTATGAGATTTTTCTCAATGCCCTTTATGGGTATATAATAGAGAACCATTTATTCTATCATACTTTTCTTTATGCCCTTACCTTCCAAGGACCAATCACCTTTGGAAGAGCCTTCCTTTTCACAGCTAGCTAATTTATTAGGGGAGGAAAAACCCCATATAACAGCACTAACTGGGATCTATTTTGACAGAAACATGTCATACCGGTCACAGTCACACAGTCGGCACGAAACACCCAATACACAGAAACTTCCGAAATGCACACATTCATTTCGCTCATTCCCAAGAAAGGAGTGAGCTGCCTGTTTTTACGCACCCAGAACCTGCCCGAACCTTGACAACTCGGGGGAAAGGGCGGGGTGTCATTTGCCAGGCTGCATCGGGGAGAGAGAGGGGGCGAGAGCCTGCCACATCGCCTGCTCGCACACCCCCGGAGTGATGGTGCAAAACCGCACCAGCCCCCACGGGGACGCCGGTGGGGCCAGGGCTGGCCTCTGACAGGCGCCCGCAGCCGGCCCTCCAGGGCGCGGGAGCGGGGAGAGGCCAGACGTGAGGCGAGTTCTGCCCCCTCTGCTCCCTCGCACGGCGGCACGGCTTCAGCCGCCCGCTCCGGGGCCTCTCCCACCCGCTGCAGCCAGAGGGAGACCTCACGGAGAGGGACGGGCGGCCACAGAAATGACAGGAGAGCGACTCCCCCCTCCCCGGGCCCCGCTACTCCAGGGCCGGGCCTCCCGAGCGCAGCGGTGACACGGCAGCGGCCGCGCCGGCATGCGGGGGGCGGGGGG
>VZSF01002587.1:1452-77749 GCA_013398295.1 Chionis minor | reverse complement strand
GGCAACGCCACCCCTCCGCGGGCACGAGGGCGGCGGCGGCTCCCTGCGCGCATGCGCCCGCGGGCGGCTCGCGACCCTTCCCGCGCCGGCGGTTGGAGCGGGACCCCGTTAGCCCGGCCCGGGGCTGGAGCCGCCGGAGCGGGGAGAAGCAGCGCGCGCGCACGGTTCGGGCAGAGGCGGCGGGAGCAGCGCGCCTGCGCCGCGGGAGGGGAAGGGGAAGGGGCGGCTCGGGCCTGGCCGGGCGCTTTGGGCCGCTGGGGGAACTACAGCTGCCGGCGTGCTGCGCGGGGGGCGGGCGCGGGGCATGCCGGGAGTTGTAGTCTGCGGGGGGCGCCGAGGCGGGCGGCCTCCCCTCCGGGCGCACGGGGCCCTCGAGGCCCGCGGGTGGCTTGGGCGGCCCTTCCCTGGAGGAGGGAGAGCGAGCCTGGGTGGTGGTACCCTGAGGGGTAACTCGTAAAGGGAGAGGGGCAAGGCGGGCAAATAGGCTCAAACTCCTTCCATGGCCGCTGGCAGCTCTGGCTTGGGTCCGGGCTGCTCGTGGGTGAGGACTGAGGCATTGGAACCAGCTCCCAGCTACTGCCCTGTCCCCACGTCCAAATGGCTGTGGCCCGGCCTAAAGGCAGCTCTGCCACCCTGTCTGGCAGCACCCAGGCACCGAGGTGGATGGGCCTGGCTCTCAAACAGGCCTGGAAAATGACCGAAAACTCTACTTGAGTAGGAAAATTGTCATTAGGTGAAGGCTTAGGAATATTAGCATGGAGTCAATGTTGAGAGAGATTGAGGTCTTGCAAAACCTGAATGAGAAATAAGAGCCATTGTTTATCAGGAGGCAGGAACATGGAGTGTTTGCCATCCTTCTCACTTGCACTTTTTGTCAGGAAAAGTGTTTCCATAGTAGGCCCTTTAATGAATACCATACTTTTTAAGCTGACATATCTTTGGGTGTTTGAATACACCAGTGACAACCAAACAAGAAAAAACAGGTAGACAGCCAAATCCATATGAACCGTGATGATTCCTATGTCCTAAATCTATTTCTGAAGAATCTGGCTGTAAGATACATAAGTTTGTATTCATGCAAGGTTGGAGTACAGGTGATGGAAATGAAGTCAGAAGAATTAACACATTTATTTTTCCTTTCTTTTCCTCTCTTGCAATCTTAGGTATGCTCAGAACATGCATGGGGACATAACAACCCATTTGAAAAATATGTCCTGATAATATATTGAAATTACTTAAATGCTTTGCCTTGAAAATCAGCTCATGATAGTGAGACTTGTAAATCGCATGATTTCTTTGGTGAATACCTGTACCTCAGCCCCAACCACAAAGGACGGGTTTTGAGGCCATTTGGCGGGGGAGACCCTGTGAGTCGTTTAGGTTCAGGCTCTGCCTTGTGTCCAGCAGAGCCTTCATCCTCCGTTTCAACTGCCTGCCTCTCCTCCAGGCCTGCCACCGTCACACCTGCCTACTTTAGCACTTTTCTCCGTGCCGCTCTTGCTGACAGCAAATACCCGTGCGGCTTTTAATACTATCAGTGACTGAAGAAGAAATAAGTGAGAAGTGCTGTAGAAAAGTACTTCAGAGCAGTTTTCCCTGATTGGAATTGACTTCACTAGGTGGAGTTGCATGGCATACACGTGAAAATGTTGCTAAGATGTCTGCAACTATTCTGGCTGCAGTTTTCCTGCTACGGACTTGTTTTATGATGCACATAAAACATCATCTTAAATTACCTCATTTATTTACAGTGCAATATTTAAAGTTATGGTCTGGTGGTCTGCTGGGCTTTGTTAGCAAAACCAGCGTTCCACTCTGTTTATGCATTCTTCCCCTCGGGATCTGGAAGATAGAGGCATTTTTTCTGTCCTAGTATATTTTTTTCTTCTTCTGCTGACGTGGACACTTAGTCTATTACCTCTGCTCTTTCACTCTGTTCTTGAATCCACCAAAGATTAAGCCACAGTATATGCTTCTCAGAAACAATAATTCAGCTCCAGAATTACCTGAAGAAGTAACTTCTGGGCCTCGGCTCGCAAAGAATCAAGACGTAGGGAACTGCTGGAAAATACTAAATGCCACAAAAGGTTCTGTCTTTTCTCCTTTTAATGGGGTTAAAAAATAACAGTAAGGAGTACAAATTCAAAAGAAGCTTCCTCTACACAGATTTAGAAGATGGAAATACCTCTGTTTTCCAATTCTTTTGTGCATTTTTTGTATAAGAAAATCTGAGACAAATCAGAGGTTAACATCCTTCCTTAATATGACATGGATTCTTATTCCCATACATGTTTTTCGGTTAGACATGGTTGTGCAACAGATGTACCTGATATTAGGGGATGTGCATGGGTTGGGGGAGGACTGGGTTAATCCTTATCACCAGCATATTGAGAGGCAGTTAATGAAGATGACAGGGCACAGCCTCAAGTACTGCTGTGGCTCACAGAGGGAGCATCCCAGCATCTCTGAGGCTGGAGGCGACCCCAGGAGGGCCGAAGTTCAATTTCCAACTCAAAACAGGGTCAAAGATGAATTCAGGCCAGGTCATTCAGGCCTTTGTGCTGTGGGGTCATTAAAACGTCTGAGGGCAGAGATTTCATAGCCTCCCTGGGGCGGCCCAGCTCAGTGCTTGCCTGTCCAGCTTCAATCTGCTCATTTTGTGTTATAGTAATGGCAAAGTTAGTACATAAACATTGAGTGGGTGGATTAATGGTAATTGTCTATGACCATGTTTTTTTAATGTAGTCTTTGTTGTTGTTTGAACACACTGAGAATCTTAACAATGCGTTCATCTGTTTTGTTGCATTTAGTATCATTTCTGATCTAATGCTTTTATTTCATGCAGACATGTCATTTTTTATATTAAACACCTGTGCTGTTGATGAGCAATATCTGGCAACCTTCTCCAACATCTGATTCATTTCATTTTAACACCTCATAGCACAGTTCAGGAACGAAATCTTCAATCTCTTGCAGTCAACAGAAATTCTCTCACTGCTTTTGGTGACATCATGATGTTGTTCCCAAAGTGTCTTCAGTATATTCGTCACTGCTTGCAAAAGGATAACATTTGCTTAATCTGAGGTCAACATTTGTCCTGTGTGTTTGTAGATCTTAATGTTTTTCACACTGTGAATTCGGTATCTTTCTTATAGTACCTCAGTTTGGAGATGGATTGACATTCTTCAAACGTGTTTGCCATTAAATAAGCTCTCTCTATACCTGAGAAGTAGCAGAGTAGATTCAGTTTTGTAATAGTGTTTTCTGCTGTTTAGTATGCAGGTAGTTTATTCAGTCCCACCAATTCTGAACTTGAAAATGTCTTGCAATAAAACAATATCATGACCTTTACAATTTCTTGGTGTTATTAAGACTGTCAGAAAAAGCAACTAAGTGCTGCATTACTTGTCATGTTAATAGAAAATTCTAGATCTCACTCAGTGAAGTATCTCATGCATCCTGCACTGTTAAGTCAGTGAATATTGCAAAATGCAAAGGTATAAAGGTAGGAGTATGTTTCAATTTCTCTTTAAGGAAATACCTGGCCTTTTGGCGTTGCTGTTTATCTTCTGAAATACAAAACTGTTCGTGCAGCAGGCTCTAGTCATCATTTACTTGACTGCTAATGAGTTCCATATATAATTTTAGGTCCACTTGTTATATTGTAAATCAAAAGTAAAATTGCAGTCCACACTGTTCCTGAAGATTTGTGGCATTATTCAAATGTTGCCACAGACTGGAAAAGTAGATCTTTGTTGCATATCTTCAAGTTTGTTCAACTACACTATATTTCTTTTCCTAGGTACGTTATTATAAAAACATACAAAGGGTCTTGACTATTGAAGTGGAGAGAAGCCAATAACACATAATGGCATTGTCATAAATACCTATAGCCTAGAATTTTATGTACTTTTCATATTTTGGACCCAGTTCTGTTCTGCTGAACGCAGAAATGCTCTAGACCATGAAATTATGTAGGAAAAAGACAAAACTTGTATGTTGTCTTTACGGTTTAAAGTAGCATTCAAAGAACAGAATGATTTGTGAGACAATTTCAAATGTGCTAAAAGCCATTAGTCCTTTGATAAAGGACAAAGTTATTAAGGAAATGGATTTTTGAATACTGTTTTCAATAATTGGTTCTTACAAATCATATACATTCACGAGGGATGTAATGAGGCAATTCAATATACAAAATATGGAATGTGCGTGTTGGTTGTTGTTTGCTGGTGTTGCATTTCTAAAAGTGCACAAACACTTTGGCTAAGAAGTAGCCAAAAATCAAATATGCATAGGTAAGTAAACAAACGTAAGTATGTAGTTGAAACTTGCCTCCGGAAGAGCAAAACTGTCTTAAGTAACAGCCTGAACCTGCGAAGTAAATCTGCAGAAACAACATGATGGTGCCCTGTGGTCATTGCATCTCTTTTCCAATCTGATATTCTTGCAAACAACGTCATGATCTTTCTCCGTCTCAGTTTGGAGAACTCATCTGGCAACTGGGATTCAAACTTCACCTTGCATTTTCTCTCTTAATCCGCATAGCAGCTCTGCAGTGCTAATTCTGCCCTCAGCACCTCCCGAGCAGGCGGAAAATTATATTTTCACATTAGTTCTAATGGGTCACGGGGTAAATGGGAGCAAATAGTGTCACATCAATGTGTGAAAGACAAGCATTGTACTGAGACTGTGCGCGACACATGAAGTGCTTTCCCTCTACTAGGCGCTGATAAGACGTGCGCTGAAGTGCTGTGTCCAGTTTTGGGCCCTGTCCTTCAGGAAAGATGTGGGATAATTGACGGGAATCCAGAAGAGAGGACCTGTAATGACTTGAGTCCAGAAAACAGATTGAAACCTGAGAACGGATTGAAAAACTGAGGTTGTTTAGCCTGAGGAAGACAAGATTGACTCACGCCTCTGGTAATAGTCTTCAAATGCATAAAGAGCTGCTGCAAAGAGAAAGAAAATAGTCTGCCCTCACTTAATTTGAATAGGACAGGAAGTAATGGGTGTAGATCACAGCAAGAACTGATTTAGAGCAGATATGAAGAACTTTTTAAGAGTAAGGATAATTAACAAAAAAGATTGCCTGGAAGCGTAATCCATGGAGTCCCAGTCACTGACCTTTAAGAGCAGGTTAGACATCTGTTGGGAGATATAAATTTAGCTGATCCTGCCTTGAGATGTGACCTCTGAAGTCCTTTCCAGCCCTATGAGTCTATCATTGTGTAAATTCCAGCATGCTCAAAGATTAAACTGATCATCCGCAGTGGAAATGTCCATTCCCTAAGGTCTCAGCTACAGTCCATTAAAATCAGGGGGAATTTTTCCAGCGCCTTTAGTAAGCATTGGATCAGGCCCTAATTGAGTGTGTAATTTGGAGCTGTGTATGGAATTTGATCCACAATTCTGTTAATGGTATTTGCAAATGAGAAGAATCCAACTCCTTTTCCCAGGGTACATTAGTTTGCAATGGTTACAAGAGAAAGTAAACACACACTGAAGAAGCAGTGCTAGATTTTTCTTAGAAAATTGGAAAGAATTGACTGAAGAAAGAGACAAGGACAAGATCTCTGGGGAAAAATTACCAACTTTTCTTGAGGAAGAACATTTTAGACAGCTATTTTTTACATCAATAAAACAGGGCCAGACAGAAAGAGACAGCAAAAACTATGTTAACAACACTTTAAAAACAAATACCTATCATGAACATGAGAATTAATTGTTTGTCTCTGCTGAAAGATCAAATTAGCTGAGAGCCTGAAAATGGGCAGAGCAAAAGAAGGGGAGATGTGGAGAAATCCAGCCTGTCAGTGGATTGAATCAGTTGCATAGTGACTGACCAGGAAAGATCCATTCCTCCATAGTCTGTTACCAAATAATATAAAGATTTTCCTCCACTCTGAATGATCAATTAAATCACAAGCACTTATGCCAGCTAAAGCTCTGCCTCTGCAATTGCACATGTTTATGCAATCCGGAGGAATACTAATATGCATGAAGTTCGGAGTTTGCAGATTTGCAAAATCACAGCTCCTGTGGGCATCCGCAGCTGTTCTGCTTCCGTGGGCTGTGTGCATCTCCTGGAAATTCTTTCTCTGATGCCCTTGTGTTGTGGCAGCAAACAGGCAAGTGCTCAAAACTCTCCTCTAACAGATGCAGGAAGCTAAGGTTACTAATATGTGGCTAATACACACATGAAAGATCTTTGCTTTCCATCAATTTGTTATGCCTGGCAGTAAAGACACAAGGTTTCTAGAACCATCTCCCCCACCCCAGTGTGTTTGTTGCAGACTTGTTCTGTGTCTGCATGCAAGCTTGAACACCTGAGAGACCATTTATGAAATATTTATTTATTTTGCATTCGGGGAATAAAAAAAAAGAAAAAAAACTGCATAGTATTATTGATGGAATGTTTGACTGCCAAATACTGAATTATTTATAGCTTAATTGTACAAATGATACTCATCAGGACCTGTTAGATTGCAGTATGCAATTGATACACTGCGCAAAACCAGGGACGTGTCTTTCAGACTTCGTACCGATACTTCGGTGGCGACCTTAAATCAGCTATGAACACTTTGCAGAGGCAAAGCTGGAATACCCGACAGCATTTTTAAAGCTGCAAGGGGTAAAAAGGCCTGCAGAAAGCCCCGTGTAGCAAAAGATTCTCTGGCCTGGATCGCCCCATGTGGGACCTTCCCACTCCCAACCCATGCCCGCCCGTTGACCAGCGATCCGTCACGCTGGGCGCTGTTCCCTGATGCTCCGCTGCCCTGTGAGCAGCCCAGGCCCTTCTGTCCTTCAGCAGGTCCCACCTACGCTGTAGGCAGCGCAACTCTGGGCAGGGCTCTCCATCTACAACCATTCACCATTTTCCTCCCCCGACACCAAGCCCTAACAGGGAAGGGTAGGAGAGTGTACCCTCTCACCCCCTGCTTTGGTCCTGTGCCTACCATACCCGTTGCAGATAACTGCAAAAATAGATGTTTCACTGTTAAATTCATAAAGTTAAATGCTTGTAAATAGTTTGTGAGCGTGCCTTTTAATACAGATTTTAACACTGCAATCACTATTTTACTTCCACACGTTTCCTGGCTTTAATTCTGCTTTTCAGAGGGAAACACACTACAGTGCGTTGAAACCCTTCTGCTCTTACTCCATCACGCCAAAACTACTGTTCTGCTATTTTGCTGGGGTTTTTTTCCCCTTCCCTCTCTCCTAATCCACATTGCTCCTGCCCCTTTCTTCCTCCTGGCTAGCAGACACACAGGACAGCAAGCTTCCCATTCTTTCACCTTCAAGTGAGGCAGGTGGTTTTTCTCCTCTTTTGTCCCTAGTATGAATAATAATAAAAAAAAAAACCACAAAAAACCACAAAAAAACTATTTAACAGAAATTAATAGCAATTTAATAGAAAACCAGAGTCAGCCGCTACAAGCCTGGAATGTGATTTTTTTTCCTGTGCTTGGCCATTCCTTGCATTTTTTCATTCCCCAAGTAAGGCAAATAATAGAAATGAGGAAAATGGGAATCTACAGTGGATCAGAGAGTAGTTTCTCTTCATCCACCACCCTGCCTCTCTGGGCCAGCATCAGAGGCTTCAGGGAGTCCCACCACAGGCAGACAGCAGTTAGTATCTCTCTTCCACGTTGAGACTCATCCTGTTTTTAAATACTGGCTTAAGATCTGAAGCACCATGTTAAATACCCCTATGTCATTTTTGTTCTCTTTCCTCTTTCCAGCAATTTTGGTGTCATTTGCAAAGTTATCAGCAAAAAGTTTATGTTTTCTTCCAGATCACTGATAAAGACATTAAACTGCGTTAGCTCCTTCGAAGCCATTAAATAACCCATCAGAAGAGAGTAGAAACATGCTGATGTAGCTGCTAATTGGTTCGCAGAGCATTTGATACAGGTAAATTGATTTTGTATAGTACTGGGGTTTTTTACCAGATTGTCATGCAGGGCTACATCAAATGACTTAAAGTAATCCATGTGGATTAAATCAATACATCTACCTTAAGCAACTGCATTTTAATCTCATTTTGTTGCTTGAATGCACCTAGTTTCCATTAAAAATATATTGATTAGCATTACATAAGCTACTACCTATGAATTAATTTCTATTTGTTTCACATATCTGTCTTCATTAGTATTTTGCCCAGGGTCTATGTAATGCTTGTAATTATCCGAACCCATCACACTTATTTTTTACAGTGTGCCACGTTCACTTTTTACCAGTCATCTGAAATTTCCCCTGTGCACCAATATTTGTTCAGAATGAATATGAATGGCTCCAGGAGTATCTCCAACCATTTTTGTCATACTCTTGGGAGCATTCAGCCCTGAAGATTTAAATGTGTTTTGCTTTCACTGATGAACATTCTCTCACACATACAGTGAAAGGGAAAGAATTTCATATCACTTCATTATTATAACAGAAAAAATTCAGCTTTTCAAAGTAGCTTAGTAAAAACCGTGTTTTCTTATCCAGAAACGAGTCCCCAGGTGAATTCAGTTTCACTCACATCAAAAGCAAAAAAGAAATGGTTGCATTTTGCTCTTGTTAGCTATTCAGAGACAATACAATTGTGACAGAAAGAGCTGAGCTGGATTTTGGATTATGCATCAGTAACAAAACTTTTAACCAAGTTAAAATATTGGATGTTCAATCTTAGGAATGGCTAAGCCAAAAAGATCCTTCTTTAGGCAATTTTCACATCCTAAGTTGAGTTTCCAAGTCTGGCATGTAATCTTAGGAAGCTTGATCTGGATAGCTTTGATGGACAGCAAAGCGAGGAACTGCATTTTCACTGCCATGTTTTAAATCTGCAAATTAGGCTCTTCCTTAAAACCTGTCATGCAACTGGGAAAGCTTGTGTGTTCCAGTGACATCATGCCTGATATTTCTTCACAATTTTTTTCCTTTATATTTATTGAAAAGTGAAATGAGCTTTTAAATCTTAAGTTTGCCTCTAAGAGAGCGAACTGGAGAGAGGTTTCTGAATGGCTCATTTGGGCCACTAACTCAATTTAAACAAGTTTCAGTAACAACTCTTTATAAAAGACTGGACGCAATGGGAGGGCTTCTGGCCATATTATGACTGACCCGACTTCATATTGCTTCAGCCTGGATAACATGGATAGATTCATTCTTAAATACAAGCAGAAGTAATTCACTTGATGGGATGACCATAGCAACATCTATCAACTATCTGACTCCTTTTCTAGAAACTAGAACAGCAGAGTTTGCCCAAGATAAGCTTAGACAGACTTTTGCACATTTTCAGTTTTTACTGTCCTTGTTGCCTTCATGCGAGTTGAGTAGCCCATTAAATGCGTTTCCTTCCATTGTGTTGTCAGCAGATACCACATGACATCATAAGGAAATGAAATCTTTGCAGTTGCCTCACAGGAAAACTTAGAAACCACCCATGAAACCTACTCTTGTATGAGGCAACATGGAGGCCAGTTCTGATGGAAGTGATGGAGCTGCCGTGGAGGCCTGACGGTGTGCTAACCCAATGGACACCCAGGCAACCGCAGGCCTCAAGGTCTCAAAGGCATGGCTCAAAATTGCCCTTATTCAGCGGCCTCATAGAAGGATAGCATAGAAGAATCCGTTTTCATCTGGCCTCTATCCAGAGAGGATGGATACATGAATTGGAGGCATTTACCGTGGTGGGAGAAGGCTAGCAATTTACACTCTGTCACAATTGGTCAAAATCTCCCTCTCCAGAGACCAGCTCTGCGTATGAAATATGTAGGTAAATGACAACTGTGACACTACCATAATTGTTCCGTTTAAAATTGCAGATGATTGCAAAATTTGATAGCGAATTTTTCCATCGCCTCATCATACACTTTTTAGGACATAGTTGTGTATAAAATCAGATAGGCCACCCTGCTTGAAACATGGCTTGCTTACATTTCCAGCATGACCTGAAGATACCAAAAGAAAATCACGAGTTCCCAAACTAATTTCCCGCCTGTGGCTGCCTTGCTTAAAATTTACATTGGAATTATCTAACATCCAGGATTTAGTTATGCTTCCTGCTGAGCAGAAGGAATATTTCCAGTGCTGATTGAAAATGCCAGGGAGCACATCTTTCCTCAAACATGTTGAGGAATGTGGACCTCTCATGGGAATTCTGTGAATTTCTCATGCAAAAAACTACCTTTCTCCAAAAGCAGACCTGTCAGGAGGCAGCCTCGATAACTTCAGGCTCTCCTGCGCTACCAGAGACGTGGGCTGAGTCATCTTGCCAAATAGCTGAGTAACCACTTTCCTGGCGCTTTGAAACCCATAGCTCCCAGACATCCTCACCTCGCTGTCGTCGATGTGATGCGAAACAGGCTCCTCAGATGGAGGCTCTCCTTCTAATCTGGTCGTCGCTTCAGGCCCTGTAATTTTTTAAACAGTGCCTATCACACACGGAAGGGTGCGATTTTCTGCCGTGGTATGCGTCTTTCAGTGGTGTGTGATTCGCAGCGAGATGGGGCGAGGTGTCTGAAAGACATGCCTGCTGACGGTGAGGACTTGATGACTCAAATCTTGGGGATTTTCTACGGCATCAGTTTCCTCCTGGGAAAAATAAAATAAAAATCCCTCCATTTTATCTTTCGGTGATGGATGTTGTGTTATTGTAAAGCCTTTATGCTCCCAGCAGCAAGTACTTAAGTACGTGCTACACACTGCGGTTAAATCAGTCAATGCAAATCTACTTGGATACATTTATCACCACCTCATCCTCTCTTCCTTAGCCTTCTCTGGAACAATTTGCCCTTTTCGTGAAAAACTACCTGTCATTCCAAGACATCGTTCAGCCAGAAGCAAGCTTCATGAAGAGCTAAACCGTGCAGGCAGGGTGCCTGCGTAAGTGCACTGGAATGTGTCAGCCAAAGCCCTTTGTCCAAGGCTCCATGACAGTAACCGGTGTCTCGTGGATTACCTGAATGGGTATCATCTTTTATTCAGTGGACTTTGTGCTATGTAAATTGAGGCATACCCGCAGGTAAAGATACGGTGTCATTTCTTACAGGTGGAGTCTAGGCACCTGATGAACTCTTAATCTTGTATTTGTTTATGCTCATTTATTAGCTAGGGTTCTCAAGTAACAACGGTGTTAACGTGTCTGTGCCATGAAAGGCACGTATATACACTTTGACCGCTTATAATGTCATATCCTTTTTACCCCAAACCCAAATTTTCTGTTTCAAACATTGCTTTTGTTCCTTCTCTATCACCTCAATGGGGCCGTCACCCACCATAAAGAGTATCTTCCAGGGTAGGACATCATCATGTTGTTTGTCCCTTCTTTTCAGTTCTAAACGTTATTTTCCCTCCTCAGAATTTTGTAATCAATGTGACATTTGGACCTTCTCATTTCAAGAAACCTATTTCCCTTCCAGAAATTTTACCGCCTAAAAACATTAAAAAAAAAAAAAAAAAAAAAGACTGTGGTGAAAAACTTGCAACAAAAAAGGTGTGTTTCCTTTTCTGGTGTATCACGAGGAAACAAGTTTATCTGTTGAGAGCCCTTTCCTAGATCATTGCGAGGTCATATTTCCAGCATCTCTCAAAAGCCTCCTTTGTATTCAAAACTGCCAAGAAACTGAGTCACCTCCATTAGAAACGTCAGCGGCTAATAAGACTTTTGTCCCTCCTTACTGAGGCTTCGGGGAGAACCATTCCGGTGTTAAAGGCTGTGCTGTAGGAGGAGAGCTGGGTAGGTGCCAGCGGGCGGTTCAGGTTGCCACCTTGAAAGCAGATTTTCCCCGAGAATCAAGAATGACCTACAGAGCGTGGTGAAACTCAGAGGACAAATGGTATTTTTAAAGGGAATGGTGCCAGGAAAGCTATTTCGGTCTCATTTGGGTTCCTGACTGTCTCAAGAAACAGCACAGAAAATTTAAGTCTTCATTTTGAACATCCTTCTTTCTGAGGGTTCTTAATAGATTCCTACTACACATTTTATGCTTTTTTGTTAAATATATATCCTGCAAAATTGTCCCATGTGATGAGTAATGAACAGAGACAGGAACTTGGATATTTGGTAGTGGTTCCAGGTTTGCTGTGGACTTTATTTTTGCAGAGCTAGAATATTGGAAAGGGAAATGCACTGTGTCATCCAGGTGGCATCCATTGCTCTTTCTTGCTAAACCTCTGTGAAAACTCCCAACATGTACTTGTCAGCAAAGCAGCCAGGTTCTTTGAAGATGACAGGAAGCAGGGATTTCTTTTATAAGGTGCTTAACCTACATTTCAACCCTAAACCCTACTAAACAAACGAAGAGAAACTGTTACTATCCTCTTACTCATTTTTTATTTATTTTGAGTGAGTAACAGCAGTGCTATCGCTTGCCCCCCCAAGTCACGTTATATTGACAGAGGAAGAAACGTGATGTTCATTTTCCTCAAGGGCATCTCTTAGACATGTAAGCTGACTTTCTTATTGATTGGTACTTGTCAATAAGTAATCAGAAGCCTAGGGATTGTCTCTCAGTCCATAACAGATCATTTCCCCGGAGTAATCGACTTGCTGTAGGGGAACAGGACTGTAGTTGTTAGGTATTTATTTTCTTATTTAAAAATGTATTTTACTGTGGTGGAGTGAGCAGGAATGACAGTG
This sequence comes from Chionis minor, assembly GCA_013398295.1. Classification (NCBI taxonomy): domain Eukaryota; kingdom Metazoa; phylum Chordata; class Aves; order Charadriiformes; family Chionidae; genus Chionis; species Chionis minor. The sequence goes on along the minus strand of VZSF01002587.1, from coordinate 65,115 downwards.
ACTTGGTAAAATAAATGTGAATTACATGGACGTCAGGGGAAATGCATTTTTGTTCTCTAAAATCCTCAGAGTGTGGTCATCAGAAGGGTTAAATGTTTCACCATAAATAAGGTGTGTCTCAAAGAACTTTTGACAGATGATGGGAAAGATAAAGCTCGGTTCTCAGGGAGGTTTTGAGAAAACAAGGTCAGTGCTTTTCAAAGAGAGATTTTTTTTGAAATAATAAAAAAAAAACTTCAAGGAGTCTCAGGGATAAAAATGATTTCTGGCTGGAGTAATTTAACAGCCAGAAAAAAGAAATCCTTCCCAAGCTCACAAACATTTAATACCTAACCAGAAGCCTCAAAATTCTCTTCCACCCTAGTGCTAGACTTTGCTGCACTGAATAATGACATCTTATTAAAAACTTGTTAGTTGGTGTGACACTAAATGCAAGTTAGTACAGGTCTCTTACACATCAAGTTCTGCCAGTGTACTGTCTTCATTTTTCACAACTGTGTTACAAAACAATTTCAGTAACACTCCTGCACTGTATCTATTGGAAACACAGTGATTATGAATGCAAATATCATGACCCTGCCCTGACATTCCTACAAAATACACAGTAGTGATAAGTGATAATGCAAATTGATCTGCACCAAGACTCACTTGGTAGTATCAGAAATACAGTCAGTTTGCAAAACGGACTCTTCTTAATAAAAAGAGAAGAAACCCATCTGAAATAGATTTTTCAGACATGAAAAAGGCTCTATTATGCTACATCATGCTATTATTTATTTCTTCTCATCTTAACGTGCTAAATGCGGTCACCCATTGATTTTACACTTTCTGGTGAAGAGTCTTACTTTTGGACAGTGAGAGAGCATTTACATCAAGCACTGAATTTGCCCCTGTTCCAGCTGTTGAAAAATAGATGTAATCAATCTTATTAATGGTCAAGAACCCCATTACACATGACTGCATCCTATCGTTGACGCAGAGTCCTTAGGGAGTAACCTCCAACAACTAACACAGGCCTTTGCACAAATACTTTTAGCCAGTCTATCCTCCCATGAGTGCTTTAACACATTTAAGAAAAATTCTCTGTAGCCTTGTTTAAATCTACATTGGGGGGGTGGGAGGGGAAGGAAAAAAAATCCTGCAACTTACTGTTTTCCTTTCAGGGAAGGGAGGCATTTCACAAAGCTGGTAGTAGCCTAAACACTTTTACAGATTGGGTGAGGGGGTGGAAGCATGAAATGGATACACAGACTATTTCATCAGCCTTGCTGTCCTGATTTCAGAACAGTGCTCAGGAGATCACAGCAGGGTGTCCTATGATGCTCTTTGCAGAAAGACTCAAGCCGCCGTGGTGAAGATTTTGAAGGCCGAAATATCAAATACTTTTCTGTAAGTACCCTGAGACACAACCTTCAGTCTTCAAAAGGAAAGCAGAGGAGATTTATTTCCCAGCCAATTATACAGCTCCCCTCTCATTGCTAAATTCAACTCTAAACTAACCTAAAGGACTACAAGAACATGCTTCCAAGCCATGTAAAACATCCCACTGACAATGCAAGGACTGATCCATCAAGGGGCACAACTCACTCTCTGCACTGAAAGGAAAAACAGCATTCACATCTGGTTTTCCAACACACTGATAATAGTAAAGAGGGGCTTAGGCTTTCCTTGAATTAAGTACATCACCTTTTACCATTTATGGTTACGTACCTGCATTCATTTTTACTTATACATAGCTGGAGATAAGATACATAATTTTTTCAATGTGATTATAAATGCTTTAAAGCAGGGAACAGTTCCTGCCGGGTATCTTCAAGCAGTAACTAAACTCACAACCTATGTAAATCCTCTCTGAAATACTGGCTTCTCCTTACATAGAGAAATGGTGTTCTGTGCTGTTATTTGAGTTACTGTGCTTCTTGTGTACTGGTGTGCATTGAATTTATCATGGTATGTAGAAAAGCCTTACTCCAAACCCCCATTTTTCCTTAAAAAACCCCAACCCTTTATTCGTAGTCCTCATAGTTGTGGCTTTGAAAATATGAACCAAACAGTGCAAAAATAATCTGGTGAGTTCAAAGACCTCTTGAAACAATAGCACTAAGAGGTATGAAATACTGCATACTTCTTATAGGAGTGTTAATTCTTAACTCCTAAAGACAAGCTTGAGGCACATAAAGTAAGAAAAAAAAAATTAAATGCACCACCAAAATAAACATATACAAAAGAGAGTGTTTTATGAGCCATAGTCATGGTTGTTACTCAAAGCGAGTGGTAACTGTAAGCTCACTTTTTACTGACAGCTACTATTCTAAATTTCCAAGCTGATTTCAGGTACCTCTCTTCAATGGATAAATCAAATAACTTAGGAAAGGGTTTTTCAGATAATCTTTTTCTGGTTTTTAAAAGTTCATCCGCACTGCAGGATCCCCCAGGAAGGCATTCAGTTTCTGCTAAAAGGCCAGCCACACACGTTTCAAGCAGCATTTAAATCCCAGGTAAGCAATCCACAGACTGCAGACAGCCCTTTTTCAAGAGCAAATGATGAGAAAAATGGGACCCGTTCTGTTCTCCTTTATTGAAACCAGACATTTCCAATTCAGAGGTATTTAAAACATTTATTAGCATTAATCATTGTAGGTTAAATAAAACGCAAACCCTACATTTTAGGGCAAAAAATATTATTAGGTATGATACAATTAATATGTAAAACAGAAGGTAAAGTATTAACAGATTGCAGCATCCCATACATGAAGCGAGTGGGTCCAGCCCAGTCAAAGCCCTTATATAAACAAAACAGAGGAAGAGTACTTAGCAGGTGATTTTAAACTTACAATTTAACACTGACTCTAGTTTAAATAATTAAAGGTAGGATAGTAAAATGTGTCATCATTGTACTGACAAGGTCTGATTATAGTCAGAGTGCTCACATGTATAATCTATCTAGTCACGCTTATCACCACGTGCCATGAAGGATTAGTGAAGACAAGGGATGATAGATAACTTTTCCAGGTATTGATACAGACCCATGTTACATTATAGCACTTCAGATAGACCTGCTGTACCATGAACAAAAATTATAGAATTTTTTTCTTTTTTTTTTTCAGTGTAACTTGAATACTTTTCTGAGTCCCGATTCTTGAATAATGGCCTTTTTTAGATTTCTCAGTCTGCAAGACAAACTTTTTCTGTAACATGCCACTTTCATGTGTAAAAATGGCAAGTCAACAATTGTACCTACGTGTATCTGCATCTTCTTGCTACCTTTGATCTGTAACTTTAAGTTCACAAAGGTGAAATAACCATTAACAAAAAACCGTACTTACAGAATACAATGTGCAGTATATGAGAACCAGACATAGTGAAAAAAACACTACATGTCAGCTTAACAATATAAAACTGTACTTATATACACACACATATGCAGAGCATATATGACAACTAGTTCCTTCATAATCTTGTTTTTAAACTAGTTCATGACAAGTCAGAAAAGCAAGTCGCAGGCAACTGGACAGTCAGAGTCTTGAGTCACGGTGAAACAAACTCCACCAAACATCCTTGGCACTGCAGCCCCTGCTTCCGTCCCGCTGCCAGCTCTCTTGAGAAAACCAATCTTGGACAAATCCAGCACCAGCTGGCCAACCTAGAACTGCAGCGTTATTATTCTTATTTTTAGAGCAGATAAGCTACAGGGTCAGATGCTCCTGTGCAGTAATTTAGCTTTTTGCCAGCCAGTAACTACTAAGATGAATTCTGGCTGCTGCTGAAACTTTTGACTCTGAGTTTGGGGTTTTTCTGTATCTCATTTTTCTGGCTGTTTAGGAAGGGTGATGGTACTTCCCAAGCAACATAGGCAACAAAAGGAAGCAGAAATCATGAATTTTACGTTGGAAAAATCAAAATTTTTAAAACAAACCATTCACTGATTTGAAGAGGCGGGTTAAAGCTGCACTTTAAGAGGCAACATCATTGTCAAAGGCGAGCCCTGTCTTCAAAAAAACCACGAGCTGCTCTGCACGGTGCAGTGGCCTGTTATTTTTTCAACTGTGACTTGAGAGTTCCCTACTGAACCTCACCGTAACCAAAAATCTCAAGAACTTATACAAACAGAATCCTTATCCGTTTAAATATTTTTCTTGACTAAAACCAGAATACGGTGATTCAGATTTGGCCCACCAAATGCAAAAATATCTTTGAGCCTACTTAGCCAGCATTTGAATTTTAAAGTCTGCCAGAGATCCATTGTAACACATTCCCATTTTAAATTATTTTAACATACAATTCATAAACCTGTTCTGATTCACGTACAGCTCAATGGCAGCTGTGAGAGCTGGTTGTTCAAGACAATAACTATTCGATACAGATCAGCATCGATTGCCAGTTCTAGAACAAAGCAGAGTATACAAAGTACTCGCAGAATTGTCTTACAAAACTTTCAGACATCTCAAGTAGGGTTTGGTGAGTTTTCAGCTGTCACATTAAAAAAAAAGAAACATGCCACAAAGATTTATGAAAGCTTGAAAATCAGTTATGCATAACTACTAAGTTGAACTAAAATTTATGACACCTTTGAAAATGTGGGTTCGATCTCACCTTGTTTTCTTGGCAAGATGTCTAGCCTTTTATTGGGTTTTATTTAGGAAGAACCAGATCTCTTGCAGCACTGGGTCCTAGATTCCATAAATGAATGAATCTGTGATGTTGATAAGTTGGATAGTTCTTTTGTGCTGAGGGCCAGGTTAACCTCTCCCTTCAGGCACTCATGGCAGACTTGCTTGTAACAGTATGGGATGAAAAGTTCCCTAAAGGAGCCTGTCTCCATCCTCAACTAGCAACAATGATGATTGCTGAATTTTCACTTGAATAACCCCAGATTATCTGTAAAATAGTTGCTGCAGTGAAGCAGCAACATGGACAATATATCAGCACAGGTGACAACTGAAAGTTTATCCAAAATATCCTTTTTCATGGTAGCTGTCTGAGTCTGTGTATTATCCAAGGGCGTATTTTAAAGTACGAGTGCTTCCAAGGAGTCCAAAATATCTGAGAAACAGATTATATGTGAAAAAAACAACACAGTTTAGATTCTTAGATAAAATCCGGTGAGACCCACCTGTAACTGCTTCAAGCCCTCTTAAGACAAAGAAACATTCCCATTGATTTCATCTGGCTCCGTTTCAAGCCCTAATAATTAATGCCACATTATCAAAGCCATCTCACAACCAAGCAATAAGGTCTGTTTTTTATGTATAAACACGGAAACCCAGCTCTAGCCTGCCTGTTCATAATTTATTGTGGAAAGTTGTTTCCCCCTTTTGTTTGTTTTTCTTAACTCCCCCAACAAACGCACAGTAAGGTTAATTTTCCTCATAGGAGAACAAATTAGTGTTGTAGAATGAAGGCTGGGCTTGGGTTTTGAAGCCTACATTCTTACCATAGTTCCGATTTCCAATTAAATTCATGCAGAAGATAGGCTTGCATTTTATCATCTGACATCAGTCACATACATTCATGAAAGATGGAAGTGGACAATACATAGAGTTTTACATTATTTCTAGTTCATAACCACCTATTGGATATTTTTTTTCTACACTGTATTTTCAAGTGCATCAAGCTTCAAAGGTATCACCCAGTGGGGTCTTCCACACCACATCCTGATGCGGCTGAGGGGACTAATCCACAAATTCACAGAATTTCATTTGTAAGGAAATGCTCTGGTTTGTTTTATTAGATTCCAGCCTTTAACCCCAAATTATATTGTGCTCTCTTAAGCTGCTTCTGCACAGAAATATCATTCTTCCAACTTGAAGACTTCTTGGAGCGCTGCAGTGAGACCATGAAGGAGCGGGGCAGTGTAGCACTCTCTTTTAGAAAAAAAGGAAGTGTTTCAGCAGAGACAAGTCTGGTCTGGGGCACAGATTTGGAAGAAGCCTGGTAAGTAGTGGAGACAAAGTTGGCATTTACGTTCTTTTTACAATTACAGTAATTAATGAAATTTACGCCCTAGAAAGAGAATCAATTCAGGCAAAGAACAGTGGCTGCACCTTCACTTTTTTCCAGAGAAGACTGGAACAGCAGGGGGTCCAGCAATCTACTTCATGACAACTCCTTCTTTCACATACACAACACCTCTTGACACAGATTTTGACTTCTAGCCTGTAAAAATTGCACTCACTCATCCTTTGGATCCTTTTTTTTTTTAGTTAACAAATTCAGTCCATTTCTTGCTGATGTTTACCAGAAGTATGAGACGAAGCCACAGACTTAGAAAAATACTGAAGCAGAGTCCAGCTAGAAAGGTGTCAGAGAAACCATAAGCCAAAATTCAGGTTTTATGGGGTTTTTTTTCACCCTATTATTACAGAGAAAACTCTAAAACATGCCAAGTCCACTTCACAATGTAAGAAGTTTTTGCAGCAGATCTAAAATTTATATATAAAAGGATCTTTTTATTAAAAAAAACCAAACCAAAAAAAAACCCCAAAACCAACCCAAAACAGTCATTGGCTTAAACAGAGAAGTACTTTGACATTGTAGTTTTGACAGGATATTAGAGAGGATTTTCCAACTAGGTTTTGCAAAATCCCTTTGAAGTAAAGCTTTCTGCTTTTGGTCCTTGCATTATTGCTCACGGGAAGTACTGAAATTACTGCTTTCCAGATAAGGAGGCACGCCTCTGAGACCGTGAAGTCCTTTCTCAGTGAAAAAAGCAAATGGTGCTGTTTTTCAAGTAAAACTAAAAAGATCAAGTTGGGTCAGCAGCACCGCCTACCCGTCTGTGAAGTCTGCTTTCCAAGTTTGATTGCTCCATTGTTACTGTTTTCATGAGGATCTAAGGGTGGAATTTGCCGACCTGAAACACATGAGGAGACAGTGAATTCAATTTTCCTGAGGTGGTAACAACACATGCAGATAACAGTTAGGACAATTTAGCTTGCATAAGAATTATATCTGTGAAACTTCACCAGAAAACAACAGTCGTCTTTTTCCTTGCATCCTGCTTCTGAAAGAAGACTTTCATAATGTAAAAAGTATACAAAATATGGCTATTGAGAATGCATGAAGTACACTGGAATTAGGTTATCCATGTATTTAAAAAAAACAGTTACCTCACTGAGCACCTCACAGCTAAGAAAGAGAACATTCTCGGCTTTCTCCTAATTCCACTTAAATGCAAACAGTGCTAGCTTAACAAGATCTTGCCTGTCCTAAATCTGCATGGCATTTAGTTCTTGTACACTACACTATCTTTACAAAGCACTGAAACTAAACACATGCTGCCTATACTTGAAACACAAAAAAAGAAACAAACCCAAACATACAAACCTGTTCTTTTCATTGAATCCCTCCCTCCTTTGAGGGCTACTCATGTATTCCAGTTGACAGCTTTGATTACTCAACACACAACCCCTCCCTCCCCCACTCCCCCAAACTCTCCTGACTTTTTAATCATCTTATGGGGTGATTATTTTAAGTGTTTGAAAGAATTACAGCCATCACAGGAAAGCTAGAGGTCTCTCCCAGGGGCAGAAGACACAGCTCCAACTCCCTCCCCCGTGTGCCCTTTTAGTACTGCTGCATCTTTTGTCTAACTGGCTTCCTACTCATGGACAACATACAATGTGCTTACTAATCAGAATAATAAATGGAAAAACAGGATCCTCTCAGGTCCAATCTATCCACTGTCTTTGGCGTCGGCCTGGTTTTTCCATTAAACCCATTGAGTGATCTCACCATCCGTATCTTAGAGAGCTTACAGTCATGGTAACGTACTTTCTCATTACTTTGTGGATTTGCTGGAAATTTTTTCTGAAGTTGACTCTACTTTTTATGAATCGCTCCTGGTTTTACTATTACCCATGTTAAATAACAAGAGTTAAAATATTTAACATGTTTGTTATACGCCACTTCCAGAGAGCATAAAGTACCTGTGAACAGCTCATCATAATCCAGGTGAATTTTACAATTTAGGTTTCCCCATCCTTTGGTGCGTTTATTCACAGCTTCCTCTTGCCATATGTTCTATGAATTATATACCTATGTTGAAGCCCGAGTCCTACAAATTACTTGGGGGGGGTGGTGGTGGTGGTGGTGGTGGTGGTGGTGGTTATGGGAGGGCAAGTTAAAAGCATTCAGGTAAAAACCAACCCCAGTGAAACCAAATAGCAAAATTTCACCTGTAAAACTTGTCCCCAAATTACATTGGGTCAAGCCCATCAAAATTACACCTCTCTTATTCAGTCAGTTCTGAATGGGTATGTTATAAACAAAAAGTGTGACTTTTGAAGCAGATAATCTTGGGTGTTTGCACAACTGAATGAGAGGGAAAAAATTCCTCACATTACTAAACTCAAGATGTTGTATTTGGTCCAACAGAGTGAGAAACGATCTTGAGGGCTGAAGCATATGTAAGGCACTGACATTACAACACTGCACTCTACTTAGGTCACCAAAATATCAACTTCACACCCTGCTTCTAAACATGAAGTCCAAACATAATGTAAGTGCCCTTCCAAAGTAAAATAAAAAGCAGAATGGGTGGTTATAGACACAGTTGTCAAAGGCATTACTTCTGTTGGCTTTGTTTGGAGATAAAGAGAATCCACTAATTCTGAAAACTCTAGAGAATATGAAGAACGTAGTCTCTGTGAGAGACTTTCCAAGAAGGTAACACTATCGCTGTAGAGACCTGGAGAGAACTTCTGCATTAGGTACCTGTTGTTTCCAAAGTGCTTTTAACTCAGTCCCAGATAAAATAAAACCCCATCAATCCGACTCAGAGCACAATGTAGCTAAAAAAATTGGAATCTACAGACACACTTTCCATAACATACCACTAAGCAAACACTCTCTAAATATTTGGTTCTTCTAACAGCAAGTTTGGAAGAGGAGAGCTTTCAGATGCAAACTAGTTTAAACTTTCATTTTAGAAGTCCTCATTAAGCAACTGTGTTATCTCTATTTGTTTTTCATTCAGCATTCCATAGTTCCTATGAGTTTCAAGTCTTTTCTACAGTACTCTTGATGTATATGCAAATAAGCAGGCAAGCTTATCTCTGGAGCAAAACCATTGCAGGCTTCAAGGTCAGTGAGCACTTTGTTCCGTTCAGACCAGGACACAATATATGTCATTAAGAATCACCTTGATTTATTTCATTTCTCAAAATGATAAAAAACACACAGATAACAACTACAAATAATAAAGAGAAGAAAATCTCTAGACATAATATTTGCTGGTTAGTTATTCTGGCCTTTGAGCTTAAGAACTGTTTGTCATTAACTAGCCATGTTTTCTGCTGTTTGGATACACACACACCCCACTGAATTCAATACAAGGAAATAAAGCTTTAAACAGTCTAAAGGTTTTTCAAGTCTGACTTTTTTTTTTAATAGGTTATTTCTATCAATTAGTATTTTTCTTATTAACAGATTTATTGAACCATCAAGTTAAATTGGTTTAGTAACAAGACCTATCCCTGCCCAAGCAGCTTTTACCATTTGATGTGCAGTTGATGGGAGTAAACTCTCTTGGAGCATAAAACTCAGTCTAACACCTGAGAACCAGCTCCACAGCAAATGATAGTGATTTTTCACCAAGCGTTGGCGGAAGTGGGTAAGAAAAATCAGTCAGAAATCTGTTTGACCAATGCTCTAACAGAGAAAGGTTTAAGCAGCAGAAGAACACTAAGGATGAGCAGTGAAACGCTGAGCCTGCATCGACACTTGCTGCTTCTAAACCATCTCAATCACTGATGCTGCCTAAAAGCACCGTGATCATTTTGTCTTGTCATTTATTTCCAGACAAATATGGCATCAATATTGCTGACACCAATTCAATCTAGCTGCCACTGAGTCAGGATCAACAGAGGTCATAAACTGAATTGATTTTAGAAAGTATATAATCATCTTAAAAGTATGTCTCACTGGTATACATAGCGTCTGTTACCGAGCACCAAAAAATACCCCTGTATTAGATAACCTACAGCATTGTTACTTTATGATATTTTTTTTTCATGCAGTTGATGTCAGGAAGGAGCAGTAGTACCCTGAAATGCAGCCCAGCAATTCTCCTGCTGAAGAAACAAATGGATTAAGACAATTCCTCTTCAAACCAATGACTGCTCTGTTAAGATAGAGTCAGCTCAAAAGGTCCACGAGAGATTGGAATCTTCTGTCTGTCTTAACTTGAAGACAACAAACTAGACCACGAGTACGAGTCTTTTCTCCATTTTGCAGAGCAAGACACAACTATCCAGCCTGCCAAAGACCACCAAGAGCACATCTTGGGATTCCAGATGAAACAGTCAGTCACACAGAGAAAAACAGATGCACATACATTTATCTAAGAACTCTGTAGCTGAACTGGTGAAATGAGGAACTTACTGAGACAGTACAAAAGTTCCATATGGTTCCCACTGCTGATATTTCTAGGGAGTGAAGTCCATTGACTGCAATTTAAAAATTAGATTTTGCACTTGTATTAAATATCTGGTTATGTATTTTGGTTTCATTTCACTAATGTTTAGGCCACATTTCACAAATTTTGTGCAACAGAATTATTTGTAAACATGCACCTCTACACATTCGTGCAGAGATCTTGGCGTCCTCCATTATCTCATTCTAGTAAACACATGACGGTGTGCAAAATAAGTGTCACAAGAGGCTGCTCAAATGTAAGGTTACAGAAATTGCCATGGTTCTGAAGTGAACCATCCAGGTCAACAGGTGGGAAGCACGAACTCAATTGCATCTCCTCCCTTCTGACATGTTTGAATTGGGGTGAGGCAGTCCAGGTCAGAGTCTTCTCCAATGCCTGGCAGAAGTCCAACTCCTGCTATTGAATCTGAGACGTGTTAATGTTAACAGATTAATCAGCGCTCTGGGAGTTCTGAGAGTGCCAGAGGCAAAGAGATTGGGAAATGGGAGGCTGGGATAAGAGGTAAACAAAATGGGAAGGGAGAAAAATGAGAACTGGAGCAGGGAAGGAAGGAAGACAACAGGGACTGGGTGACCGCCCTGCAAGCAAAACTTGAAGGCAGGCAGATGGGGATTGCTCTGCTGCAGCTGGAAACATGATGCATCCTCACAGTAATAAAATTTGCTTTCTTTGTTCCTTTTTGAATGTGATGCTCCAGTTACAAGCTGTGGCATCCATTAGCTCAGAAAAACATCAGGCTTGGAGTCGGGCTTTTTTGTTTTAACATGAAACTAGTTTCATCATTGACCTGTACAAGACCGCCTGAAATGCTGGAAACAGCCTTAAAGCTGAGTGTAAGGAAAAACCCCCGCAACTAGTTGCTGTGCTGGAACAGGGACAAACACAACAGTGCATTGAAGTGATACCTGTTTCACGTGGAAACAGATGTGATGTGACCAGCCTGAGCTGGCACATCAAGATGATGAAGTTCAAGTCCAAAAAAAGCACAGTCCTACTATAACACAGCTACCACAATTTTGTTTAGGGCAAGAGGCAAGAAATCACTGTGCTACACAGCGGCTTTCTGTGCATTTCTCCCATCCATTCTCTTCCTGAAAATCATGTACAACTTGATTTTTTTTTTTTTAGGGGGCTGGAAGAAGGAGAGATTTTGGTTAGTGGATGATGTGAAATCCATGGCTCACCTTAGAAAAGGCAGACTTATTCAAGTAGCAATACAACAGCTACGCAATGGCCAGAACCACCTCCTAAAATTGCTAGCTGTACCACAGCAAGGTGAGCCCCTGCAAAGCACTGCGCTCTATAAACCTCATTAATAAAGCGCAGCCATCTGTGAAGGCATGGCAGAAAGCAGCAGGCACACTGTAGCCAACAGTTTTGGCATTTGCATGCAAGACTCTCTGTGCGCCTGTAGGACTTATGACAGTCACACTTCTTATCTCCCCAAATCCCTTCATCCTTTGAAAGCAGTTTCACTGGTATTTTAAAAGTCCCCCATGTCCCTGTGGGTTATAAAGCTTGGCCCACTCATCAGTCTCGAGTTTCTTTTACTCCCCCATGCTTGCAGTGAAGCAGGATTTCCCCAATTGACAGAGATGGCTGCTGTTTACTTCATGTTGTAAGTTTTCATGCAAAGCAGCACATATTTACAATAAAGGATATTGCATAACTAAACATAGTTTAGTTGCAGTTACCTTAATACTCCTATAATAGCATATTTAACAGCATCTCCATACAAGAAAATAAAGCTGGTGCTTTTTTCCCTCTTTGCCTTTTTTTTTTTAAGCAAAAGCATATGCTGACACTGAAGTTCTTGCTAGGAGAAGAACCAATACAACTAAATTTTGCTTGTTTAATTAAAAAATCTGCAGACACCCCTCCCCCCACCCCTATGATTTAAATCTTACCTGCATCAAAGTAAACAACAGAATTCCTAATGACTTTAATTGCTAAGAGATCCAACGTTGATTTGAGGTCCTGCTGTAATTAACTTTGGGCTGGTTTGGTTTATTTACTAGCTTTTGTTGGAAGAGCTGTCCTATGCTTGTAGAGAAATCCAGAACGTCCTAAGTTTAACTTTAAGAGTGGTCCAAAGGCCAGTAAGTTTTGCTTCATTTATTAAAATTTGAAAGCAAGAGAAGAATAAATCCTAGAAATACAGGAAGCATAAGCTATAAATAATGTAATCTCAAATACTTAAAAGTTATGGCAATATTTTTTCATCCTTTCACAGTAGGTGAACACCCCCTACAAAAATTCAGTTACAAGCCTGGGCTGCCTTAAAAATGGCATGTGTGAATTGCTTTGCAACATACACGTACCCGCTTTTCTTAAAATGTCTTTGATAGACCTCTTCACAGTAGTTCACAGATATCCACACATCGACAGGTAACAAGACAAAAACCACCAAACTCATCTTCCACAAAGCTCAAAAATCATCCATCTGCAATTCCACCCATCCAAGTCCATTTGAGTCAGAGCAAATATTGAGCATCCTCTGGAAAGAATCCCTCCCCCTGCCAGAGACAGACATTTCACACATTCCTCTCTAGTTTGTCCAGTATACAACTGGTTAAACTTTAAACTCTAGAGATTGGTTTGGGTTTTTTAATGTCCTAGTATTTCTAGGAAACAAGTATTTGGGTTACATTAAATATTCAATATATGAGCTGCTGGCAAGGCATCAGAAAATCAATAGCTTCATGCATTTGTAACTGAGCATTTATCACATGAAAGGTTGTATACTGAGACAGAAACTCTCTGCTCTAATTAGGAAGCCTCGTCTAGGAAGAAGATTCTCCTCTGGATTTTTAAACATCAGCCTGTCTTCTCCTTCTCTTAGTACTAGCATCAGTAAGACCAAACATGCTAACAACTCTGTACGCACTTTCGGTAGACTGATTCTGATAATCTTGTTCCTCACTTCTCTCTTGCACTTGACAGAAAATGCTGAAATGCTGCCAATCTTGACCCCTTCGGTAGCGCACCGATCTCCAACATGCGCCATACTTCCAAAAAAACAATGCATGCCCATCGCTCATATTTTTGGGTTTTTTTGTTTGGTTGGTTTTTGGGGTTTTTTGTTTGTTTTTTTCATATTTCACTTGTCTAGGTATTCTTCAGTGGCTTATTTGTCCCACTGCCTGTTTACCTTCTGGACCTACTGATGCGGACTGGTATTAACCTGGGACGTACAGCCTCAGCTCTATCATTTACGGAGGATGGCTTTCATATAATCTTCTCTTTCATATCTGGGGCACCTTCAACACCAAGGAAACAGGCAATACCCACGCCAAAGAGAAACAGCAGGGCGTGTACTAGATTTGAATGAGGTAACTAAGGCTTATTTGAGTTGTTAAATGAACGGGTGTCTGAAAAGTGCGAGGGTGTGATTGCTTACTAAATGACAGTGCGCTCCGGCAGCTTGTCCAGCCATTGAGAACCAGCCAGTTTTAATGGGTAAGCTGCCTTCCCAGGCACAAGCAGTGGTCAGCGGACTACGGCCCCACAACCAAGAAGGGGCAAGACAGAACTGGTATGACCCCCTGCACAGGCACGACTCTATCCTGTATTATACTGCTATCGTGTAATACATTCCTGGCATTTTTGCTGCTGCTGAAGTATAAGCCAGCGACAAGGAGCTGCCGTGCCTATGATTCTTCTAAGGCTGGAAATAAAAAATTAATAACATTTGATCCTATGGATACTCATCTATTAAAAAAAGAACTACTGGAAACACATGAAAAAAACACTATACTCTTAAGCCCTTTTTATGTCAAAAACCTTTCAAGACAGCCATTGGGAAAAAATTTAGCCCAAGCGGGAAATATACAATCGTACTAAAAATATTCTTTTCTTGTTTACAGAGAAATAAAACAGCCCCGTGATGTTTTACAATCACAGCAAGCCTTCAGTCAGGCGCTGCTAAATGGAACCAGGGTAAGTGTAGTGGCTTGCCATCTGAAATCACAGGGGTACAACAGACAGCCAGGAGCTGCCTCCCATTAGGCAGCTCAGTGAAAACTCTCCGGCGCGGAGAACACCAACTTTGCTGACTCTTGCGCTCAACTCTGCCTCCTCAGCCTTATTTGCCCAAGTACACTGATGGCAGAATCCCGTTCCTGCCAGATTTGCCCCATCTTCAACAAAAATCAGTAACTGATTCTCCTCTTTCACATCTTGTATTTTCCTGAGAAGAATTAAGGACAATGGACTTGTGTTGAGACTGTGTTATTAAGACATCCCTCAAAGCAGTCAAATCCTCAAATCCTGAGAGAAACATTTAAAAAAAAAACTTTTAAAAATAGTGTAATATAATAACCTTAGAATTTAAGTGATCTGTCTATAATCTCTACAAAGTTTCCAAGATTCATCTGGTTGTCAGCAAAACATCCCAGTTTCCCTTTAATTTTCTGCTTTCTTTATATCATTATGTTGAGTGATTTTTACCCATTATACTATTTCACTCTGTTCACAACATTTTCCGTGGAAAAGAAACAGTTGTTAGACACCTTAGGAAGGAAAAATGATTATGTTAAAATACCCCTGGGGAAATGAAAAGCATAAGCAAGCAGGAGGTAATTTTTTAAGTTAAATTAAAATGCAGTCTACCCTTTCTGTTTGGGGTTTTGATTTCAAGAAGGTTTTTAATGGAGAAATTCTCCACGCGTACTGGAATATCCTTCCAAATCCAGGCTGTGAAATGGGCAATACATACAGTCTGCCTTCAAGATCCAAGGCAAACAGAATTTGCCGTCTCCCTGTTGAGAGCCTGGGGAGCTGCACCATGCCCTTCTACAGCAGCATGAAGAGAAAGGCGTGAGCTCTCGGGCAGCGTGAAAGCAAAACTAAAGCTGCAGCATTACTTCTAGGGCACCACACAAACAAATTAGTCAACAGGGCAGGAGACGTGGCCACGGAAGGACTTCATACACTGAAAAGGCAGAAACGCTGCCATGCAATTTGAGCATAGAGAGACTTTTTTGGGAATTGTACAGACTGAAGCGGTGTAAAACATCAGAAAGTTATCCATACCCTCTGCCCAGTCACAATCATACCAATTAATTCTCCTGCTACTTAAGCATTTTTCACTTGGTTTCCATTATATTTCTATAAACATACACTACCAACTCTCTCCTTTCTCTCTGCTGAGTACTTGATAAGGTCACGAGCACATCCACCGAGACCAAATATTTCTATATATAGAAATAATTGCCTGTGGAATTAAGTGCACTTGCCTGGGTATCTAGTCCATACTAAACTTAATTTAGCTGATTTTCCTCGTCTATTATGTCCATTATTAGGGACAGCGTACGCTGCCAGCTGCAGCATTGCCTATCAAAGACGGAAACTAATTATCTAATTACGTGGCAAGGATGAGTTCCTCCACGCGAGAACATTCACAACCATCAGATGCAGACAATCAAGTAAACTATCACAAAGAAGAACCGGTTCCTCCAGGCAGCCATGTTACACACTCCTCCTTTTTTAAAGGAGGTAAAAGAAAGGTAGCGTATTCTAGGAATATCAGTTCTCATTAACCATTTCAAATACGTCCCATGAAAGTGAAGCAAACACTTGAACAGGCCCCATCTCAGGCAAAATGTGGTAGATAATATGAGCTGATTATGGAAAAACAAAACAAAACACTTTAGGGAAACAAAGCTGAGATTCTGGACATGCTGTCTCCTGGGTCTCTGCACCTCAAACCAGAATCCAGGGAGAGGAGGAACCACCAGTAGTGGAAGTGGACCAAGTTATGGAGCTCTTAAGAAATCTCAACCCATACAAGCCTGAGGATGCAGAGCAAGCAAGCCAGTGTCACTGCAAGGCCATTCTTTATCATCCCTACCATTTTTTAAAGGTTCTGGAGAATAAGGGAGAGCCCCTATGACTGAGGAAAGGTGAATGTTACCACCCGTCTTCAAAAAGGGCAGTAACAAGCCGTGGATCTACAGGCTGGTTAGCCTCACTCAGCTTCCTGGGAAAACCACGGAGCAAATCCTTTCAAGAAACTGCTTCTGAGCATGTGAAGGTGAAGAAGGTTACTGGGACCAGTCAGTATGGACTTACCAAAGGTAAACCATGTCCAACCAACCTGGTTGCCCTAAATGATAGTATGGACTGGATCTGTGATTGAGGGAGAGCATTGGATGCTGTCTACCTTGACTTCAGCATGGCTTTCAACACTTTCTCCTACAGCATCCTGGTATATCCAAGTTGGGATGTTACAGTCTAGATAGGCAGACGGTTAGCTGCGTGAAAAATTGGCTGGATTCTCAGACTTAAAGGCCAGCAGTTAACAGTACGTATCTACCTGGAGGCCGGTTAGACGTGGAGTACCTCGCTTATTACCTTTTATCAGTGGCCTGGAGGAGGAAAAAAAATATACCTTGTTCAACTCTCAGGTGCTACCCAACTCAGAGCTGTGCGCAATACCCTTGAGGGCAGGGCTGCTGTTCAGCGGGCTTTAGGCTGGAGGGAGGAATGGGCCAAGAGGCCTTATGTGGTTCAGAAAGGACAAGTGCCAAGCCCTGCTTGTAGGAAGGAAGCGCCCCTGGCTATGAGACAGGCTGGGGACCGTCTGCCCGGGAAGCAGCTCTGCCAAAAAGGACCCGAGGGCAGCACGCTGAGCACGAGCCAGCAGAGCGCCCTGGCAGCAAAGATGGCCAACAGCATCCTAAGTCATGCCAACAAAAGCCAAGCCAGTAGATCAGGTGAAGTGATTATCCCCTTCTAGATACACCAGCTGGGTAATGCATCCAGTTTCGTGCCCCACGGCACAAGAAAAACCACTGACAAACTGGCGCAAGTTCAGAGAAGGGCCACCAAGACAGTCAGGGGGCGGCAGCGCTTGCCCTGTGAGGAGAGGCTGAGGAAATGGGGCCTGTTCAGCCTGGAGACAAGATGGCTTTGGGGGACGGCAAAGCCACCCGTCAGTGGGAGGGCTGCTAAGATGACAGAACCAGGTTCTTTGCTGGGGTGTACCCAGGACACTGAGCACTGGAGGCCACAAACTGAATCGGGAGAGGTTCTGACTTGATATACACTGTGGGGGGATGCCACTGTGAGGACTATTTAAACACTGGACTCGGCTACCCAGAGAGGTTGTGAAACCTCTGCTCTTGAGCTCAGCCAGACAACGGCCTGAGCAACCTCGTGTGAATTCGTTATCAACTGTGCTCTGAGGCACAAGTCGCACTGAAGGTCTCCTGAGGTCCCCTCCAGCCTGCAAGGTCCTTCCTACTTGCAGCCAGAGACCAAAACTGGAACCCCTAGAAGGCAAACTGAACAAGACGTTTTTTCTTCTCCTCATGAGGAATGTCAGTCTCATCTCGTTTAAGAGACCTGGAGAGAAAATATTTTTTTAAACGGATTCCACGGCAATGACTATTTTCTGCTTATCATAGCCCTCCAGGCGCACTTCTCAACTTTTAAGTTTTTATCGTCATGATAAGATCAACAGTATCGCCTCTACAGCAAGCTTGGTCTGAAACAGATGATGCGAACCAGGTCAGGATCTATACACAGATTTAGAAGGAATAGGCTTACCCTGTATCTACTATCTACCATGTTCTGCTCTGGTGTATTCAAAATCATTCTTAGTTTACATCTGTATAAACAGCAGTCATACTACTGGCCCAGTGGATTTCTTGATGTCCTTGGGAAAGAAGTTTTTAGACCTGAAACAGACAGCTATTTCCAGAAGACCTCCAAACAATTACAATTAAACAAACAAGTAAATCAATAAACAAAAAGGAAGCATTTACTTACTTATTCCTTGAAAAAGTTCTTCAATGTTAACAGCATTCTTTGCACTGGTTTCAACAACAATTGCACCTATAGATTCTGCATATTCTTTGGCATCCTTCATAGGAACCTCCCTACCAAAAAAAAAAATATTACAAATTAAAGAAACCAAGTTTTCAAAAAATAATTTAATTTGGGAAGAAAGAAAAAAAAAAAGACCTCAAACACAGCCTAACCAGAAAAGCATTAGTGTGCTCTTTTTCCCTGCAAGAGTAGTACTATCTTTCTTCTTCTTATGGCATTGAGATCATCATATTCAAAATATCAAAATTTCACCAATGATCGATCTGCAGATTTCTTGGATTTGCTGCTGAATCCCTGCCTCGAAGAAAGAAAGATAATTTAAATAACAACCTCATTTGTTTGGTTTTTTTTAAACTTGACCTCAATAAGAAAAGCATTAGAAAACTACAGAAAAGACAGAACTCTGCTGATCCAGGCAGCAACAAGCACTGTCCACACCAAGTGTTCAGACAAGACAGGGTACAACTGTTGTGGATGAAAATGATAAGAGCATAGTACGCCTAAGTGATTGCAAGCAGCAAGAAAACAAGAGAGATTCTGAGAGAAATACGAAAGCCACTGACTCCAAGCACATTGGCAAGAGCAATCCAGGAGTGCCAGATTCCCTGGTGGACGACCACCGTTCTGTGCCACGTCACCAAAGTGACACCATCTTAAAATCACTGGTAGAACATCCTCATTTTGTAGCCAATGCTTCATATGCCGAAAGCTCATAAATGCAGTTTACAACATGCAAAACAGCTCTGCTTCAGACACCAAGCAAGCCTCACGCTGACCTCGTATCTGCCTGAGCCAGGCGGCAAAGCTAAATCTGCCCGAGCTCGCGGCCATCCGTAACTGCCGCTATTCCTGATTTTTGAGCAACAGCTCAGAATCAGAGACTGAACGTGCTAGCGGGCACCTGGGATACAGCAGATCACGGGAGCACATGCTGAAACACCGAGCTGCCAGCACTATTTTTCTTCCAGTTGTTCAATACATCAACTCGTGTGCTTTGCGTGGCGCTATAGCTGTCTGTTGCACATGCAGAATTTGCACTAACTGCCTTCACCCCACAGCTCCGACTTATCACTCCTAGTACAATTTCCTCCTACTATGAGCACCTTGGACTTTAAGAGAAGGTGTCTACATGGGAGCACAGCAATGCAATTTCACAATTAGTTTATGGAGGTATATATTTTAAATAAATCAGATCTGCTGCTCATGGGAAACATGCAGAGAGGCAGAATAACCGCCTGATTTATTACAAATGGGTCTTCAAAAAAATTAGCCTGCAATTCCAGCATCTGGATTCAGAGCTTGTTTCCGTTACTTGCTTCTTTGTATTACATGTCTTTTTATTGCAGAAGACACAGGGAAGGCAGCACTCCCCTTACTATTTCTGAAATGGCACCCTGGCCTTTATTACGAAAGGCACCACCACCTGGAGATAAGAAAAAAGGAACTTAACCATGTAACATAATATTCGAGCAACAGTAAAGGAAGAAATTTGAGAGCATAATGTTATATCAAAGATTTTCAACTTGCTTTAATTTAGATGAGAAAGCAAGCTTCAGGAATCAAGGAAAAGGTAAAACAGCAGCAAGTGACAATATTCCAAGGAAGTGTCACAAAACTTCTTGGCCTTCTCTGATGACATTTCTAAAGGAAGTCTATAAATGTCCACAGCACACAGGCAATAAGCATCGTGCTAGCCAATGCTGTTGACACTGAGAAGGCTGGATACATCAAGTGGAGTCTTCCTAATCTGGATGTCAACATTGCTAAGATGGTGCCTTGTCAAAAAAGGAAAAGCACAAACGCTTGAACTCTAAGCCAATAGATGTGAATACATACAAGATGGCATGAAGAGGGAAGAAGGCAAGAACTATCAGTGAAGTGCTGAGAAAGTGTTATTCCAGGGCTACGGGGAAAGTTAGAGGAATACCTCCTCTGAAAGATATCAGTAATTTCATTTTTTCCTTTTCAAATAATTCTATTGATTCAATCTCCCTTGAGATGTTCTGTATGATTACTAAATAAAGAAATATTCTGGATGCAGAGGGAAGATCTGAGCATGACATTCTGCTGAATTATCTTAACCACGGATCTGGCAATTTCCAGTGTACGCAATTTGTTAAGAAGGTGCACCATATTTTCAGAGAAGCAAACATTTTTTAGCTGCTGTTATGAGTACTAACTTCTACAATTCTCAAAAATATTCTGGACAATTACAACATTTTAACGTTGAAGTCTCAGCTCCTGTCTTTGAAACTACTTTTCAATGACCTGTCAGAAGGACAGGACGCATATCAGACAGGAAATTCTACTACTATTACTTAACAGTATGCCAAATACTCAGAAGTACTAGAGTTGACAGTACTATAACAAAGATGAGGATTTATACTAAACAAAATTGCCTGTCTACCTGTAGAAGATTCCATCAAAGTGGAGAAGATATTTACTTCAATAGAGTGCCAAAAACTGCCGATAGCCTATTAACAACATTGAGAACAGCAGCATGACCCTTGAGCGTCCTAAATCCATCTTGGCAGCTCCAACCCAAATTTTAGATGCTAAACAAGGAAGGTAACATAGTCAATGATCATAAGAAATAGTGCCAGTCTTTTCCCAGAGGAAAATAATTAGTTCTTATTGCTTCCATTCATTCCCCCTTGCATTATCTCCTACAGTCACAGAGATGGTAGAATTAAATCAACTTGGACCTGGCCAGCTTGTCCTCTTTTGCTTCTATTCATGTTGGTCTTAGAAGCAGCTGTCTCTCTAATACCCAGCAACACGTCTGCCAGTAGTTCTACAAATCTAAAGAGAGACGCCAAAAACGCATACAAACAGCAGCTTGCTCCTGTGTGCTCACAACATCTTATTTTTAAATTCTCTGTGCCCAAAGGCATATATATTTTCTACTTTTTGGAAACAATCTGATAAATTGGTGACACATTTCACCTAAAATCCTTTTTACTGAAGTCAACCTGAACACATAAAGCACTCGGAGAATACATACAGCTGCACGTGTTGCATAAACAATCAGATTGCTGGAAGAACTGTGAAAACGTATCACGTACAATACAGTCTGCTCTCTATTTGTCCACCAAAATCTCTTTAACTGGACATCACCGCATGACTTTAGAAAAGGAAAGGCTGGGTGATGCAGAAAGACTAACAGCATAAAAAATTCTCAAAATTATTCATAATGGTGGGGGGGGGGATAGAATAAGAGACATTAGCTCATTGAGGACAATGAGCACCATGCAAAAGCAAGAACATTTATTTTGTGCATGGAAGTACTGGCTGAATAGGAGCAAGAAACAGATGATCAGCAATCAGTAAACAACGGGCAGTGTTTGAGAAGAACATGGTGGGAAGAGTGTAATCCCTCTGTTAGGAACCCCAGTATTGTCCCAACACTTCGATGATGTGGGTTTTCCTTCATGTCTCCAAGTTAACCTCCAGTGGAACAGCATTTAAAAGCTTGCTACCGTGGCAAATGCTACCAAAAGCAGGGGAAGGGCTGGTTATGGATTCATTTGCTATTAGTGTTATTTGTCACAATCTCCAAACTCATTACCCTTGATTTATTCAGGCAACTGTATTGCTCGGAACCCTTAAGTTTAAATTTAAGCGGACTCCCAGGGCAACTGAAAACTCTGGTTTGTGCTAACTGGTTTTTGGGTTTGTCATTGTGCTTTCCTCTGTTTTGTTGTTGTTTTGGGGTTTTTTTTCCTACTTCACATTTTGAAAACTTCAGTTTCGTATTAAAGGTCTCGGCTTCACCACGTTAACAAGCATATCAACAACATCAAGTAGGAGATGTCAATATACTATCTGTGTCTTCAATTGTTAGCCCAACAGAAACCAGGAGTCTTCTAGCATTAGGGCTTGCTTAGGTCTTACAGAAAGCAGTGACTCATAGTTTTGTGTTGGTTCATGGCTGACAGAGACAGGGGGGGAACCAAAAAAAAAACCCCAAACCCAATCCAATACAGCTTGATTTTGGAAGCACCGCATCATTTAAGTTATACATGTGCTTCAGGGCTCTGGTGAACCTAGGCCAAAGTAATGATTCTAAAACAACAGGGGCATATATTTAAACAACCATGAGAGCATATGAGGTCCAAAGAGGAAGGCATCAAATACAGCCATTATGTCTGTACTCATAGTTGAAGCGAGAAATAAAAGAGAGTCCTGGGCTGACACAGGGGATCCCTACTGTACAGCAGAATGTACTTCCACTTCCAGAACAGATAAATCTGAATCCAAACTAGAGCTAACAAGCAAGACTGACTCTAGCTTCGTTCTCATCCCAAATTGCACCATCTTGGCCCTTCTGCAGGAGGGCGGACTCAACCCTCCCCTCTTTTCCCCAGAAGGTTCTTTGCTTCACACAGGTGACACAAATTTTACTTGAGGTTACGCTCCTAAAAACAACAAAAATACACTTTCTACATCCAGTATTATGAGACAGTTTCACGTTATTGCAAAGCAAAAAGTACAAGTTCTCAAAGCTGCTCTGTCAATAACATTATTCTACCTCAGGCCCACCCTTTTAGCTTTACATTGATGTTTTTGCTCATTGCTTAATATATTCTGTGCTTCTTAACATGAATGGGGAAAAAAAAACAAAAGACAATACTTATCCATTTCAAATGATCCAGCAACTAAAAGGTGTAGATTGTACAAACACACAGGAAGGGCAGTAAAAAAAAAAAGGATTAAAAAAAAGTACATTATTCAAGTTGTGCTGCTGCTGGTGAGGTTGTACATTGGCAGGACCACTGCTGTTAGGAAAGACTCAATACAGCTGACGAAAATAATACACTATTATAACATTTAAAAAAATTGGTTACCTGAAGGAAGGCAACAATATAGTTACTGCAATCAAAACAACAACAAAAATGGACGTATTACCTGATATCAGAAAGATCACATTTGTTTCCAGCGATTGCCATTACAATGTTTTCAGGACCATGTTCTTTTAGTTCTTTCACCCATTTCTTCAAAGTATGAAAGGAATCCTAAGCCAGGGAAATAAGAAATAAGCTAACAGCTTAGTCTCTGTTAACGTATTTGCTTATTTTTCTGACATTAGAGGAGCACAGCTCTATCAATGCAATAATAATTTTATAGATCACGAGACCAGAAGATCACAGTATTTATGTAATCTGCTTTTCAAACTTTAGGTCATAAGACTTCCTCTCAAATCAACTCTTGCTTGAACTTGGACACTTCCCCCTCTGCCCCCCATCAAAGCAGCACTGAATGTCTGTCTTAAATTTTCCAGTGCTGAAGAAACTACCACAGCTCTTTTAAGTTTGGCTAGTATCTAATTTCCTGCACTTGTAATGTGAGCTTCATTCATCTAATTTCAGCTTCTGCCTGGTGGATCACTAGCATCCAGGAGAGGTTTCAGTGAATCCTCCTATTTCCAAATCTGCGACCTGGTAATACTCAATTTACTCATGGAACCAAAGAGACGAGTGACAATTCACTTGTCTTTTTCCCTCCAAGTACAAAATGCAAACATTTCTGATGCTACCTACCTTTTAATACTAAATTTTCCATTTCTTTATACTAATGAACTAATAGCACTAAAATCACTTTTGTTCCTAGATGTTGTAATTATAACACATGGTTGAAGTTATTACTGAAACTCAAAGTGAGCTCCAAAATACACCATGAATCATTTTTTCCCCTTCGGAAATGCACATAAGAGTTGTGTCTAAATCAGTGATGGCTGTATTAGTATCACCGAGGGGAGAGCACCCATTTTGCTTTAATGGTCAATGCTGAATATTAAGCATCAGAAAGTGAAATACACATTGACCTTCCTCTCCTATTTTCCCCTCCTTATTCTGTGAGCCGTTCCACATAAACTTGGAAAAAGGCTGGCAAAACAAAATTCTATTCTTACAATGCATTACAAGATCAACTGCAAGACATTTAAATTAAAAATAAGTATCAATCCAGTAGCATTCACTCTTGCTCATATCTTCTTGGCAAATTAGCAAAGGAGAACAGTACTGCTGTGCAACAGTGGCCACCATCATCAGCCACAGATCATTACGCTAATGCGCTGGAGAATCAACCCAGCCCTCTCAGCCTAGTGGTAAATAATTCAATTGGCAGGAAAGGAATAAAATGCAAGTGAACTGTCATGACCATCCATCCATTAACGCCGCCTCTAACTCAGCTTTATCAGTGGGGTTTCTTTCAAAAGCAGTGGAAGAGGCATTCAGCTACAACCTCCCAGCCTCCTCTGCCTGAGAAACGAGCAAGAGTCGTTTAGGATCTGAAAATACAAACTTCATTCCAAATGAATAATGTTGAGACAAAGGCCAGAGACTATTATTTCATTACCGGTTTCAGAGTTAAGACACGAGTCCCACAATGCAAACACGAGATGATATGCTTAGTTAAAAATAATTAAGTTTTTAAATTGGTAATATGCAAACAACTGCACTGCTGTTCAGCTGCTAAAGCAGCCAGCTGCTTTTTGTAGTAAAACTTCAATTCCCTACAGAGAACATAGGTGGTGATTATCCTCTCTACTTAGCCAGAGGAAATCCAGAGAAACTTTGACAAAATGCAGTCTTCAACCTTTTGTCTAGATGAAGGTTAAGCAACACAGAAGCGGGACTTTATATTTAATTTTTTAAGGCAGCTGGACATCTCCATCCAATTCTACACCAACTACTGAAGCATATAAACCCCATGGACATAAAAAGGGATTAACGTATAAATACTTCTGTAGCTGTGGGCTTTAACTCCAACTCTGGCCCAAGCAGAGGAGTTAGCGCATGCAAAAAGCATACCGGTGGTCTTACCTGTTTGGTGATATCATAAACTATCACAGCTGCTGCTGAGCCTCGGTAGTACATTGGAGCCAAGGAATGAAACTGTTAAAACACAACCCCCCCAACAAAAAAAAATCATTAATAAATCAGAATTATCACACACCTTATCAGGTCACAAAGACTTGCTACAGCAGGACCACCGACTTTCATGCCATAGAGAACAGATCTCTTCAGTGGCTGCCCATCTCTAATTTTCCTTAAATACCAAGGAAGCAGAGCTCCCTTATCTCCTGCTGTTCCTTCATCCCACTGGATTTAGGCAATCAGCACTTACTGGTTCAATGCATCTTTTCCATTACAGGCCATGGACTCGGAGGACAAGTTTTGACATGAAGATCACCCACGCTTGGAGGCCTGACCTGACAGCATGCAGACCCCTTGCCCTGGCAAACCGCAACATTTTGCTTTGTAGTTATAACAGTCTGGGTTCGAGCTTTACAAAGCGTTGCAAATGACTCAGATAAAATTAACTTGTCAGAAAACTCTAAACACCTGTCATGTTTACTTATACCATAGTATGACAGATATTTTGAAAAAACACGGGTTCTTGCAGTTTAAGTTACTCCTCAGCTTTTTGTTTCAAGGGAAATGTCCTTTGAGAAAAAACCCAAGCGATAAATATGTTTATTACAACAACAGCTTGCCAATGAACAGCATAATTTTCGTAATTTACCATGACTAAGCAGCTGATTTAGAATTTCAGCTTATAATTACACAGAGAAAGGAAGTCAAAGAGGTTTTCTGCTGATTCAACTAAACTTAGTCTTAAGCAAACCAAAAATAATCTTTCTTGGAAAATATATTTAGTCTCATTGTACTCACGCAGCCGTTTACAAATTTTTATTTGCAAAGAGATCTGCAAAATCTTCTTATAAAGCTGCAGCTGACAACTGAGGTCAACTCCTAAATCAAATCCATTATTAGGGCAGGATAGGAATCTCACTGCCCAATGAACGTGCATGGATCCATGTGTTTCGTTGCAAACCTCTGCAGATTTACTGGATGCATCCTCTTCTCAGAAATGTATTTACAGACTGAGCATTTAGACCTAGCAGCCTCCACGTTTCTGGCTGTTTCACATACAACGTATAAAGTGAGTTATTTGTAATATTGGTTCACTTGCCAGTTTGCCAGCAATTCATCACAGATCACACACCCCAGCTCAAGGTCGATACTTTCTCTTATAACAATAAGGATGCACAGCAGCAGTGACAGATGGTCAAGCGCTGAAGTGTTTTGGGGAGCGAGGCAGGTGGGATTGCTCATTAATAGGAGAAAACAGCAGGAAGGAGGATGAGAAAAGAAAGAGGAAGGCACGGTCTCAAGAAAAGGGATCAGCCAAGGTCCTGAGGGAGTTGGGTAGACACGTGCCTTCTGGGCTTTTAGTGTGTGCCTTTATTACTTGCCTTTTTAATGCAATAAATGCTTTACAGAATTTTTAGGCTTCCAGATCACGACAGCTATTTCCAGTGGGATGCGATGGGATGGAATGGAAAAGAACAAGACTATTTCAGTTGGAAGGGACCTACAGCGATCACCTAGTCCAACTGCCTGACCATTTCAGGGCTGACCAAAAGCTAAAGTATGTTATTAAGGGCATTGTCCAAATGCCTCTTAAACACTGGCAGGCTTGGGGCATCGACCACCTCTCTAGGAAGCCTGTTCCAGTGTTTGACCACCCCCTCACTAAAGAAATACTTCCTAATGTCCAGCACTTCCCTCTCCACATCCCCTCCTCAGGAAGGGGAGGGTCACCCCTCAGCTTCCTTTTCTTCAAACTAGACAAGCCCAGTCCTCAGCCACTCCTCATAAGACATTCCTTCCGGCCCTTTCACCAGCTTTGTTGCCCTCCTCTGGAGGCATTCAAGGACTTTCACATCCTTCTTAAATTGGGAGGCCCAGAACTGCACACAGTATTCAAGGTGATTCAGGTACCAGTGCTGAATACAGCAGGATAATCACCCCTTTGACCCGCTGATTTGGTGGTGTTTGATGCACCCCAGGATGCATTTTGCCCTCCTGGCTGCCAGGGCACACTGCTGACTCCTACTGAGCCTGCTGTCCACCCACACAGGTTGATTTGTTAATCCCCATTAATGATCCCCATTAATCACTGCCCAATACTTCAATCTATCTAGGCCTCTTGGCCCTCAAGAGGGTCAACAGCACCTCCCAGTTTGGTATCATCAGCAAACTTGCTAATGGTGCATTCAACGCCTGCATTGAGATCACTGATAAATATATTGAACAGAACTGGCCCTAGAATTGAACCCTGAGGAACACCGCTGATGACTGGTCACCAGCCAGATGTAGCCCCATTCACCACAACCCTTTGAGCTCTGCCCTTCAGCTTGTTCTTCACCCAGTGTGCTGTGAGCCCGCTCATCTCACAACATTGGACCACTTGTCCAGGACGCTGTGAAGGACAGTTATCAAAAGCCTGACTAAAATCCAGAAAAAGTACATCCACTGCCTCCCCTTCATCCACTGAGTTGGTGACGTTATCAAAGGAGGATATTAGATTAGTTAAATGGGACTTTTCCTTTGTGAATCCACGTTGACTGTGCCTGATGATTGCATTAGTCTTTAAATATCTTTCAACAGTAACCCAATATAATCTTCTCCATAGCTTCATGTTTGCTTTCCTGAACTCCAGGGTAGCAATTCTGCTGTCCCTTTTTTCTCTCATACCGTTCAACCACTTCATGATTACTGTGGCAAAGGCAGCCACCTACCACCACATGCCCCACGAGTCCTTCTCTATTCACAAACAGCAAGTCTAGGAGGGCAACTTCCCTAGTTGGCTCACTGAGTACCTGTGACAAAAACTTACCTCCTACAAACTACAAGAATTTCCAAGACCTGCTCATCAACATGTTGCACTGAAGTAGCCTGAAAATCAGGGACCTTAATTGTGTAGGGTAGATCTGACCTTTCGTGGTGTATGCAAACTCCTCCCAGTCTGCAAACTCAGGGGAAAATGGGAAAAAAAAACCACCCATACCCCACACACATGCTGATTTGGCTTTAATCTAGATTACACTGTATTCATGAATTTACAAAGAGCTCTCAGATAACAGTAATCACACTTCCCAGGAGCCATGCAGTTTAAACTCACATGCTTCAAATTCCTTCAATACTGGCCCAGAAAGCACATTGAGAACCTGCACACCACCTTGGGAATTTCTCTCCCTTTTCTTTTGACCAGGCGAAAAGAACACTTTTCATAATAGCCGTTTCACTGAAGAACATTGCCAGTCTTAGGGCCAGAAAAAAAAAAAAAAAACACCACAAAAAACCCAAAACCAACAGAAAAGCAGACCTCTTTCACTGGATTCCGGACAAGTAGAACCAGGATGCAAACTACCATTTTTTGGGGAGGATTAATTCTTAGCTGGATTCCCAAACCAGCTTGTTGTGCATTAGATAAGGCTCAGCCGAAAGGAAGGGCTGGGAAAGCGTAGCTGAGAAAAAAAAGGAAGGACAGGACCACTAGAAGCCAGATTCGTATCAGTTTAGACCACACGCAAATAGCTCTGCGCTTGCAGAGCTACTTTGTGCACATTTCTGCTGGTACAGTCTACTGCCACTGGCAGGTTTGGGGTTTTTTCCCCCTATAATGGAAGAAGTAATTATTTTAAATCAGTGCAGGTAACATGCAGAAATCAAGCAAACTTCTTTTGAAAGATTTTTGGAGATTAATTAACCACTTCAACAGTGTGTTGCATTTCACTAAGAGAAATGCCAGCCGATGTCAAACTCCGTTTGACCTGCTCCTTCTGTCAAGAAACGGCGACCAGAGGTGCAGCATGAGGGAGGAATGCAGTACCTCTGCTATTTAAGACAAAATAATCTACTTAAATATTCCAGTTCTCACAAGGTTGGAAAGAGAGAGGGTAAGACCACAGCAAGCTAGACTCGGAAAGGGAATGGCCTTTGAAAGGTACTTGGGTTCAGTAGTTCTTAACACATAAATATGACCTCCCTACTCTACTCCACTGAAAATCTATTTATTTGCTTGGCTGACAGGATAGTTATTTCCTCTTTCATTATTCTCTAATAATACTTTAGCTATAAGGCCTTTTAAGAGGAGAAAACATTTCATCCATATTTGGGCACATAGCTTCAGGATTTGGGGTTTTTTTTAATATCAAGTGACAGATTTCATCTGGCATGTAAGTTTATACTCTCATTTGGATAAACCTGACACTCAAGATTTCATATATTACATTGGACAAAGTGACCAAAATGAGATTACAATCCATCTTAATGCAATTTCCTACAGTCTATGAGGAAAAAAACAAGTACTTTGAAATGGTTTAATAACAACTAAAAATACACTACTAACAGCTATTATCAGTTATCACAGCACAAAATACCAAAAAAACCCCAAAACTAAATCCCCTTTGTCATTCTTTTGTACAGTCTAATAAACAAACATCATGATACACTATGTCCCAGTTATAAGAAATCACTATTGTCCACAAGAAAACAGGAAAAGACCCTTCGCAATACTGAATGAATCAAGAGGGGTTGAAAATCTGTAACTCTAAGTTTCATGATCTAATAATAGACTCTTACTGAGTTTTATAAGCATGGATTTTCCAATATCACAAGCATACTAGTAAAAATACTATGCAAATAATTATGTTTATTCGATGCTCTCTTTTTGCATTTTTTTTTCTTTCTTTCCTTCTTTTTTTCCCTTTTAAATCAGTGCCCAAGAGAAAATTCCTCTTGAACCTTTTCCTGGCCTACTTACCTGGAAAAAGAGTCACACAAAATTAATTAAAGGGATACAAAATACTAATGTGCGCATTTTTCACCTGCCAAGGATAAATGTGGGACAGATGCCCCAAACAAACAACACACACACAAAAAAAACCTGGCTCAGAATAAATTAAATCTCCCAGGTTCTCTCCACCTTCTGCATTATAAATTACAACGTCTATAACCTCGATTTTGTATCTCAGTATTTCTGTAATGGAATCCCCAAGAAAATTAGGAGAAACAGGAGCGCTTCGAGATCTGGCATGAGAACAGCTCTGCTTCTGGAGAAGGGCCACCTAAAACATCCCGGCAGTCACGCCCAGCTCTGCCACATGGACCCCCAGGTGACAACCCCAGCTTGCCGGGGAGTCAGCCCCGCCGTAACCCGCAGACAACAGGAGCGCTCTGGCCCACGTCACCCCGACCTGCAGCAGCTCACGTCACCTCGGATCACCAGGGAAACACAGACCCGAAACGGCCATCTATCAGCTCCCACCATCAAAAGTAACCACGGTCCCATCCCGCTTCAAAAGCTGATCAAGGTCCGGCCTGAAGCCATTTGTTGGTTGGGTTTTTTTCCATGATACTTCTACAGGGGTAATATTATTTTGACGACTAATAAAATTCTGAATTCCTAAATTACTTTTAATTTACTTGCATCTTGACTTCTTGAATTCACACATCAATGCTTGCCTTTAGCTGAAACACGAATATGGAGCAGTTTTGCAGTCTTAATTTTGACAGTCTGCTAAACCAGGGTCTTCCAGCCTGAAGATAATGTAACAGGGAGCAAACAGGGTCCAGTCACCTTTCTCTGCACCTGGTCCAGCTTCAGTTCGTCTTTCCTGACTGCTGGTGACCAGGTTTGTACGCAGCACTCTAGGCATAAAACAGCCTTAACTGCACTTCCCCTAACATGTAACACATTTGTCATGGCTGCATCACACACACATGATCATCCTTTCACCAGTAAATACATTCACGGGAGGCTCTCTGTTACCAAAAAAAAAAAAAATCACCTACAATTTTGCAGCATACATTTTTGTTGTGAGTCAAAAGGGATAGGGACTTGCTACTTAGGCTACTGATTTTCACCCCCACTACTTCCTTCTTTCATCCTACCATTTTCCACCATGCCCTTCTAGGCACTGGGAATAACTCCCACCTTTGTATAATGAGTAAATTACCATTAGCAGCTCACCTGCTGTGGAAATTTAGGAGTCCTGTGCCTCTCGTTCAGTATCCACAAAAAGTTTGCCTATTTGCCGATACTAGGTCGTTCAAAAACTAAATAAGAAACTCGCTTTACCGAAGACATGCCAAATAACACAATCAACTTGTGTAGCTTCATGCAGAGTTTTAAGACTCTCTTCCTTAGAGCACCCTACATACCTACACCGTCACGTAAGCACGGGTGCAACGCTACTGGGTGCTACTGGGTTCAGAGCACCTTTGTACTCAAGGCTCCTCTACCAACGTGTCCACTTTGCACTTGCGGTTCGTCACCTCTGCCACTACGGAAGAAGTGAGGCCACATGTGCGTTACGAAATTTCCTCTGAAAGCAGGGCCCCTTTTTCTCTCAGGATCCGACGAGAAACTGCCCAGCCTTTGCAGCTGTACAGCCCGGCAGTGGAGAGGACAAAAACAGTCGTGAAGTGGTGAAAAGGTAAGTTCAGCATAACCAGAGTTGCTCCAGGAGTATTTTGGGATTCTGCAACCCTTGGTCTGGCCACCTCACTGAAGTGGACAGAAGCTTTGCCGCTGCAAAAGGCAGAAATATGGAACCAACCAGCCACTAAGGAATTTACCACCAATTTGAAAGCTCTCTAACATTTTGCTTTCTGTTTCCTCTGCATCTCATCACAGAGGGGTATATTTGGCCATAGGTAATGCTTTTCGCATTTCCTCTGTACTAACAGCATAGAATGGGGAAGAAGAAAAACCCCACGGAGCAGCCATATCGCAATACTTAAATCAAAAAACAAACTCAAGGGACCACAATGTAAATCACACCCGACCTGTGGTAGTGAAAGTCTCTTAACCATGCCTTATGTGATGCTGGTTTAAAAGCAAAACAGAGGCCAAATAAATACAGAAATATAAAAACGCCACTCCTGCCTGTTTATATGGAGGCTGACAAATGCTGCCGAAGACAGCCTGGATTCATTCAATCTGCCAGGCACAGCAGGGAACACTAATTCATGTCTGCAGCTCTTTGCACCGTCCTGTGGAACTACACCCCAGCGCTGGCTTACTGCCACAGCAGGGCTGGCTCTTCCAAACTCCACAGCCAAGAAGGAAAAAACAACAAACAAACAAACCAACCAACCAACCTCAAAACCACCACCACCAAAAAACTCACAACCCCTCTAGTGGGTTGTGTTTAGCATCCTAGACTGCAAAAAACATCACTTGTTCTTGCTGCAAAGGGATTATAATTCTGCCTTACAAGCGTGGCTGGAAAGAATGAGGACGCAGGGAGTGAGCAGAATCAGACCAGCGCTCAGCGAGCCTCACGCACCTTCTCACGTCAAGGGCTGAATTCAGCTAAGATTTTTCCTCATGGTGCCTTTTGAAGCACCTGCAGGTGCACAGCAGCACAAGGTTTGCTTCCTGGCAGCTGTAATCATTCGACCAGATTTCATTCCCACTCTTGAGAAGCTGCTCTCTGACTAGGTAACGTTGCATCAGAGTGGCCAAAACCAAACCACATGGGTCCTCTCGAGGTCAGAGATCCTCACCCTTTCTTTATCTGGGTGCCATTAATGGTAAGGACAGGCACAGCTTCTGACTGCTAACCGCTTACATGTGTGGGCAGTAACATGGCTCTGCAACTTTCTTCCCTTTCCTTTACATGCACTGACCTTTCTAGACCAGGACCTTCATGCACTGCAGTCCCCTCGCTCAGCAGGCCATTCCCAACCCCTCTGCAGGGGATTTTGGGTGTCCTGTTTCTCCTGTCCTTAGCCCTTCCTGCCATGCCACCCTTACAATCCCCTTCAGTCCTGTCCCCAAACCCACCTGGAAGTACATAGAATCACAGAATGTGAATTCTGGGGTTGGAAGGGACCTCTGGAGATCACCTGGTCCAACCCCCCTGCCAGAGCAGGTCCACCTACAGCAGGTTGCACAGGATGGCATCCAGGCAGGTTTGGAATGTCTCCAGAGTCGGAGATTCCACCACCTCTCTGAGCAGCCTGTTCTAGTGCTCTACCACCCTCAAAGTAAAGAAGTTCCTCCTCATGTTGAGATGGAACTTCCTATATTCAAGTTTGTACCCGTTACTTCTTGTTTTATCACTGGGCACCACTGAAAAAAGACTGGCCCCCTCCTCCTGGCACCCTCCCTTTAAGTATTTGTAAACACTGATGAGATCCCCCCTCAGTCTTCTCTTCGCCAGACTAAGAAGACCCACCTCCTTCAGCCTTTCCTCATAAGAAATATGTTCCAGCCCCCTAATCATCTTTGTGGCCATTCCTGCTCACACTTTGGCCCCCGTTTCTACAACCCAAACCGCTGAGGTCCTCATGGTGAAGAGCATGGTAGACCCATGCCAGAAACACGTTATTACGAGCGTATTTAGGAGAGCTGCCTTAACTGCCTCTGTGGATCAGATAAGAACGCACAGGGGAAGAGCCAGAGGTTGCCACCACTGTGTGTCTGTGTTGCACTGAAGCCACCTGCGCACCATGAAGAGTACCTATTCCACAGCTTGGGAGCCTCCACTTGCCCAAGTCTGAGCATTTGCATGCCCTGTTCCTGCCACCTTCAAGGCAGCAGCTGCCAACAAACAGAAAATTGGGGTGTGGAGAAGAGCAAAGGCAAAAAACACAAGCATCAAACAAATTATCCTGACACATAAGCTTCTCGCACGAGAAGCTGCACAGGGAGGGATACAAAATTCCTGGCATTCTCAGCTGGCAAAGAGCGAATGGAAAAATGTTATGCATGAAAGCCACTACCAGATACCATTTAGCATTGTATAACCTTGAGTAGTTTTCCCCACATGACTGAAGGCTGAGATTGCAGTTCTCAGGATTTGCAAGCTGAATAAATCAGGAAAGATCTGTCTGTCTCTGACCTACAGGTATTTTTTGCTAGTTAAATTGAAGGAGGTATATATATAGATATATATATATATAAAAGAATGAGCATTTTTCTCAAATATGTAAGAATTATGAAAGTTAAGAGGGAAAATTTCCGACATTTTAGGATAATATTTAAAGATGTGTTAAGCAAGCAGGAAACAAACTCGTGCAACATCACAGAAGTGACCTCTGCTTTGCTCTTCTAAAGTTTGCAGTC
Source organism: Chionis minor (assembly GCA_013398295.1). Taxonomy (NCBI): domain Eukaryota; kingdom Metazoa; phylum Chordata; class Aves; order Charadriiformes; family Chionidae; genus Chionis; species Chionis minor. The sequence continues at coordinate 30,914 of VZSF01002587.1, read as the reverse complement.
ATTAAACAAAGGATGCAAAAGACACTACACCTAAACCACGGCTCGCTGTCAAGCCACACACACTACAAAAGTCTGTCGAGGCATAAGAAAAAAATCACACATCCACACACATCTCTTAAATGATCTACCATGCTTTACGCTCATTCTAAAAACAGCAAAAATAACATGTTCACTCACTAGCTCTAATGCCACTTGTGCTCTCACAAACGCACGTACTACGGAATCACCTGTTGAGCTCTGCAGCAGGCAAGCAGTAGCTCGCTGCAGGGAGGTCCTGAGAAGGACCTCCACACTGGAACACACAAGGAACCACCTCCATGCTGACTGCACTGTGGGCTGCCATCAAAGACATCTATATCAAGCTGTAGAGCAAAGACTCAGGCCACGCCCTGACTGCAGAAGTAATTCAATCAAGTCATGGATGGTTGGTGTTAAGTCCTCTCAGGATAGCCTGGTTTTAGAGGCAGCATCCATAAGCTCAGTGATTAGGTTGCTCCGCTTAGGGGAAACGTCCCAGTAAAGACCATGGCAAGGACAAGTCCTCCTCTCAAGGAGCATTTTCACCCCCTACCTCGTGACCCCGTCTCTGAATCACCAGGACAACTACTGTCACTCAGAAAAGAGAGAGCTATAAAGCGCTGTAGATATCTCATCCGCCAGCCTTTTCCTGGAAATAGAGCAGTCTAAAAAAGAAACCAAAAAAACAGTAAACAAAAAAAAACGCTCCCACAACTCAGGGTAATTCCTATCATGGTTTAAATTGGGGTCAAGTAATTGAGGCTCCTTCCATTAAACAAAATTAAAAATCCCAGAGTTCAACACAGTAAATTTAAAAAGGACAGAGACAAATTTTCCTGCCCTAGAAACATGGCCCTCAGGCTCCCTAACTATTTGCTGCAATATTCCTCAGCTGGCAAAATGGAAAGCTGGCAGCCACCCAAGGTATTCAGACAAAGCGTTGTAATGAGAAGCCACTTAGTGCACCATGAACCAAAATATATGCTAATAAAAACATCATTAACTAACTTGTGAAGAGACTCTTCTTAGGGGAGGGAATCTTTGCTAACAATAACATAATTGTCATGCATTTAAGTCTTGAAGACCACGGCAACCATTTAAAGCTGACTGGGGAAAAAGTGACTTTTGGAAAATAGCGAGGTGGAGGGAAAGTGACTGAGAAACAGAAGAAAGCGAGCTTGTCTGACAGCACACCGACACAAAGCAACTGAGTCTGCAGAGACCAGCACAGAAAAGTAGGGGGATTTTGTTAAGTGTGCTGCCACTTTAAGGTCCTCCCTACCCAAAAAAGGGTAAAGAATAAAACAAGATAAAAGGATTAAGAAGCTCTCTCCTTTTGTAATCAAGTACAATGTGAATTTTCCACAGCAAGAGATGCTGGAGAGCCAGGTACCCCTCTCCAGGGTCTCCTCTGGGAAGCACACTGAGGCTTTGCTCCCACCAAGGCTACACTAGAAATGCTTTTCATCTCCATTTTCTGCTGCATTATTGTCATTCTGCAGAAGTGACGTTTGCTCACTATTTCCCACAAAATGGCAGTTCTGGTTCTTTCTCTACTATGTCTACAATTCTGAGTTTCCTGACACAAAAGAAATAAAATATCTACTAACCATATGAATCAGAAGTTATCTGTTCTCCATGACCGACCTCTAACTGCTGGCCTGTGTGTTAAGGTTCTTCAATGAACTCTGGTGTTTCTACAAGCTTTTAAACCCAACAATGATCAGCATTTCCCAAGGCTTGTAAAGTTACAAGTGGCTATCTGAAAGTTGATTTAACGCCTCAAGGGGGTGCTGAGTGCTTCCAGCTGGCTTCGCTAAGCACCCAGGACACAGCTCCTTTTCAGAAACAGCCATAAGAATTTCTAGTTTCTCCCAGCTGACTTGAAGGCAGCCAAGGAGGCACACCAGTTCTCACAGAGCAGTGCTTAAATATGGGCTTGTGAGGAAGATATGTCAGAGTGGTTTCTCGGCACTCTCCAAACTGGAAGTTTCCCAACTTGTTGCCCAGAGAAACTCATGAAAAAGGAGGTGACAACTCACTAAAAAGGAGAAATGCATGAAAAGAGGAGCACAGAAGTGCTGCTGCCATTGTTTCCGCCTGCCCGCTCTACCAGTGTTAAGGTTTGAGTCTAACTTTCAAGTCATGAGTAAGGCTTCAGTTAAATCTCACCTGGGGCTCTTCTGCTGTGAAGGGTCCACATCAACACATAGACACAGCAACAGCTGGCACAGCTGGGGAAACACAGAGTGCCCCAACTCCAAAATAAGCACACGCAAGTCCTACGCTTGGCCTTTCGTTTAGGAGGGCAAGAAGCCAAATGAAGGCGATGTTGAAAGAGCAGGAAGTCCTAAACGCTGCTATCAGCAATATAGACAACAGGGGCATTGATGAAACTTCCAGGCTTTAGCAGTGGAACATAAAGCCTCAACAAAAATTGCAAAGAACAACGCGGAAGAAATTTATCAGTACGCTATGAAAAACAGCAACAGGCCCAGAGGTTGGGGTAGGCTGGAGGCTTTGGGTCATCACTTGTTCAGAGGATAATGAGAAAGAAATTAGCAGGGGGAGACATTTGTTCTTGAATAGCAGATCAGAAGGAGCAACACAAGACAAAGTAACCAAAATCCCAAATACAAATTAAAGTGAATATGCTACTGAGAAGCACCACAAGTTTACCTGTAAAATGGGGATGTTCTAGGACAAAGAACGACCTGAACAGTATGGACCTCACCTTGGGAAACTTGTCTGCCTCAGTAGCTAGAGCTCAGCACCCATCAACTTTTTTTACTGTTTCACCCCAGTTTCCTAAAGTCCTAGTGAAGGATTGGGAATACACTGTGCAAACACAGAAGAAAAAGATGGTCCCTGGCCTAAAGAGGTTATAATTCACAATTGCACATTGAAAACCTGTAACATTAACTTAATTGTAATAGATTCTGAGCAATTTAACATGGTTTGGGATGGTCACTGCTCATTACTGCTGGACACAAAACGACAGGAAAGCAGATGTTTGAAAAATGACAGGCTTAAAAAAAATTGAGAGGAAACATAAGGGACTAGATGGGAAGGATGGATTTTGTGTCCAACAGTCAGAGCTCAGTCACAGATTTCCTGCCTCAAACGAGGCATCATTTAGTTTAATAAATACGACTTCATTAATATTCACCTACTTTTTTTTAAAAAAAAAAAAAAAGCTTTGCGAGTTTTAAGACTGCGGGAAAATGGATTAATACTTATATCTAAATGTCAAGAATGAAGTTTTACATGCTAAAGAACTAAAAGGAAAAAAAAAAAAGCAAGCAGAGTGGGGCAATGGAGGAAAGAGAGAAAATAAGCAAGGAAACTCAAACCATGGGAAAGAAAACTGAACTTTTGCTACCTCTTGCAATAATTAGTTATCAGCTCCAGACCATGCAGCAATGGAACAAAGAAGATTCAAGGGAAGGAATTATGCTATGTTTCAAATATGTTTTTCAAGATCCATTTTCCCATCATAAATAACATACTGAATTGCTAAGAGTCAACGGATTTCATCAGGGCCACTTTACATCGTGCTGCACATTGTAAATAAAAGCGCAAGCATTTCCTGCACTTAACAGCAAAAATCTTCATTGCCTGCAATTCACATACAAGCTATGGAGAATACAGTGGGATGTGTCAGGACTGACATTACAGCCTGTAGAAGCATCTCATTTTATGCCAGCCTAACATGAGCATAGCTACATTTTTCTACAAACAGCAACAGTGCAATTTCACAAAAAAGTTTGAAGGTATTTTATAACGCGTGCATGGGTTTTTCCATTTCTTTCAAACTTCTCAAGACAAATGTGGGCATATATTAAGAGAACTCTACAGTTCTATAGCCTATTACTGCATACTACTGCCATTGAGGCTATTAAAAGAAACAAATGACCAACCAGGCTTACATCCAGTCAATATGACCTAATGCCCACAAACTCCATTATAGCTTTTTTGAAAAGCCAAAGGAAAAGCTCCTTAATCTGAGCAATTCCCTTCACACACTTGAAAAAAAATCAAGAATAAAACCCTGAGCGGTTCAGGCTGCAGGTATTAATTTCCAAAATAACAACAGCAGACACAACCCGTGCCCATATTCAATGTCCCAACTCAGGACAACCCCAGAGTCACCACCTAAGCTCAGACCACCCACCAGCCCACGTGCCGGAAGTCCAGTGCTTTCCAATGCTAACGAAAGCTGCCACACGTAAACCTGATGAAACCAGAGGGGAGCTGGAGCCCGCTTGGGCATTGCCCGAGCTGACGTGAGGAAAGCGGTGCTATGGTCAGCCTGCCTCTAAATTTCCCCCACCTGTGAAATGGGAACCTACATACTTGGTGACCAATGACCACCTGCTTTGCAGAGCCTCGCGAAGATTCTACAGGTTTATAATTCAAAAGTCTTGAAGATGAAAGGTTTAGAACAAGTATGCCAACTCATTAAAAGAGACCGGGATAATACAGGCGTACTGCAAAGTAATACTCACCCGTTCCTGACCAGCTGTGTCCCAGATCAGAAATTTATGAAGCTCATTCCCACAAGGCACAGTTTTAGTCATGAAGGATGCTCTGAAAAGAAGGAAGCAGCAGAAATTTGTAACATGACCCCAAATATGCAACCTACAGACCTTAGCCAGTTCTGCTGGGTTAGACTGCATATGGGGGAACTTCAGAATCTTGATAAAATGCCTACAGAAGTGAAAGTCTCCGTTTTCTCAGATAAAATAAGTGATACCTACACATGTATTCTAAAAGAAGGGAAAAGCCTCTGAGATTCAGAGAGCATTTGCTCAAGGGCCCAGGCACGCAAACGCTCCTGCCACTCACACGTAGCTTCTGCTGCTAGCTAGCTCTATCTTCGCAGTGATATGGACCTAAGAAAAAGGCATCAGTCAGCATCATACCAGGCAACAAATGTGCAACTTTTCACTCAAACCTAGGAGACTGGATCACCAGGGAACAGAAAAGTCACCTACTGGAATGCACATGGTGAACAAATGGAAAAAAGTTCTTCCCCCTCTCAACTCAGACGAAAAAAAAAGTCTTCCTGGCTTCTTGTATTTTTTGTAGGAAATGCAATTTGCCTATGTTTTCACAGTGTGATTTTGCTTCTTTTAGGAAAGAGGGTTACAAATTTATAGGCTTTTTCGATATTACAGCATTTCATTTGAAAGCTGTCTAGGAGAGACTGCCAAACTCTGGTAGATTTTTTCCTCTTCCCTAACCTTTTTGGACACTGCTGAACAATTTCTTTTGTGGCAACTTTTTTCCCTGGCTCATAAAGATGCATTTGATACAATACATTGCCATTACAAAAGCACCAAATGACATCAAATGGCATATGTCTGATCAAAAGATTTCCTGAGAATGATATACCAGACTTCTTCTCTACAGCTATCTGCAAATTGCTTGAATTCAACAATGCTGCATTGCTTATAAAAATATTAAGTAAGGCAAAAAAGCCCAGCGTTTTCTTCAGTTGTTTTCAGGATGTGTGCTTTCAGCTGTCACTCTCCATCTCAAAGCATTAAGCAACGTGTTACAGCTTCAAAAACAGGAACTTTAGAGCTGCAGCAGCTACTGTAGGTTGCAAGGATTATATATTTAAAACGTTTGATTAATTTGGAAGAAAATAAAAACCTTTTCTATATAGACAAGTAATATCACCTGCATGCAAGCTAGCCTTCGCATTTTAATCCTCAAATGGAAAAATATTTTCCCTCTGTTATCATAATTATGAAAATTAAAGGGATTTTTTTTTCCCCATTTGAGCAGAAGACATTTACTTAGCAACAACTAAAAAGGAAAAGGGAAAAAGGCTTCTGATGATTTAGAAGTAAAGAACCACTCAAGTTCCCATCAATTCCTTCACTGCAAACAAGTGTCCTTCAGTCAAGTAATATTATTCACTACGTGCTTCCTTGCTCTCTGCCCATTTTACTCTATTCATTACATTCAGGAGTCCAAAATTGTCCTGCAACTTCAATGTGCAGCTTCCAGCTGAGACTCCTTCATGCATCGAAAGACATAGCTTTGGAAGATATTGTCTACCCCCCTGAACACCACACAGCAATCAATACCAATCTTTCACAGACGGTTTAAAACAGCTCTAACACACAAGCTGGATCAGCCCTTCCTACCCAAATTACTCCTTTGTGAGCATTACATATTAGCTTCCCTTCCCATAAGAGACTGAGAATTTTCAAAATTTTTCCAGATAATGTTGGACTGGGCAGATTTGTCCCTAAGATGTTAAAAGAAAAAATTGTGCAATTAAAATCAGCTGCAGGACTAATAGGCTCACGATGGCATGACACATGACACATTGAAGCTTGGCAGTTTTTATAGAAAAACAGGTATGAATTAATTATACTTAGTTTAAATTGCATTGTCCATATTTTGAGAAAGGCAGGTTAATGTGACACATCCTAAACCTAGGCAAGAGCATGTCCACAGTTGGGAACAGACACTGTCCATATTCCAGCCCAGCTTGGCAGCACACATAACATAGGTACGTTGAGGGCTCCCCATGGTTCTCCTGCCATGACTCAGCTAGGGGTGTCCTGGTCGTTGTGCAGATCACAGCCTCTTCGGTTGTGGGGTTTCAGTTCTTTAACCTCCAAGGAAAAGACTGGATACCCCATTGACCATTGGGAACTAAAGGGATTTTAATCCTAAAGTCCTATGACCAAAACACAATCTAAAAGTGGGAAGCTCTTGACAAGACAAAAAGAAAAGGACACCAGCTGAGCAAGGCATCTAAGAACGTCTTGGTGTAAGATGGCTGAAGAAAAGCAAAACAGAACAGCTGAAGTCATGGCCACGCACAACCCAAGTTAATACAGCCCCAGAAAAGAGGCTATCTCAAGAGACACCTTTCACAGCAGAAGAATGGCAGAGGTCTGTCAGCCTCTCCATAACAGAGTACACTGCAGTATAGTAAATTCAGGGCCACCCTGTACTCCCAGAACAGGAAGAGCAGAGTAGACCTAGTTTGAGGCAGCCCCAGGCTCTAAACAGGTAACATGAGCTGAAAGCCATTAAAGAAGAGTAAAGAATTGAGTAAGATCGATANAAAAAAAAAAAAATCACAGTATTCATAGCACTGAAAGTAAGGAAAATAAAGGAGCTCAGCGAGTTAATAAAATATATAGAAGAAAAAAGATATTATGTGTGGTACTTACCCAATAGTAGGACTAATATTGTGATCAAAGTGGTCCTGGACAAATCGACAAACGATGCTCGATTTCCCAACCCCAGTATCCTGAAAATAAAGGAAAGCATGACAGTGAGTTCAGGAGACCCTACATACCAATAGTTCACCTGAAGAAACAGCCAAATATTCATTTGCGAAACTAAATCCTCTCTAGCGGCAAGTGGGGCAGATTAAACATTTCAAAAGAAAAGCCAGTATATGGATTATCCTTTTCAGATGTCAGCATCGTGAACGGAGCTCCCTGGTCTTCTTCCCAATACTGCCTTCTCAACAAGCCCTGTACTTTTTCAGGCAGATTTTATATCCCTGTTGCAAGGACTGCAGTACTTCAAGCACAGCCATTTACTCGTACAAGAAAAATCCAGTGCTTTCAAACACGTGGTGCATCACCCAAGCCAGAGAACCAGTTTTATCTAGGCCTGTTGCAAGGGCAGCCCAAGCACTCTTCCAAAACAGATTACCAAACACCAACCCTTTTAGTACATGGACAGCGCTGACTTAGTGGAACTACCCTTTTCATGGCAAGACAAACAAGCCCGCTTGGTGGAACCTTCGTGGAGGCTTCAGGTGGTTTTGAAAAGGCAGGAATCCAAAGACTTAGGTCCCCAGAGATGTGGCGCTATCCCTCTGCAAATTGTGTTACTGGACTGCGGTGAAACACCATTACTTTAAATGCAACACAACTTGCTCTCTACATTGCAATGTGGCAGGCTGCTTCAATTTGCAGCAATAGCCTTTTTTTTTTTTTTTAGCATCCCCCTTCACACCCACCCCCCCCAATCAGTAAGGAAAAATAACAGCAGTACAGTACAGCAACAGAATTCAGAATAACTTGGGGCAGGGCAGGGGAAAGCTTGACATTATGCAGAAATACTATTTTAGGCATTTAAGATATGAACAACTTCCCCAAAATGCAGCATTTTTCAGTTTGTCTCTGTTATTCCACAAAGCCTTGAATGGTAGCTGGAAGAACTTAAATTATACGGAGAATTATCAAGGAAGAGGAATAGCAATATTGCTATGTCTCCCACAGAATTGCAAAGAGCCTCCTTAGAGACAAAAAGGATGCCAGGAAATCGATCCTGACCTTTCCGAGACATTAACAATGACAGCCCAGGGTCCATTCTAACTCATTAAAAAGTCAATGGAAAGTTTTCTATTAATTTCATTGGAAGTGATTGTAGAACTACCAGATTGCACTGGGTAGTTACATTTGTACCCTCATTTTAAGACACTTGACTATTCTACGTAAACTTCTCGAAAAGTGCCAAGAGAATAGAGTTTGTTCAGAGCACTACACCCATACCTACATATTAAAAAAAAAGCCTTTGTCTTTCCTGTAATCCATTTTACCATATTTTATCTTCTTTTTTAATATGAAAGAAAAAGAATGCCTGTAGTTAAGATTTCCTTTCACCATGTTTAAATGAAATTGTATCACCACTGCAAGCAAAGTCTTTATAGACAGCACTTATTAGAAAACCATCATTTAAACTCTCATACTTAATTCAAAGCTGTCCTTAGTCAGCTTAAAAGCCATAATAAATGCTCATGCTACACAGATGGTTGTTTATCTAGTGTGTTCAATCAATAGGAAAAAGAGATCAAAGAGAGGAGCAAGTGTTTAAAACCAGCCCCATAGCCTTTGATCAATAGTAGCAACACATCCTGTTGCTATTCCCAAATTTTGCCTTCATTATCAATTCCAGCTGGCATCTCTGTGTAATTACTAGACCAGGATGGCAGAACACATTTAAAAAAACCAACAAAAAACCCCCAAAACCAACAAAAAAAGTTCCTCTGCACTGAAACTGAGGATCTAAATTATTATTCCAGATTTTAAGTGTTGTGGAGAAACCAGAACTACCACCCGCTGGGTGCGAGGAATTACACTTCCCTCTTGTGGGGACTGAGTTTCTGTCACCGTATTCAAAACTAGACATTGACTCCCATGACTCCATGACGCTCTCGTTTCACCTGTCTCCTTCAGACCCTCCTTGACAGGTCCCTCAGAAGGGCTAAGTGCAATCACAGCTCCCGAGCAAGGGGAGCCTGGGCTCTGGCAAGGACATGACGTCCACAAGCGAGGATTAAAGCTTAGCTCATTCTCCTAGAAGCTCCTACCCTCTTCCGTCTTTCGGTTCGTGACTCTTACTAACGTTTCACGCTAACGTTAAAGGAACTTCGAAAGTTTCTATTGCCCTCACATCTCTCGCAATGAGCATGATGAAACTTAAGCATATGCCAGACACACCAATAGCCCTCAAGAAGCTTAAAGGCTTTCTTAGGCTTTCCTCCCGGGGTTGCTTGGACTACCAAGAAGGCTACCCAGTTTAACTCCAGTGAAACCAATGGACTTGGACCACAAATGAACCTGTCTTTAGGATGATGGCTGTTGCAGGCAGTGCCCAGTGCTTTCCAGGAGCCAGGCAATTTACTGCACACCAAGGGGTTCAGCTGAAACAAGCACTCCCAGCTTCTGTTTTGTTGCCTGGAGGATACCAACGGCTGGCCACCAGAGTATAATTAGAGCACAGAGGGGAAGGAAGCGAAAAAGAAAAAGCTTCCTACTTAAGGCAGCAATTATCATTCCATCACAGCAGTTAAAACTGCTTAGACAGTTTCCAGGCCGTCTTACCATACACACACCTGTCCAACAAGACAGTCACCTGCCTGAAAGCAAAGCAAGTCATGGCGCATGAACATTATGCAGCAACTTGAAAACTCAGTAGAAATTTTTTACTGCTAATCAGACCTTATCTTTCAGTGACAATAGGGAACTACCTTTCAGGTCGATCTCGCACAAGTCAAGGAAAGCACGGTTGCTTCAAAGAAGTAGAAAAGGCATTCACTTCTCAGCAATGCATTGAAACTAAACCTCCTTGCTAAGGGTGTATAAAGCTTTCCTGCTACCATCTTCTTTGTCCTTAGTTATACAGTATTCCTCTACATACATCCATTTTTCTAATGTTTGATGGGGATGATCATGCTTGTTTTCCTCCTTTTCTTCAAAGGATTACAGCAGAGACTTGTCAAGCCACATGCCTGGATAACATTCAGGCATGCAGATGAATTATCTTCAGTTCTCAAAGTTCTGCTTTTTGCCAGCTTTTTACACCCTCTAATCTGGTTTGGGTTTTTTGTTTGTTTGTTTTACTCCATCTTAGCATACACAGAACATCAAACATACACCAAGGAATAACATTTTGGCTTATGTAAAAGGTCACAGCAGCATTGAGCTGAGTGGATTGAACAAGTTTCAGAAACTGAGAACATGTCTTCAGGAATTACGTCTCACTTTAAGAGACAGATCCCACAATTCTTCCGAAAAACCCTTATCCATGGGAAATCCAAGGGTTTTAGCACTATACTAATTGGCTTATCATGAAGAGCATAGTATTCCATGAAAGGAGTGGCAAGAACGTAACAAATATAAAATAATTATTCTGAATCAAGGTGTTCACAATGCATTTGATGAGTCACTCATAGGACCAACTGAATGTTTGGCTTTTCTCCTTTCTTCTTCATAACCTCGTAGCACACTTACAAAATATCAGTTATAAACTGCACTGTACTGAGATAAGCAAAAGGGGTGGGGAGGAAGAAAAGGAGTAGAAATGTAATCCACATTAAGTAAACCACTACTAGTTCACCAGAATAAGTAGCTGCTTCAGAATCTCCCACCAGTCAGCAAAACGATACGGGAATCTGAAGCCATATCAGATGTTTCCGATAAATACAAGGAACCAATCCAAGCATGACTAATTCCTGATTTTTACTTTAACCCTGAAAAGACGTTCTCTATTCTTATAAAAGCCCTTACCCACAGATTTATGATTTTAAGAGCACCAGAATGGAGAGCAGCACGCCACAAAACATAGTGCTGCCACCCACACTCCTGCTCAAGGAGAACCACCCCACTTGGCTCATCTCAGCTCACATTACTGTAGGGGAGATGAGACTGTATTTCAAGCCAGCAGAATTACAGGATGCTGACAACTCATCTGCAGGCAAATAACAACTGAGCTACTGATTTCTTCTGGCTGATTTGCAGCGGCATACAGGAAGATTATTCTTTTTTTAAAAAAAAAAAAGCAGAAGTTCAATATGAGCAATACATTAAAAAAGAAAACCATTTTCCCATTACAGATAGGCAGTTGGTATACTCCCCTGTCCATTGTTCCAGATGCATTTATCCTAGCAGAAAAACTAATGCAGAAAAATTTATTCTTTAAATTAAATCTGGATGTCTCATTTATATCTTTGCAGAACCATAGGGCCAAGTCCTCCAAGCACTTTTCCAAATTGAAGGTAACTATGCTACCCTGTAAACACATCCCCAATTAGGCTGTTAGCCCTTAGCCTTGGTATTATAATAGCTTTTAATAGACTCAGATGGGTCAAGCCCTATTGTGCCGAGCAAACTAAACTCTTTGTGTGAATTATTTTTACATCTGAAATGGAATAAACGTTGAATTCACAAGAAAATTCGCATATATCGTGACTGATGACTAAACAGCAGCCCTGTAATTATGCACACTGCTGCAAGAACTGTTTTATTCTTGACTATGCAGAATCTTTCCATGCTATGTTAACACATAGGTCTCTTTAAATAAACATAAAATTAGATAAATCATGCAAAAATCCTTTTATGACTCTAGGATTTTGGAAACACAAAACACGAATACTAGACGGCACTTCACACGAGGAAATGGCACACTAAGAATGAACATACTGTAGAAACTGCCTTCTGTCCTCCCACTTGCAAAGAAAGAAAAAAAAGAACATCTGGCTTGTAACCACCACAGATCTCATGACTAACTTCCCATTTCAGCTTTAAAACAGGGTTGAGATACCCTGGAGACGAGTGCCACAAAAATCTGCATTGAGAAGTAATGGGGAACTGATGCTGTTAAAATAGAGTTCCAACTCACGGCTCCTTTGGAAGGATGGAAGTGTTCCCACCACCTTAGACAAAGCCAGGGCTCAATCCACAGTATTTCGATTTGTATAAATCTTTACAAATTAAAAATATCTGTCTCTCCAAAGCATTTCTCGTAATAACCAAGATTCATTGAGATATGACTTACAGGCAGAAGTCTCATTAAAACTGACCGGGTTTAACATGCATTAGTCTCACATATCAGAAGAAGAACGATCATGCCCTAGCAACCTGGAGTGTATTAATACCAAGTGCTCAGGAAAAGTAGTTAAACCAGATGTTATTTCAACAATAACATGAGAAACATTTGGAAGTGACAAGTCTTTATCCTTTCCCATAAGCAAGAAACCGACCCCACAGTTCACGTGGCTTGCACCGAACTCGGCAGGACACCCCTGAGCCTCACAGCGGGAATGCATCTGCCCCTCAGAGCCCGTTTGTGCTGGGGGTCTCCAAAAGCTGACCTGCTAGTGGCAAAGGTACCACGAGCATTTGGTACCACCACCTCAGGGATCCTTCCTCTGAGGTTTCCCAACTGAGAAAGAGTGCAACTGAAGTCAAGGATTTAGTGTAAGCCTCAGGCAGCCTCTCGTGGCGTGGGTTCTTCCTCAGGCATACAGCTGGAATTGCAAAGCTGCTCACACCGATGAAAACCCAGATTTCCAGGCAGAAGGCAAGACTGGAGCCTACCAGCAAGTTCTTCTGAAGCTTTATCAAGGCACGTTAGCGTCAAGAGGTGCTTATTGCATGTTGTGCATGCACTGGAAACAACCGTGGTCAAATTTGGCTCACTAATAATCTTCCAGTGCACCTTCCAGTGAGATCATGCTGCCTTGTGTCATCTTCCAGACACAGGGAGCCTCAATCAAACATACAGAACAAGGGTACAGTCAAAAAGCTGTCCCACTCTCATGGAAGAAGGTCTGCTCAGAGAGGAAGCTGGCTACTCCTGATTATTAAGAGAAGAAACGATTCCTGGCTCCCCGTCACATATTCATGCCACCGGACAAACTTCTTGGCTGGGTTACTACTAACTGAAACACAACACAGCAGCCAGTTTATGCTCAAGATTTCCCAAGCTAAATTCTCCTCTTTGTTGCACCAATTTGACTCCTGCCAGTGATATATACAGCAGCAAGGAGAGATCTTTGCCTTGCCCAGTGCAGAACTTTCATTGTTGGAGTAATTAAGATGTACAGATGAAAACATTTGAATCGGTATGAAGCTGCTAAAAAGGAGAAATCTGTCCTTTATCATCAATGCATTTGATATTTTAAATACCAAAAAAGGCACTCAGAATCTCTACAACTGGCCAGGCAAATCTGAGTTAGAAAGACACAGTTTAAACTTTAGGGGAAGAAAAATAATCAACGAGTCTTACCAAAAAAGCAAATGCAGAGAGACCTTTCATTTTAGTAGCTCTGTACAGCGCAGCTGGTTTTGACTTGGCAGTTCAGCTTCTGTGCATTAAAACAGCCATTCTTTCCAATGTCAGAATTGGCCACGCTTTAGTTTTTGATTTACAGTTGAATCCCCCTGGCCCATTCCCATTATCCTCAGCAGGACTTTGATGGAATTTGAAAATTCACAGCAGCATAATCACATCGCAGCGCTGCTAGATGGTTTGCGTTTTATTAGCTATCATCAAACAAATCGCTAGGTCTGCACTGTAAAGTATCTCTGGGCTTTTGCAGAAATGTATGCTCAGCTCTGGTCCAGCCTGGTATCCAGGAGGAACGTCAGTCACTCCTCCAGCAAGGTCTGGCAGGCAAGCATTGAGACATCCAACCTGCATCTTCGATGCTTTCGGTTCGGAGATGCCAGTCCTTAACCTCAAAGTCACCTGATGTGTTAAGGCTGAGTACAGGATTACAGCTGTCTTTAAAATTCCAAGGGAGGTAAAAAAGAAATGACCCCAGCATCAAAATAAAGCTTCAGAATTTGCAGCCTGCTTTAGCCCTCTATGCCTGCCATTAACATTTTAATCATTACTCAGACGATCAGATGCAGGCAGCATTGCAATATTTTCCATATCTTACTAATCCAGTTACAGCTGCTCTGGAAGGCTGTGGCAGACAGTTTGAAGAGCATCTGAAACCGTCTTTGGATTTTTTTATCAACCATATGAACATACAAGGAAGAGTTATGCACAACGGACTCCTGATCACAGTTCCCAAGGGCAGCATGTTAATCCAAGAATTACTCTACCCAATAAACTTTCTGCTAGCCTTAAACACATCCTTCGTCCTTCCCTGTGTTTGGGTATCACTTACTTGTCTGAAAACACTGCTGTGAGGAGAAATACCTTTCAGGAGACCTGGGTTCAGAGACACCCCTGGGACTGAACCGAACCTGCCAAGCGGCAGGCTTGTCCCAGCAAAAATGCAGCCATGCACTGCGGAGCGGCCTCTAGGAAGACGTGCAAATAGCTTCTCGCTGTACTCAGTTTTTCCATCTGCAAGACGTATCAAGTGAGCAAATCGCACCGCTGCATAAGCTCCCAGATGAAAATACAGGAGCAGCTCCGAGACTGACGCAGGGGCTCTCCGGCCGCTTCACCAACACAAAACCCCCGAGGCTGAGGCGCTCCGAAGACCCGCCTCTGCAGTCAAAAGAAGACGCGTCTCATCCAGGGGACAAACAATTTTGGTAAATTCTTATTTTCATTGCAGCCCTGTACAATGAGAAATAGATCATTTTCCCTGCAAGCAAGGTGATTCTCGGAGAAGATCCTTTTCCTGTAGATTTGCTGGGATCTCCCTTCCAGAGCTACAGAACTGGCCCAGGGGCATAACTGCTTCCCAGAACAACAGCGCCATTTTTCAAGTCCCTGACAGGCCCTCTACCAAAGGAGAGGTCTGTTGTGTTTTTTTCTCCCTATCCCATCAGGACCACCTTTAACTCTTTGACTTTCTTCATTGCCCAGCCTTGCAAGGTACTTCTGCAACAAGAGCTCCAAATGACATCAGACACAGCCTTACACCACCAGTAACGTACAAGGAGTTTCTGCAAAGGCCCGAGGGATACGCACCTGCAGAGCCAGAGCCAGAGCCAGAGCCAATTTTTGAAAGGGCAGCAGTGGAACTAGAGTTGACCTCCAGTAGTGTTAGTGTGCCACCATACACATTCCTGAGTGAAAGGTACTTGCCGAACGAACAGCAATGCTCCCATTGAATAATGGAACCAAGTTTCCCCAAGATGCCAGCACAAACACGTGGATCTCGATGCAACTGTGTTTTTAGGGGGAGGATTATTCCGCAGCATCACACTTCTTCAGTAGGACCCACCACAATTCTTTTGGTCATCTCTCTGCATGAACCTTACGAGAACATCCCCGTCTGCATTTCTCTTTGTTACACGCACTTCTTTAAACTCGTAATATGTGGTAATATTGGTATCTTTTAAGTCAGCTGGTATAAAGTTAGGATGGTTTGTGCCAGTTCTCCTGCAGAGAAATGCCCTACACACCATTTCTAATTGCTAGTGTAATTTCAGGCCAATGCTGGTGTTGTGGAGCATGAATTAGCTACAAAATAAGGCTTTCTCCGCTCATGTGCGTTAGAATTCAATTCATTCTAATTCCCTCTACATGTAGGAAGCATACTACTGTTCTCAGAGATGTTTTTCTACCCCCAACCAAGTCAGTCATGTTACATTAGAATACAATCCTCCCTCCTCGTATTGCAAGGACTGCATTTGGAACAGGAATTCCTGGCTCTATCATTCTCAGCTCACTAGCTGTTAAATGAAAATAATAATTACTGAATTTTACCTTGTAACAGCATTAGGGGGATTTAAATCAGTGACAGTTGTAAAGTGTTCAGTCAGCACAGTGAAAAAGAACCATGTAAGTAGCCTTAAGAGATAGTAAAGTTCTGAATTTGTTTGGTATTTATAAGCATCTTCAATACCACCTGTATATTCCTAATAGCTATTTTAAAATCTAAAAATATCTACCGGCCACTGCTTAACACTATCCAGCCTCTTGCGGCAGGTTGACGCTGACTGGACACCCGGTGCCCACCAAAGCTGCTCTATCACTCCCTTCCTCATCTGGGCAGGGGAGAGAAATTATAACAAAAGGCTCGTGGGACAGGGAGATCACTCAGTAATTACTGTCATGGGCAAAACCAACTCACCTCGGGAAAATTAATTTATTACCAATCCAATCCGAGTAGGATAATGAGAAATAAAACCAAATCTTAAAGACACCTTCCCCCCACCCGTCCGTTCTTCTCAGGCTTAACTTCACTCCCCAATTTCTCTACTTCTTCTTCCCCGCAGCGCAGGAGGACAGGGAATGGGGGTTGTGGTCAGTTCATCACATGTTGTTTCTGCCACTCCTTCCTCCTCATGGGAAGGACTCCTCACACTCTTCCCTTGCTCCCTTCCATGGGGTGCAGTCATTCAGGAACACGCTGCTCTCCGGCGTGGGTCCGCCACAGGGTCACAAGTCCTGCCAGCAAACCTGCTCAGCGTGGCCTTCTCCCTCCATGGGGCCACGGGTCCTGCCAGGAGCCTGCTCCAGCGTGGGCTCTCCACAGGGTCATAGTCTCCTTCGGGCATCCACCTGCTCCACCATGGACCTCCATGGGCTGCAGGGGGACAGCCTGCCTCATCATGGTCTTCACCATGGAAGAGGGGAACCTCTGCTCTGGTGCCTGGAGCACCGCCTCCTCCTCTTCCTTCATCACTAACCTTGGTGTCTGCAGACTTGTTTCTCTTGCATGTTCTCACTCCTCTCTGCAGCTGCTGTTGCACAGGGTTGGGGGTTTTTTTTAATCTTTTTAAATATGTTAACCCAGAGGCGCTACCCACTGTAGCTGATTGGCTCGGCCTTGGCCAGCAGTAGGTCTGCCTTGGAGTCGGCTGGCATTGGCTCTGTTGGACATAGGGGACGCTTCTAGCAGCTTCTCACAAAAGTCACCCCTGTAGTTCCCCCCGCTACCAAAACCTGGCCACACAAACCCAGTAACACCTCTGAACATGTAGTGTAATGTAATGTATCATCTGATACCTTCTCTCAATTTGTTTTCCTTTAGTCCATGTCACTTGACAAAACACGTACAGTGACTGCCCATCTTCTTCTCCTCAGAGCTGGATGTGTCTGCAGCCCTCTCCACCGCTCCTGTTCCCAACCAGCCACCGAAGCCAAATGCCTGCTGCCAGGATTTGGCTCCCTTACCAGAGCGGTTATTCAGCATATGGTTTTCTCTCACACACATCCTCCTATGGAATTAAGCTCGGGCATGCATAGCTGCTCTGATATCTGCCATACTTGGGAGCCAGGGAACGCAGTCCTACTTGTCCCACCATTTTGCAGGCCTCTCTGGAGTAAGTTTCTCCATATTCACTGTCACAGTTCCATTGCTTTCCACCAGATCCCAGCCCACTAATCTTTTAGAGACAAAAAACCCTAATGCCCAAGTTACAAATACACCTTCTTTATTATTTTGCTGCATCCATTCCTCTCTTACAGACAAAAAAAGAGTATTTCCAGCCCTCCCCCATCCCTCACTGCAATATTCGTTACAACCTCTCCATTTATCTACTTTTGTCAGAGATATGCCCAGACCCCAATCAACACTGTGACCTCACCAAACCATAACGTACAAAAGCAAGCATAGATGGCCAAAAGCACTTTATCATCCTATCAAAGTGACGTGCCTGGCCAGAGATGAGACAGACTGAAGAGAGCTAATGTCTATATAGTAGCTAATGGTAACAATAAATTCACTTTCCTAGAGACAGTCACATCTTTGTGCATGTAATATTTCATGAAATCAAAGTCCCCCCTAGAGTGCTTCCAAGATATTCAGCATTATCCTGCTGTCGTAACTAGGGCTCCAATCTCAAGATCTTCATGCCAAGTGAGAAGGATGGAGAGTCGCAGCTGCAGCCTGAAGAGCTTCAAGATGAGCAAACTGGCCATACCTTCCCTCCTCTCTCTTCCCCAAACACTTGGTTTTCAAAAGGATTTGCCCAAAGTGTTGTCTCTCATCTGGCAAACAGTAGGCTCTCCACTAACTTCAGCTAAAGGTTTCACTCTAAGTGTGGAAAGGTTTCTCCGAACGTGGGGACTCAAGAAAAGGAACATTATCACTTTGAAAGAAGGCAAGATGGTGCTGGAAAGATGATCCAGTCAGAAAGGGATGCTTCCTTCGTATATAGTCCAGTGACTGACATGGCACTAAATCAGCAGTAAGGATCAAATCCTTGTTTTACACTGCACTAGCAGTGGGCGGCAGGATTAGCAGCCAGTTAAACTACTATCCAAGAAATAATAAAGTGGTCCACGTGACTGCTGTACCTTTACTTATTCAGTGCTTACAAACTATGCTGCTCTTCCACAACCTGCCAGTGCTTTTTTGTGTGTAAAGTTGGCAGGGGAATTATAAAGCGATCTTTATTTGAGACAAGGGACTGCAAAGGGAAAAGGAGAACAAAGCTTCCTTCAAAGCTATTCTTTAAAATAACTCAAATAGAACAAAAATAAATAAATAAAACCGTAAGGCAAAACAGAAATGTGACTGATGTAGAAAACATAGCCTGTGGGTCCAGCTACCTCAGTCCCTTTCTCTGCAACACGATTCAGGAAGAACAACACAGCAAAACATATTAAAAAATAACAACAAATTAACACTGCAGCCAACCTAGCTCCAGAATGCCCAACTTCACCGTTTTTAAAGTTCATCTACTTCAGTCAAAAAAAAATCCCCAAACCCAAGCCCATACTGTGATTCAAATATATAGGCTTAATCACTGCATCTTACCATACAAAGTGCAAGCTAACCACACTGCCACGCTAGCATGAGCATGGATGGCAAAGATAACAGCCTTCAATCATTATTAATATTATTTAGAGGCTGCTTCCAACATCAAATTTCGAGCTAATTCTCTGTGTCTTTTCTTACACATTTCCTTCCCCTCTCCACACAAGTTACCAAACCCAGAGCAGTAGCTGAACCGTCGAGAGAAATGGAGAATTTTAAATTGAAATCAAAGAGCAGAATCTCAGTCAGTCAACTTCTTATGCCCTTGACAACATGTGGTATGGACGGCTGCGGAGGCAGAAGTGCTTAGCCTGGTGAAAAGGAAGACGGGAACTTGGTGTTTATTTGCATTCCTTCATCTCAAATTGTGGCTTTTGGGGTCATTGGCGATTCGCTTAGGATGCTGAACTCTTGTTTTGAACAGCCTCTACAGTTTCCAGTAAGAGCATGATCTCTATAAAAAGCAGCTGCAAATAAGGTGGTATCACTGTGGCTGACTAATTAAAGACGAGAGGATGAAAGGGGCAACAAGCACCTTCCAAGGGAGCAGTCACACACACAAATCTCCATTGGAGTAGCAGCACACGCCAAAAAAACAAGAAAAAAACCCCTCCTACTGCATGGGGGGGACCCAACAGTGGAAAGCCTAAGGATACCCTTAGTGAGACTTGCTCATGCTTTATGCTACAGTGCAGTAGCTTTTGAGTACAACAGTGCGGGTCACAAGCTGTGAAGAAGCAGTCCAGTACCTCAATGTCCAGTAAGGCACTGGCTGATTAAGGCACAGGGAACAACTTTGCTTCAAAAAACCTGACTCAAGACTGAACACATGGTGAGAAGCAAGACTCCTCGCTACCTGACACAGCTGCCCACCAAAGAAAGCTCCATCACAAAACCAAACACTGTAAAACCCTTCTCCGAGGGCTGTGCTGCGATGCAAAGGAGGGCATTTAATTGGGAAATAGCACCACCTGGTGACTCCTGGTACTAAGGGAGAGGGAAACGGCCAACTTGGCCATACTGGGACGGGAGGAAAGGACAAAGGAGCACTGGCTAGATTGCTCAAGTGAGTTGGGAATCAAGAGCCTAGGATAAGGAGGGTAAGAGGACTGCATGATGGATTTACAAGAACTAGACAGGTGGGACAGATGGGGATGGAAAGAAGAAGAGTGCCTGAACACCTTCTCTTGGAAACATGGACTCCCACTGCTGTTACCACCTTGGGAGCCCTGCGTGACAATGACGGGTGTGAACATAGCAAAGGCGGCTGCAAAGGGATGCCCATATGCTGCACATAAATTGGTATACCATGAAAGGAAAAAAATACCCAAGCCTGCAAAATATCAACAACGTTGCACGCCTCAGAGGGACTTTTTTTTCCCCCCCCGTTCATTTTTAGGAGATGCATAGCTGTGGAACTCTCTACAGAGTCACTACCACCCAAATAAGGATCATGCCACCATGATCTACTACTGATCGTTGAATCATAGGATCATCTTGAACCTAGGCATAACACAGTCCAGCAAGTAAATGTCCCCTGCCAGATGCCCTGTAAGTCGTAAGAAGGCATATTGTCTCGCACTCCATGGTATGCTCTCCCATCTTTTTACTCCCACCACCCCAGTTCACCTCAATGACCTCTCCCTGCTACTAGCTTGCTGACCTCCCAGCTGAGCACCACCACAGACACTTAAGTATCACTTCCATGTTCACCACTCCATTTTTCAAGTGAGAAGGAGAAACAAGAGCCCAAATTTACCATGGGAAAATTCCTGCTGTGATGTCACAGGTGGGTGGTGGTCACCACTCATCCCCTGCCCAACAAAGTAGGAATCAAGAGCAAACTTAGCAGATCTCTCCAGCGTGTGAAACCTCAACAGGGAGGAGCTAAATAAAGCCAAAGTAGAACAAAGAAAAATTGCAAGTCCTGCTTTAGCGCCCATGCAATTTTACCAAGAGTAGTATCTGGGGGGGGCCCCTTTTTTTTTTCAGTGGTGCCCAGTGATAGGACAAGGGGCAATGGCTATAAAATCGAATATAGGAAGTTCCATCTGAACATGAGGAGGAACTTCTTTCCTTTGAGGGTGGCAGAGCACTGGAACAGGCTGCCCAGAGAGGTGATGGAATCTCCGACTCTGGAGACATTCCAAACCTGCCTGGATGCCATCCTGTGCAACCTGCTGTAGGTGGACCTGCTCTGGCAGGGGGGTTGATGACCTCTAGAGGTCCCTTCCAACCCTTAACTTTCTGTGATTCTGTGATTTCAGCAACTTACATGGTCAGATTTTATTTCCTGGACAAACTTAGGAGAACTTTTTAACATTTGCACATTGCCATCCTTTTCCTACCCACTGTATCTCAAAACATACATGCAGTCACAAAAATCCACCTGATGTATTATTTACACAGATTTTTTTACTGTATTTTAAATAGGAATGTATCTGCGTGAAGAGTCCTATCTGCTTAGGAATTCTGATTAATTGGCCCTGAACTTTAATGATTAAGTAAAGGATAAGTGTTAAGGAAGTAGCTTACAAGTCACTGTACCTCACATTGTCAATGATAATGAGTATTGATTGCAGGGGCTGTTATCTCTATAGGCCACATGCACACACACCAGCATAACAATCTGGTTAAATATCATTCATCACCATTGTGCAATGCAGTGATCAGAGAAAATAAATTCAATTTTCAGACTAAATACATAAATAACCTGAGGCTTTCATAGTTCAGTAAACACGCTGGGCAACAGCATCCTGACAAATGTTGTTTTTGAGTACAGTTTGGCAGTGAAAAATGGGAGAAACAATTCTGTGTTATTCTTTCCAAACCAAATTCTTTTCCTAAGTGAACTTTCCTCACATATATTTGTAGCAGCTGAAACTTTCAAAATAATGTTACAATGAGGAGATAATCTTTGACCTGAATTGCTGTTTGACACAAGTTTCTGTTCATAGTCCAACACGGTCTCTTTCATTGTCAAATCCTACTATTAGAGGCCATAATTTCAAAATACAGGCTTGCTAGTGTCTCTTACTAAATGTGGGGAGAGCAGGGAAGATTTTATATACCTGTCCCCACATACAAGATATTCAAAATCTTCCAGCCAGTTTAGAATCGATAATCAAATCCAAACATTACAGTTTCATATTATAGATTGCCTAAAATCCCAACAAAGTCATTTTCTTTTATTAAATGAAGTCAGTGGCTCTTACACAACCAACTATATGCACATCAACTAGGTACAGCATTTGAGGAAATGGCTCTTGCTGTTCAGTTTACTATTTCAGTAATATAAAAATTGTCCAGCAGTTGCCTGGAAAATTTATAAAAGAGCTGAATTACCTTCACATTTGCCCATCCAAGCTCAGTAAGCAACTCAATTCAATGTTCAGACATTCCCCTCTCAATTTGTAACTACCTCACCTGCAACTTATTACTGCATTTCAGACCAAAGAGGAAGGAAAAAACACACATGAATTATGAGTGCCAACTGAAACACCAGTTGAAAACTTCAGTCCTGGAGAAAAGAAACCCTGATTCCTTTCCCTCTTGCAGCAACAGGTGACAGAGAGGAAGGAGGTAAGAGTTTCAGGGGGCAGCTATATAAAGACATTTCCCCTAACAAATGGGAACCAGCCTCATGGCCCCGGATCTTTGCTCTGAATTAGCAGAGCAATAGTACAGGCTATGTCACCTACCAACAACCAGAGGCAAACAACTCTTCCTTGCCTCTCTGCTGGCCAAAGGCGAGACACCAGCAACCTTGCACTGTTCAGGAAATGCCACACAGGTGGGACAGGAGCTAAGGATTTCGTTAGTGGTTTTATCACCTCTGCTTATCAGCTCCTTTTTGGCTGATAAAACATGTAAAATCAGCTGTCTCTGATGATCATCAAAGGTCTGAGGGAGTCTCCTTTTATCAGCAGCCTAAAGGTCAGCCAGCTGCTAACCACATCTTCTTTAATCAGTCTGTCTTTACAATTTGCCAGCCCTCCCACAGCCTTCGGAAAACCTGTCTTCATTACCCTTCCAGGCACATTACAACTTGTCCCTTCCCCCGGGGAATCAGGGCATGTGGAGATTTATTGGACTTTGCCATTAGTTTGTTATCTACAGCTAAATGTAGATAACACAGAGATACAGATAATGTCCATCTACATGGACACTAAACAGCATCAAAGAGAGGTCTAAAATCCTTGAAACTGGGGGTTTTCCATTTACTGAATTGACCTGCAGGATTGGGAATGGACAATTGGAGGTTTGAGTAAACCTAAATCTGTGTTTGAAAATTTCTCACCGAACTATCATGTTTAATTAACTTAGATTATTTAATTTCATTTCACCTATTGCCTGGATCTGAAGTTCTCACTAATACAGTAAATAGCACCACTCATTTTAAACAGCATCACATAAGGACCCCTCCAGTGCCTTCCCCCTCTGCCACCCATGCAAGTAAAGAGAAGAGATATCAGCAAGCACAGTATAATAAAACCCAAGGCTGAGTTTTTTATCTGTGGATTTACTGTATGCTGCTGTGAACTTACTGAGAGTAAAGCTATCTGCACCGAACAGGCTCATAAACAGAAGACATGATCAGCACAAGGCTGTATCCCTAAAGCAGCTGACTTCTTTAATGTTTTCACCTCCCATTGGTTTCAGCAGGAATGAAAATCAGCAGCTCCTAAAGCTGGTACCTCTAGTGCCAGGGAATTCTACTTTTTAGAGAAAAGCCCTTTAAATGAGCAGGAACAGGTTTTGTTGCTGTTATTGTTAAGGCATCTTCCTCTCTCTATCACAAAGACAACTAGGAAACAGGCATCTAACTTAAAACTGATGCTCAGAAGGAAATTTTGATTCACCTGATCAATTTTTCTCATCTTCACTCAGAAACGGGGATCCAGAAACGGTCAAAAGCATACAGGCTCTGCAAATCTCAGTTGAAAACGCACTGGGAACCTTTCAACCAGCAATGCCAAACCATGAAGTTCAGTACATTTAAGGACACCTCCTCAAGGGACAAGAATAGCTGGGATAGAAGAGCCAATTTGATATTTCCCTCCAAATCAGGAAGAGCCTGAGCCAGACAGAGAACACTGAGGAGTTCCTCTCAGGACAGGCTGTTTGGGCGCTAAACACACTTACTGTCTCGCAGCCTGAGCGCTTGTAACCACGTGGAACTGAGTCCAAAGTTCCAGCAGACCCCAGACATGGCAGAATGATAGGCACAGGGATTTTGGACAACATCTCAAGTGGCCCATGGGATCCTATCAGACCTTCCCTTTCAGCTACCAGATCTGCAACAGAGTGTTCTTGACGGGTCAAAAGATACAGCTTAATTTAATGCAATGTAAACAACAATTCTGCAGGTTGGGCTGGACCAAAGTGTTCTGAAACATAAATGAAACAATGATAACTAAGACAAAGTTACACCTTTAAAAGAAAAAAAAAAAAACAACTGAAGGCTAACATCAAGGGAGAGGTGGTGGTGTTTTTTCACCCGACCTTATTATTTTGTACGTATTACTCCCTTTGCTGTTTTGCTCTGTGTGGTTTTCTGTTTCCTTATTCTCAGCTTCTCTTTCCCCTCGCTCCTGCTCCCCCCTGTTCCTCATTCCTTCCCACCAGCCCCCCACAATGCTCCTCTGATGCCTTCTCTTGGTCTCTCAGTTTCAGTCCTCCACTTCCTCCTCCTCCTCTGTTAGTCTCTTTCTTTATCACTTTGTTCCTCCAAATCTCCTCTACACTGACTGTTACACCCCTTTTTCTGCTGGTTATCACAAACTATTTCTGAAAAACCTTTTAGGCTGTGGGGCTTCCACTCTCCTTCAGACAGACTTTTTTAATGTGGACTTATTCTACAGGTGCCAAAGGTTCATTCTCTCTCTCTCTCTTTCTCCACAGCAGCCTAAAGGAGAAGGCAAAGCTGGCCACAGAACTCTGGATCAACTTAATTCCTTGGTCAAATATAGCACCATCTCCAAAGAGCCTACCAGATGCTGAAAACCAAGCAGAGGTAACACCGAGCCACTTTATCTGCTTTGAATGTTAAATGACAGGAATCACTCAAGAGCTGTGTTATCTCAAATACTTAATTTACATAAACTTTTAATCTTTGTCCCTCAGCTGCGTATTAAAGTATACTCTGAGCTTCAAGCTTGAGATTCAATTGAGCCCATTCAGCAAAGGCTGTTACCCTTATGCACTGCTGAAGAAGGATTACCCCAATACTTAGAATTAAACACGTGCTTAAAGACAATACTCAAATTAGGGCTTCAGTAACATAATCGTAAGTCAGTATTTATGTTATCTGATTTTACACAACTGCCATTTCTGTCACATAAAACGTGCTTCAACTGTCTGTCTAATGCCTAGGCATGCATTTAGTCTTTTCAAGCACATCCTGCGGGGGGGGGGGGGGGAATTTAAAAAAAAAAAATCAAATGGGGGAGAAGGTGAGAATATCACAGGACAGAATAACTTGACTCTGAAGGCTATTCACAAACTCCACTCTGCTGCTGGAATCTGAACAGCTGAGGACATTAAATGTGGGGGACAATGTTTTGTTAACGTTCAAGCAGACTAAGCCAAAGTCCAACCTTCCTTGAATTTTCCAGAAGAGTGATATCATCCAAAAAAAAAAAAAAAAGAATAATGCTGACTTAAGGGGTAACATAAGAGAAAATTTACTTATTTTCGTCTACAAAGTGGAAGTATGCCTTTGCAGACTGGTAGTGGTGTGCGTCAGCCAGAGATGTTTTTTTTAAATTAACAAAGTCTGTCTTAAGCAAACATAGTATTCGCTTCCACAGATGGCAGAAGTTGCTTAAGATTAAAATTGTGACTGCACACGGACATATGCCTCAAATTTTTCTGTGATGTGTTGTGATATGCTTCTTAAACTACTAACCATAGCAATAATGTACTTTCTCCCCCTTAAATCAAGTAGTTTAAAATGAATTAAAATCCCAAGAGCCAAACTGAGCCTTGCTGTGACTCTACACTGTGTTCAGGGGAGTCTTCCCCAGGATGATTTTCTCATCAGTCTTTGGGAAGCCCGGTGATCCCTACTACAGCTTCTCTGCGTTGGCACACACTACATGTTGACCAAACACCGAAGGATTCCTCCTCTGTCACTGAATTCCCAGCATCAGCCCCACATGCAAGAAATGGGCATGTCTGGAAAGCACTCGCAATGGCAATCCTGGAGACAAGGTACCAGCTACTGACAACAAGCATAAGATAGAGAAGGTTAAAGCTACTCCAGTGCCCGCTGTATCTCACGGGTCACCAGTGACGACGGGAGGACAAGCAAAAGGCTTCAGACACATCCCATTGGTCAGAAGCACAGCTTTGCTGATGAACCATTACATCCTATCAACACTTACTAAGTTTTCTTTGCTGCAGAACTAAATGGGCCGAAAAAACCCTTAATTTTTCAAAATTAAACCCACTTCAGGAATCCCTCTAACTCACTTTCATTCCATAGAGAGGCTTTAAAGCCAACGAAAATCTCCTTCAGAGTCTCTAAGCGTAGGCGAATTTCTGCAAGAGGTTCATGCTTATCTTTTTAAAAGACTGCCCTTACGCTTCTTTTATAGTCCCCTGCAGTTGTACCCAGCAGAGGCTGACCGGTCCAACCGGGACACCCGATGACGTCTGCAGCATCCTGTCACTCTGCTGACAAAAGAGGAAACAATAACTCGGGAACACAAAATATTTAGTAGCTGGATTTCATGCACATGTACTTCCACATGTTGCCCAAATAAGAACATACTCTGTCCAAAACAAAAAGTGCAAAACCGTAGCTCCTCTACCCGCTCCTCCAAGAAATATAAAAACCACACACTAACTAGCATTTATATTTAAAAATAGCCAGGCGAAAATAAAAAGCATTTGTTCCACTGCCTGTTGTTCAGCTTTCATGAGCGGCCCGGCAAGGCTGGAGACTGTAAATCAAACCACTGGCATTTGCTTACACAAGGCTGTGCTCCGAGCTGGCCTCCCATCCACCTCCACTGGCCGCTTTCTAAAGCTGGGATCTGTCTTTTTGCGGTTGTGTTCCAAACTACAAGCCTTCACGGGAAGGGTGTATAGGATGCTTCAGAAGAAAACTGAAATGTCTGCCTTTCCTGGCACATTACATGTTAAGTTGAGATGGAATTTAAGAAGTTTCCATTCACCTTGACCCCTGCACCATTACCCAGTCTGTATGAGGTAGGGAGAGAGGAAAAAAAAAAAAAAACCAAAACAAACTCCATGAGAATAAAAACATCTTTTATTCTCATTTACTTCTGGAGTGTGTGCCCCCCCAGCAGCTCTCCCGCACCTTCTGGCGAGGGGCTGCAGAGCCACGGTCACAGGAGCTGCCCATCGGCTGCGAAGGCGAGTTAGCACTGGGCATGACAAGCCCCAACAGCGAGCAGAGCAGTGAAGGTTCTCCAGGAGAGATGGGAAGTGGCAAGCACTCCTCTTCCTCCTGCCTGGACTGCCCAAGGACGAGCTGTTCCCACCTGCGTCCTGGTGCCACCCCTGGCAGAAAGCTCCAGGGACGCCAGAGCGACCCACAACGGAGAGCTGCGGCCATGCCCGTGGGGCTGCACACGACAGCCCCCTGTGCCAGCGGCCGTGGGTCTGGCTTGCCCACGGGGTGGCAGAGCTGGTGGGCAGCAGCTGAGGCCACGACGCAGAGTGGGAAGCTCTTGACTACGAGCCTGCGTGCCAGCATCCACGGCAGGGGCGAGGAAACTGAGGCGCAGAAGAGGGACCAGATGCTTATTGACCTGACATACACTGCCAGCTCTGGAGACAGCAAACGATTGTTGCATGGAAAATTAGATCCTTGGCGCTCCCAGGATAAGCTCCAGAAAAGAACAAAACCAACCCTGAGAAAGACTGAAACGGCTGACAAGCACGCTACCTCATTTAGCCAGGGCAAATGCATTTGTTCCCTTCTGTATTGGGATTCAGTAAACCGAAGCAAATCATAGAATCATAGAATCACCCGGGTTGGAAAAGACCTTCAAGATCATCAAGTCCAACCATAAACCTACACTGCCAAAACGACCCCTAAACCATGTCCCTCAGCACCACATCCACCCGTCTTTTAAATACCTTCAGGGATGGCAATTCCACCACTTCCCTGGGCAGCCTGTTCCAATGCTTGACAACCCTTTCTGTGAAGAAGTTTTTCCTAATATCCAACCTAAACCTCCCCTGGCATAACTTGAGGCTGTTTCCTCTTGTCCTGTCGCTTGTTACTTGGGGGAAGAGATTGATCCCCACCTCACTACAATCTCCTTTCAGGTAGTTGTAGAGAGAGAGAAGGTCTCCCCTCAACCTTCTCTTCTCCAGGCTAAACAATCCCAACTCCCTCAGCCGCTCCTCATAGGACATGTTTTCTAGACCCCTCACCAGCTTCATTGCCCTTCTCTGGACACGCTCCAGCACCTCAATGGCCCTCCTGTACTGTGGTGCCCAAAACTGAACACAGTACTCGAGCTGTGGCAAGACGAGCACAGGAAGCCCCAAATCTCCAGGTGAAGGCAGAGATGACGGCAAGGAGGTCAAACCACGACTCCAGACTACAGCCCTCCACCAACAGAGGTTGGGAACCGAGTACCTGAGACACTGAAGCTGAGAAGAAACAAGTCGCCCTACACTCAACCAGCTTGTTTTCTGAGGCAGCGCCTGAGCCGTGGGGCAGGTGGGGTTTATTTTAGCAAGGTTGCTAAAGTCAGCTCTGTTCCCTTCCAATGCATCCCTCAAAACCAAGGTGTAGGAAAGGAAGAAAACGGCACCAGCCCTGACTTCATCTGAACAGGAAGGCAGCCATGAAATAGATGATCATCAGATTTAACAGGCCCAGCAGGGGACTGGGCAAATGGTATTTGGAAGAAGGAGCAGAAGGGAGGCAGAAGGTGGCTGTTGGAAAGGAACTGGAGCAGAGCTGTGGCTCCAGCCTCGCTGTAATTGCCTCTATCAGCAAGAAGTCAGCTTGGGAAATTTTAGAAAGAATATGCCTATCCGGCCCGTACACTCGCAGAGTCCGTGGCACCCACACAGCCAGCTCAGACCCAACCCAACACTAACAATATTTACCGGCGCTATAATTTGTAAACATTACCATATGCAAAAGCCCTGCAGGTTGAGAGGCCTTTGCCCAGGAGCAGCTCAGCTAACGCCTCTTTTGCCTCTTCCTTAAACTGCACGCCAGCTGCAACACACCCCATCAGTAAGGCAAATTATCACCCTTGAAACGAGTTGTACCATCAACCGGAGTCGCAGAAAACATATTTTGACTGTAAATGAAAAATGGCCTTTGAATAGGGCTTGACTTAAGCCAGTTAAAAGGATGAGGAGGAGAGGGTTTTTCTTTCCCCCCCCCACCGCCACCATTCCTCGCATGCAGAGTTTCTGGTTGCTTCACACAGTCTGCCTCAGCACTGTTTCACTGACTGGGGCTAAAACTGCATTCATCCGTGTTAAGAAG